>BEHA01000600.1:2277338-2305468 GCA_002897215.1 Eschscholzia californica subsp. californica
CTTTTTGTCCCCGGTAGTAGATTGATTGTAGTTAATATCCTTCCACTTCAAACAACTATAGGCGCCCTTTTCGGACTGACCAGTCCGAGAGTTAAAGCAAGACTTTAGACCCGAGCCAATTCGAAGATATCAGACCCTTTTGAGTGATTATGTTCATTAGCAAGACCCTTTCCTCAGAGACTATGTTCCAACTTCGAAAGTCTTTATCGTTTATAAGCAAATTTAGATAATATCGTTCAAGAGGTTTGTTGCTTTCAATATTTGGATAAACTTGCGGTGCTTTCAATATTTAGATAAACTTGCAATTCTAGGGCATTGAAATCAAACTTTCTTCAAGTTAGAAAAATGTCTAGGATCATCATAAGCAAGCAATGGGATGGAACCCTTTTTTTATAAGAATAAGATTTTCATAAGCAAGCTCGCGACATCAAACCCTTCGTACGCAAGCTCGGGTCTTCTCAAGTAAGGGCGTCAGTTCTTCGCAAGCGAGTTCGAATCTAGGGTTTATTGTTGATTGATTGCATGATGTATAAGAAGAAGATTTATTATTATTGGGAGAATGCGTGGGAAGTCTAGGGCATTGAAGCTAGTTTTTAGTCTAGAGGAAGACAACGATCGAAAAGAACGAAACCGAGAGAGATGATAGAGAGGGCATTAGGGGTTCCTTTTGCAGAACCATATGGGGCGCGAGGAGCAATTATAGAGGGTGCCTTTAACCCTAACAACATCGTTCCTTGTTACCATTGGAGTACAACAGTCATTACATGGTATCTATACATCACGAATTTTTTTGACATAAAGATATATCAAGATTCATGAATTGAATAAGTACAGTAATTTTAATACATCTTGAGTCCTTAGAGACCATATATCGGTCTTTAAAGGTCTTCTTAAAGAGCTTAAAGTTCATCTCCTGAAAGGCCCCCTAATTTGTGACCAGCTTCCCACATAGTCCCTACTTTATCAAAAATACCCAGAAGGCCCCCTTTTTCCCGTTACAGTTAAATGTCTTCTACCCTCTCTCCTCCATTTCATCACCTCTCTCTTCCACGTCATTTATCACGCCACATCATCATCTTCTTCAATAAGGTCGTCGGCCGACCTTCATACATAATTTTTTTTTCTCTCTCTCCACCTCACCTCTCTCTTCTCCGACATATGTCTGGAAAAAATTTCGGTCGGCGACCTCAAGCGTTAAAAAAAATCTCTCTCTCTCTTTAAACACTTTAGTGAAGGGGTTTCCCTTCGCCGGAGGTCTGAGTCACCAGATCAGTCGAACAGACCTTAAAGGTCGCCGGAGAAGAGAGAGGTGAGGTGGAGAGAGAGAAAAAAAAGAATGAGTTATTTCCCAAATAGCCCCAACTTTATGACCAGCTTCCTGCCTAGCCCCCTACTTTATCGAAAATACCCAGATGACCCCCTTTTTCAGTTACCGTTATATGTCCGTTAACTAGTCATTACCTTTCTCTCTTCCACCTCATCACCTCTCTCTGCCACCTCATTCTTTCGCCACCTCATCGTCTTCACTGGTGAAGGTTCAAACATAAAAAAAAAAAAAAATTCTTTCTTCTTGTTCTTCTTCCTCTCTCTCTCTAACTAATATCTCTCTCTATAACTAATCTCTTTCTCTAACTAATATCTTTCTATAACTAATCTCTCTTTCTCTCTCTCTAATCTGTCTATCTCTCATCTCTCTCTATGACTCCGGCAAAGGGGAGGAGCCCCTTCGCTGGAAAAACCAGACTTTCAAGGTCTGGTTTGATACCAGACTCGGTTCGTTGATACAGTTGGGAAAAGGGAGAAAGAAAATAAGAAATTGAGAAATCTTAAACCCAATTGAGGGGAAATTATAGAAGACCCAAATTCCAAAATACCTAAAAAGATTATCGATTTAAAGGGAGAAAAAAGCTTAAAAAATTTACCAAAAATTTAATCATCCCCTGTTGGGAAAAGGGTAAGAACTCTTCTTCCTCCTCCATTGCCTGATTCTAAATCCTCTGCAAACCCTTTGACTTCGAGCTTGAACAGATCCTCCCATCCTGTGAATAGGTTGTGCCCGAGATAAAAACCCAGGTTCAAATTGACCACCTGACGACAACCCGAATTGACCAGCCTGTCGGTGATGAAATTGCTGGTGGTGCTCCTATTGTTGTCCAGCGGCGGCAGCGGTGATCTGTTGGTGGTGTCGCTGTAACGCCGTCATCGGAACATAAGGTAAGCCAGGGTGTAAGAAATGGTGGGGTACATGGGAACTTGCAAATAAGTGATCAGTGTATGTATCAACCCCCGATAAAGGAGCACCACCACCACCACCACCAGGAGAAAGTTATCGCACTCGTTTCAGATAGAGTCGGTATTTTTGTAAGTGACTCGCTACGTTTTCTCGAGTCTACCCGTCAATACTCATCAATTGCATAATAGTTTTAGGAACAACATTTTTTATCTCCAGATGAACAACTGGATCTACAAACCGTTTATGGAGTTGAGGTGTCCAAATAGAGAGAGAGATTAGTTAAAGTGAGAGAAAGATAGTTAGAGAGATATTGGTTAGAGATTAGAGAGAAGAGAGAGGAAGAAGAAGAAAGAGCAAAAAAATTGTTTCTTTTTTATGTTTGAAGATCGCCGGCAGGAATATTGGTAGGTCGGCGACCTTCACCGGTGAAGAAGATGATGTGGCGAAAGAATGAGGTGACTGAGAGAGGTGATGAGATGGAGGAGAGAGAAGTTGATGTAGACGCAGCGGAAATATAAAAACAATAAATAAAGTAAAGGAAGAACGGTAAAATAACTGAATAAACTTAATAAACTATAAACTTTGATTTGGTTTTCTCTTCAATCTGCATAATAAAATAGACTAGACCTCCTTTTATAGGATAACAAACTTTCCTAGATAGACTCAAACTAGGATTCCTAAAATAATAAAATACTCAAAACATAGAAACTTCAAAATAAAGAAATATCAAATTAAAGTAACTTCCTAATCCTATACTAACTAGGACTACTATTATGGCCGAATAGGATGTGGGCACGCGTGGACGTGGGCCCACATGTTATGCGCCTGCATCAGAAGTGATGACTAGATAACGGACATATAACGGTAACTGAAAAAGGAGGTCGTCTGAGTATTTTCGATAAAGTAGTGGGCTAGGCAGGAAGCTGGTCATAAAGTTGGGGGTTAATTGAGAAATAACCTAAAAAATAATAATGTATGGAGATCGCTAGAATTTTTGGTCGCCGAGCGACCTTATCGGAGAAGATGATGGTGTGGCGTGATAAATGACGTGGCAGAGAGAGGTGAGAGTAACAGACATTTTACAGTAACGGGAAAAATGAAGCCTTCTAGATATTTTTGATAAAGTAGGGGGATAGGCGGGAAGCTGGTCACAAAGTAGGGGGCTACGCGGGAAGCTGGTCACAAAGTAGGGGGTCTTTCGAGAAATAACCCTTTATTTTACTTATGCCTGAGTTCAGTAAATTCTAGATTTTAACTTTATAGAATGGAACTTGAGACCTCCGGATTGCGGGGTGAGTGTCCAACCACTACAACAAGAGGTGCCACGAGATGGTAGGCTAGTTATCATATTAAAGACACCAGTAATATCTAAGCAAAAACAATTGATTGATCAGTTGGTTCCAGATCTATTTGGGCAGATTCAATTCATACTTGCTGATTTGTATGATATGGTATCGATAAAGTGAGTGTATGAATAAACAGATTTTAGACCCTATAAGACACTCTCAAGGATGTTTATATGACTTTTAGGACTCAAAATATCTTCCGTGATGACGGTAAATAGTCATTAAATCATGACGTATCTTCATATAATATATTCATAATATGTTTGTCATATGAATGAAGAACTTTCAGAGTGACATGTCACTACAGAATGTTTATGTAATTATCTACTCTTAGTTTTTTTTTTGTTGAAAATCTACTCTTAGTTACTTGGTTTTATATTGGATGTCTCCAAATTTAATACGATACATGTAACAAACTCCATCTCAAAAAAAAAATCATCTTAACAAAAAAAAATGTAACAAACCCAACCATCCAAGGAAAAATGATAGACATTATCGTCACATATGAAGAATTATGTTGAGAATAGTCCCACGTGAAAATCATATGGTCCTATAATCAAGAATATAATAAAAGTATTTTATACATAGCTCACAAATCCCTTCACCATTGGTGCACTCGTCAAAACTTTTTACATCATTTTCTTTCGGCAAATAAAAATTAAACAAAATCTAGTACGCTTTCTCCATATAAAATTACACATATTTGCATAAATTTGCACTCATTATACAAAGATTTGAAATTTGATAAAATAACATGTTTTTGAAGTTACAAAAAATTGGACAGTTAGCCAAACATTATGATAAGAACTTATACTTCCCACATCACACACATAATGTTGCCTTCATCTTCTTGTGCAATTTGTAGGTTTAGATGGCGTTTATTTTTCTTCCAACCCTGACATGAAATTTGACTCAAATATCTGATTTAACTCAGAGACTCAGAGTTAGATTTGAATATTTGTTTCTTCAACGCATTAGTTGAGTCAGACTTTTGTTAATAATACCGAAAATTTGGATGTAACATCCCTTATTTATTTAGTTAGATCGCATGCCTCCAAATTTTGTGGAATTCACAAAAAATTTAAGTCCTTTGGATCAGTATCTTGTTAAACTCATAAATTACTAAAATAGTGATCATACTATAAAAAAAAGAAAAAAACAATCTACTAGTTGTTGTTATCATTGCAAGCATATTATCGGCATCAAAAATATATTTCCAATCTTATATAACAACTAACTTTCTAATGGGTCCTAGCATTTTGGGTATAACGTTGGTTTCAACTTTCAATCAAATGTTTTTTAATAAGGTTAGAAATGCCATCGGTTGAACTGGTAAGCAGAAAAAAAAATATGAGCTTCAAAATAATTTTTGTTAAATCTTGTTTGACCACACGATGGTGTAATATCAGAATTGTTCACTTCATAGTTCATACTGATTAGGTCAGTATTTCACAATTTGGCATGGTGGGTGGATCTTTATCAAACCAATTCATGGATGTTGACATAAGAGAATAGAGAGAAAGAGAGATTGTCTTTCACAAGGCAATCAAGCACTTTCTTAATGGCATTTACATGATGACACTAGTTAAATGTCACATTCAGAAGACAATTTGGCACATGGTTGTATATTGTATGATGACACTTTCTTGTATAATGGCATTTACATGATGACACTAGTTAAATTGTACTCACCATTTTAGTAGTAGACCGTCAGATATCTTAATGTCGCGGCACTGCTACAATTTTAAAGGACATTGATACAGGGACTTTTTCGAACACTCCGTCTAATATGACAAAGGATATTCTACTCTTTTTCACAGTGTGAAAAGACTGAGTCGCTCTTTGTCTTATTCGTCACCTAAGCAAGGGAGTGTAAAAGAGAGCCTATGAAGAAGGTAATATGTCATTTTCCAATTTTGAATCCCTTCTTTACCCACCACACTTTCCTCACATATTAACAATGGTGGTGATTTTGGTGATTTTTTTGGTATTGTCTGAATCTAAATCGCATGACTGAAGTGGTCTTCGAATCAATCTAAAACAGTCATTTGAGACACATTCCAAATGAGACATGATGAACTTACCATAAATAAATATTATGGGTTGTTACTCGAGCCAAATTTCAAATTTGATTTAGAATAAAATCAAACACTACCTAAATGCTTCTAATATACAAAAGGCTTCACTTCGACAAAACAAGAAAAATTTCCCGAACACAAAATTTGAAGGAAATTGTTGACTGGTTAACGGTGAACGAAATCTTAAAAAGAGAGCCATATAGGTATTTTTGCTAATCTAGGGGGCTAGGCAGGAAGCTGGTCACAAAGTTGGGGGACATTTGAGAAATAACCCAAAATAAAATTTAATGCCAATGTAGTTTGTTGGCTATCCTTACTGGCGTGGAGAATAAATGGTGTTGCCTTGCGGGACCCAAAAGGGAATCGAAAATTATTTATCTGAAAAAATTTCTTCTCTTCAAACCCGAGGGCCAAAATCATCAGAAAATGAAAATATAAAGAAAACAACTTCTTACTCCTCCATAAGAAATATGTATGGTAGGTGGTAATCGAAACCCTCTTTTATTAAATACCATATTTTATACTCAGATTACAAATGTTACATGTCATGAGGTTCGTTACAGACATACCATATCGAACATAATCCATTTCGAAGGTTCTTTCTCAGTGTATCGGAAGGAAATGGTTAATTATATCCATAACAGCCATCAGCAAGGCTAAGGGAGGCGATGTTTTATACCTCCTCTAAGCTACAGTTCTAGCTAGCGGACTAGGGCATTGACAGACTTACCTATTTAAGAATGCAAATATTGAACCAGCTGGATCTAAGCTTCATCGCTCCTGCTCGGTTGTTGGTCTATTCTGTCTTCTTCATCCTCTTTTTCCGAAACTACGTTCATTGTTGTAGTTGCGTTAGTACGTACTTCAATTTCTTCCTGAAACGTTACAAATTTTTATCAGAAAATTAATCTACTAATCTGCTAAGATTTTAACAAGTGACTTCAACTCGTTATGAATGAAGAAATATTTACTCGTAAAGAGCATGAACAGGATAAGCAAGAACAGAGAATACAACAGGGCGATAAACCAATAGGTGGAAGCTACCTTTTCCAAATTATTAGAGGTCGGCTGATCACCCTTCCCATCGGCCCCACTGTTACCATTGAGTCCAATTTCAGTTGAGTTATGACTAGAGTTGTCACCATTAACACGTAAAACTCCAGTTTTAGAAGAGTCATGCTTCACAGACATTGCTTGAAGTCTTTGATCACCAGCATCAACGAACTTACTTGTTTCATCTTTAGTAATGACAACATTCAATTCCTTAGTATCGATTTCTTCATCTTTTCCGTTCCGATTAACTATCTCTTGTACTTTCTTGTTTTCTTCTTCCTTTTGTTTTTTTCTCCTTGCTTCTTGCTCCTTTAGCTGTCTAAATCTGAAAAAGCAACAAGCTTAAAAACAATTGGTGCCAACAACATAGAAATCACATCTCGCTATGAACCCTAACCTTTCACCAGGACGTGGACCCTCTGAAGTCAATTGATCTCTTTGTTTAGATTCTACCGGTTTTATTGAGTTAACTTCAAGGACAGGTTTCGCAATTTTCTGTTTCTCTACTTTGATTGACTCCTCGCTAAACTGTTTCACTATATCTTTGGCACCACCTAATTTTTGAAGCCATATCTGTTGTGTCGTGCTCAAAATGTTATTCGTGAGCCTGAGTAACATACAACGAAGACAGTAGACATATTGCATCTTTAATTGAGATATGGAAGAAAGATAAGGATGGAAACCTTTTCAAAAATAAAAATAAAAGTGGAGTTTAGAGGGGCCCTCGATTTGCCACATACTAAATGATTACATTCATTGTAGTAAAATCAAATATCGATAGACTTAGAGACAGCAAGGATAAAATCAACTTACCAGTAAAGACTTAAACCGGATGGAACAGAAAGAGCAAAATAACCGATCATTAGGGGGAGAAACTTAGTCAAAACTTGAGAACTCTTCATGTTTGGATCATTAGCCTGAAAGTCAGACATGCAATTAGGTTAAGACAACCAACTTTACAAGTAATAAAGTAGCTTTTCTTGTTAGGATTTTGTGATTCATATTTTGTGTAAAGCATTGTAATTAATAACAGCGTTGGTAACAGCGCAAATCGCAAGCACGGAAGGGGACCGATGCACATAAATATAGAGAGTGAGCAAACAATAATAAAAAGCTTCAAATTGAAAAAGAAAAGAAAAGACAAAACTTGTGCAAGTTCATAACAAGTATGTTGTTTAGGGCGTGAGGCGAGGCGACAGACCAATCGCCTCGCCTTAGCGTGCTTAGGCGTGCTTAAGCGACCGCCTCAGACGAAGTAAGAAATTAAGTATAGTGTATACTGTAAAAGAAGAAGAAGAAGAAAACAAGTACTATTTAAGTATTAATGAAGTCCCAAAGTGTTAATGAAGTAGTAAACTACTGATTCTGTATACTATATTACTATGAAAGACTTCAAGTGTTAAAGTCTCAAAGTATTAATGAAGTAATAATGAACAAAACAAGTACTATTAATGAAGTAATAAATATAGTTTATATTGTAAAAGAAGAAGAAGAAAGTAAAAGAAGAACAAAAACAGATTCTATTTGAGAGAGAAAGAAACTGTGAAGGTTAGAGAGAGAAAGTGAAGTAGAATTATTTAAGGAGAAGAAAGATACAATACAGAAAGAAGAAAACAAAAGTCGACACCCGGGGAAACCAGGGCTCGCTTCCCCGAGGCGACTAAAGGCGCTCGCCTAAGCGTCTCAAGTCGACACCCGGGGAAATCAGGGGAAATCGCCTCCAAAAGAGGTGACACCCTTGTTTACCCATCACTTTTGGCGCTTAGGCGCGGGGAAGCGTCGCCTTTGACAACATCAGGCGAAATGACCTAATTAAGTTCGGAGCTTTTCAACTAGAACTGAAAATGATGATCATGTTCCAAGTAAAGGGCCAAAACTTCACAGTCCTATGCCAGCAAGGTTTTCACAATACTAACATTTTCCATAGAGAAGAGAATTTAAGGCTGTGAATACAATCGGGTTTAACACTTTAAAAAACACATTATAAAGGAAAAGATGACGGAATCAGAAGAAACATACCCCCTAGAGGGTGTGAATACTGTGTAAAAACAAGCATGCTAAAGAATCACACATCTTTTTGTTCAATGTAGAACGAGTGAATAACAAAAGGTTGTCATCCAAAAAGATAACTATTACAGATCAGTCAAAGAATTTGCAACAGAAGAAATGGCAAACCTGTGATGCCTGCATAATTTGGACTGATACATATTGCGAGACAACCAGCAACACAGGCAAAACAAGATAAGCAAAAGTATCAGACCACCCAAGGGGTGGATGACCATCCTGCAATCAAATAAGGTATTTAGATGAGAACTAATTACAGGAAATCCAAAATGAAATAGTAGGAACAACTAACTTTTAGTCATACTATGTCATATCATATGCAGCATACATGAGAAACCATAAGCAACATCTTCTTCCCTATGCGAAAAAAAAAGGATTTCTGAACTTATTACCCTGGTTCGGGTCAAAGCAAACCAAGGTTTCAGCTGAAGACTTATACAGCTCTAATTAAGATTGCAGACTCTACCAAGACTGCCTCACAACTTCACCAGAAAACGGTTTGATTGAAGGTTGGACGCATTATATTGAACTGTTTAGTGCACTTACCACAAATGGGAAAAGCCAAGAGATTCCACTTCCATTTTGTCGAGCAGCAATTGAAGTTGGACCAGCCAGAGAAGGTATCCAGAAAAAACCCTCTGTTAGGAGACCCTTAAAAGTAGAAGCAAATATAATTAGATATTTCAGTAGATTGATAAGAGTTGTATAGTGCCACTGAACAAGTACCAAACTTAAGATTATACCTCATCTGCTACATTTGTAAGTGCTCTGTACAAACCAATCCAAATTGGAATTGTGGCAAGAGTTGGTAGGCATCCTGTCACAGAGAATAAACTCGTAAGGTTGCAAAATGCAGGTATAGAAAAGGTGATGAGAAACTAAAACATATACAACAACTGAACGAGGGAAAAGAAATAACATGGGTGAACTGATAACATCTAACCATCAAACTAACCAATTGAATACCAAGCTCACCAATGCTTGGCACTTAACACCGAAGTTTGACAACTGTTTTGCTAGTGATTTTTACTTTCTGTATGCCTTTGATGCATGATGCATATGCTAGAGAGATGACTAATTCAATTAAATAAGTAGTTTTATGTGGAGTAAGGCAAAGATGGTGAGACAATTAGGCCTTTAAGAACCTTTATGTTTGTTGTGGGTCGTAAATGTGTAAATCCAATTGACAATTGATTAGCAGGCAGGAAACATGTCAAGTTTGTGTACTACCGCAAACAGTATTCAAATCAGCATTTAACGCTTGCATCTAGCTAGAAGTATTCCCAGGTATAAAAATCTAGGACGCGGGGAAGCAAAGCAGTATAGCTCCTTGGGTTGGGAGAACTGGACCCGGAACAAACAAATGGTAGATATAATTGCAGAAAAAGAAAAGTTGCGTACACACAAATCACAACAACAATAATAGAAACCGGAGCTACAATAAATCATATCCATGTAAATGGGAAGTTAATAGTTTGACTTGATGGTATAATAACATGAACCTAGAAAAGTACCTGCCAGTGGGTTTACACCCGCTAATTTATACAAACGAGCTGTCTCAAGTTGTATTTTCTCCTACAACAGAGAAACAGACTCTGTGATTAAGAATCCATTTTGTAATCATTTGAATTCTCAGAAAGCTAAAAGCTTTCGTCCTAGTTAATAAAAA
The DNA here is from genome assembly GCA_002897215.1 of Eschscholzia californica subsp. californica. Taxonomy (NCBI): domain Eukaryota; kingdom Viridiplantae; phylum Streptophyta; class Magnoliopsida; order Ranunculales; family Papaveraceae; genus Eschscholzia; species Eschscholzia californica. Next base: position 2,287,782 of record BEHA01000600.1, read on the forward strand.
CAGTGAACTGCAAAAAGTTTTATAAAGGAATTGATTAGCAAGTGTCAGCTTAAGTACTGGATCTCCAGCATACTGTTGTTGGATTGCTTTTATTTGAGGTTGCAAAGACCGCATCGCCATGGCCGACTCAACCTGAAAAATACCAATTCTAAGAAATGAGTAAGTTGACTCGAATGAATTGAATATGAGGAGAAACAAAAAAAAAACATAAAATAGGGTACTCTAATAACAACGAATATATTGTCACGACATCTCCAATCATTGCCAATTGGTTTTGAGTAAACGACCAAAAACTTAACATGGTATTGGAGTTGCGGTTGCAAGTGATAGGTCCAATGACAGCATATGCTCCACGTTACCCAACAAAAAGACACATGCTAGACTCAACAAACATCATAATGTAAAGGGGCGTGCGAGAATAGTCCCACGTGGAAAAAGGTACTCTGGTAACCAAGAATGTAACATCGACCCTCAGTGCCAATTGGTTTTGAGTTGGATGTTCACAAATTTAACAAATGAAAATACTAAATTAAACAATGTTGAATGGGGAATCTTTAAAACCATTACCTGCTTCTTTGTCAATGGAAAAGTAGCTGCTTTAACAAGAACAGTAAGGAGGATAATAGCGAAACCATAAGCATAAGGAACATGTAAAGTCGAAATCCCATCATTCAAAACCTACAAATTAATGAAATTTATAATCAAACTAACTAAACCCATATTAAAAAAAAGGCTGAAATTCTTAATTACTAACTTAATTTATACCTTGAGAACACTTTCCATTAAATTAGTAATCCCAGAAAGCCAATCTCCTTTCTGTTTGGAAACATCAGTAGTAGAATCCGAAACAGTTAAAGCAGCATCAGCAATTGTATATAGAAGACCTTCAACTTTACCAAACATATGTTGAATCAAACCATCCGTACTATCTGAATCGAGAAAAGATAACGGTGGTTTAAACCCAAATCGAACTACTCCAACAGAGCCATGAACGAAAGGTTTGTGATTTGAGAAACCAAAGTAATAACTTCGATGATGTAGTGAGAGAGAATTTGAAGAGGGTTTAGTAGAAAGGTTGGTGATTTGAGGAGGAAGAAGAAGAGGGTTTGGTCGAAATGACATAAAAGTTGTCATTTTTATTGATTTCTGGTTAAACTGACAGTGGAAAGTAAACCCTAGAGAGAGAGAGAGGTCTGGTTTGGAGTAGTTGAGAGCTAGAGAGAGAGAGAAGTGCTAGTGGTGATTAACTACTGTATTGTTGGAGAATTGGACCGGACGGGTTGGAAGAGAAAATTCCCCCCTCTGCTAGTTTCGGCTGTGAAAATGGAAATTGCAACAAATGCTGCTCTGTTCCGGTTTAGGATCAACCCGGTTCGAAACTCGAGACGGTGGGGCGGAATGCCCGAGTCTGGTGGTGCTCGTGAGCACTGAGATCCGACTCGAGTATATCTGAGTCCGATTGACAACTAGACAGTGGGTGGGCTCAGCCGTCAGGTACTACTTACTGGTGTTTAATGAGTCGGGGCGGACTTTAACACTGGGCTACCAAGCTGGGGGTTGAAATAGTGATGGGTCGAGACGGCCCGTTAAGCTATATGCTCGGTCCAACTTGACATTGGGTCGGAATGGTTTGGCCTGTTGGGCGAGATCAACGTGTTGCCCGTGGCGGGACAAGTCCTGATCAGTACGTTAAAAAAACACGAAACTTCTATAATCCATCTAATCAAAAAAAAAAACTTCTATAATTCATTTTTGTACATAAAGCTTTTAAATTTACTAATTAACCCTAGTTGTCTCCAAATTTATCCTCCTTACTTTTTCCTAAAGCAATTAACGTTGTTTCCTTGCTTTCTTTAACTTAGCCAATTGTGGTTTTCACCGCATCAAAGAAGAAGTTATCCTTCGATCAAGGTGACAGTTCGTTCAATTTGTCGGATATGACAAATGATGAAGATCATTAGGCACAATCGTTTTAGGGATCGTAATATTTAACTAGAAACCAACTACGATTTGAATCTTACAACGGATTACACCTAAGAGTGTCGACTCGATCGTAAGATCTGACTAGAGGGAATGTTGCAAAAAGGGTAAGGACTGGGTCCACCTTAAAAGTATCCTAAATGATCAGAGAAAAGGTCGAACAAAGATAACGCAAGATGAAGCCAAATTGCCAAAAGCTGGGCGGGTTATGGCTGAAGCCATGCTAAAGCTGGCCTGGAGCAAAATAGGACTAGCCAGAAACAAAAGATGGGACAAAATTTCATCAGGTAATTCTTTACAGATTGGAACTCTTAGTCTTTCTGTTTCTTGATTCTTATGAAATCATAATTTATTTACTTTTTCTATTTGGAGGGTCATAGATGATGAATCGACCAACGATCATTTATAGCGCGTGAAAAGAAGAAGTTGTCGGGAGGGCTCGGAAAAGATTAAATTTTCACGCAAAATATTTTTGAAGTCCAAGTTTATTTTGCTTCATCTTTCAACACACAAAAAAAAAAGAAAAAATTTCATAAAAAGGCCCTCTTATTTTTAACAAAAAAATAAATAAAAATAAAAATAAAAATAAAATAAAAAGGTCCTCTTGGGACTCCGTCCGGTACATCTCCCACCTATATATAGAGGCGCATGGGGCAATAGCAGCCAATTGCCGCCGGAACCAGAATAATCGGTTCGGCAACAACTATCAGTAGAAATTTAGTAGACAAGTTTCAACTTCAAAGCTCGAAGCTTTCGACAAGAAATTTCTTCCCTTATTCAAATATGTCGAAACCTCAACAACAAACCCTAACTCAGTTCAGTAACAAGCAACAAACAGTTCCCATTAAATCAGAATTACCCGGTGAACTCGACAACTCCGTAGCTGAGACATCATCAAAGATGAAGAACAATAACTTCAATAAAGTCATGATAGCTGATTTGAACATCGATCCACCTGAAAGTGATGGAGATGATTGTTCTTTTATTCCCCCTCTCACTGATTCCATCAGGTTTCTTCTCCCCCTCTCTCTATCTCTCTCTAAAAATGTTATCGTTTGGTTCTGTGTATCTTGAAAATGCTCGAATTGGGCATTTTTGAGTGATTTCAAACACCAAAATTGGATCTTTTTGTAGAAAATTTTATACCCAAGTTGTGCATTTGGGTACAATGGTTTAAGTGTAACCCTAATTGATACTAGAAGTAGTTTAAATTAGTGATAAATGATAAAACCCAAGTTTGTTTTAGTATCTTAAGGTTGTAATAATTGATATAGCAGGATCATTAATGATGAGAGCAGTAAGAAGGAGAAGATCATTTCAATGTGTAAAGAAGTTGATATCACAGAAGAAGGTAAAAAACTAAATAAGCTGGCGAGAAGTAGGTCGAGGATCAAAGGAGAATTTCCACTTGAATGTGGACCTGATATAGATGCTGATCAACAGTCTCAAGGGGTTCCTTCGTCTCGCGAAGAGAAAGTCAGCAGCCTTAAGACTGTGAGTATCTAAGTAGACTCTTAATAAGTTTACGGAATATTGGAATAATCATCTACTAAGATAAGTTTTTTTTTTATTTCTTGCCGTTTATGTTTGATGTTTCTATGCACAGAGTAGCTATATCCATGAATATCTAATAGGTAGAAATGGTTTCGGACCAATAGTTGCTTCTTTATACACTCGTCCCTATAGGAATATGTACAACTTAGAATAGAAGGTAGACTAGTGGAAGTGTATCGTCCTATACTTTTTTTGAGAAGATTTAGAAGGCGGGACGGACAGAAATGTTTGTTGTGCAATTGAAAAGGCTTCCGGAACACAGATAGTGTAAAACTTGTGTTTCTCTTAAGGTTGTTATTCTATCGAACACTTCATCGAACACTTCATTTTAAGCAATGTCGTATAAATTTTGGCAATGAAGTATCAGACACAAATTATGGGTGTCTGCGTCCGTCAAGGACTTGACTGACTTTTTGCGTTCTTATAGGGCTTGATACATGTTGCAAGAAAGATGCCGAAGAATGTTCATGCTCATTTTATCCTTGGCTTAATGTATCAGAGGATGGGTCAACCACAAAAGGTAGTGATTGAATTCTTCCAACTATAAATCTCAAATATAATTCACCCAACTACTTATTTAGGGATCTTTAAGGTGAACAGTGTCACTTTTATTAATCCACTGCCGAACCTTTTCAGGCAGTATCGGCATATGAAAATGCAGAAGAGATCTTATTACGGGATGAAGAAGAGATTGACAGGCCCGAGCTACTCTCCTTGGTTCAGGTTCACCACGCACAGGTATAATTCTACCCATTGTGTGCATAGGGTGGTCAATCTTTTCTGAAATTTTACCAACCTATCTCTTGAAGAACTTGTCATAACATTGAAATTTTAAATTGTTAAAAATATCTGTGTGATACAGAGTCATTTCTCTGAAAATTGCTATTATGTTCTATGGCTTATACTTTATATGAATTATGAATAAAACTTTCTTCACATGCTTCCATTTTTCGATTTGTTAATAAGATCTTTATTTATATTGCGTAGGAGGCCTTTTACTCAAAAATGTTATTGTCGAGTCAGGAAAATATCCTAGCTTTTGATATTAGCATAGACCACCGGTAGAATTAGATATTCTAATGGTTGACAATCCTTAGTATATATGCTCCATCATCTGTGTAGTGCCTTCTGCTAGGGGGTACAGGGGATTATAACTCAGAGAAAGAACTTGCACCTGCAGAACTTGAAGAGATCCTTTCCAAGTTGAAGAAGTCAGTGCAAGCAGATAATAGACGAGCTTCCATCTGGAACACGCTTGGCTTGATACTCCTTAAAACTGGTCGGCTGCAGGTAGAAGCACAGTACATTTTCCTTTCTCTGCTTTCAATTGTTTTCTTCTCTCTCTCTCTCTGAGACAGTTTAGTTGGTTCTCCCGAGTACTGATGTTGCCAATTCGATTTTCATTAGAGTGCTATTTCAGTTTTGTCGTCATTGTTGGATGTTGCCCCAGATTACTTGGACACACTCGCAAACCTTGGAATTGCATACCTTCAAAGGTAAGATATGTCACCGAACTTTCATTCCATTGATGTCGGTTTCAAGCTTTGATTTTGATATATTTTCCATATCCTTATTTTAGTTCAGTTTCATTTGGAAAGAAAAAACAAAAACTTGAGTATTTCCAAACTATATTTTCTTTTTTTGTTTTCTATGTAAAATTTTAAAGCGCTGATACTTGAGGAATATGCATGGCACATCTTCTTTTCTTTTCCCTAAAAGGGCAGATATAAACGAATCAGGAAATAGTACTAAAGGAATGTGCATCATGCATGGTACTTACTCGATGAAGCTTGAACTGGCACGAGTAGTTGGACTAACCTCGATCCCTTTCTATTTCTGTTTGAAGCCTTTTTTGAAAGCTAAACTTTGTTTCATTGGTTTCTGTTGAATCTGTTCTTAGGGGGTTGCTTTTAAACTTTTTAAGTCAAGTTCTATTCACTTGAATCTTTTCAATATACCAATTTTTCTTCTTTTCCTTCAAAAGAAACACTTGAATCTGTTCTTTGGGGGTTGCTTTTGAACTTCTTACTCAAGTTCTATACACTTGATTCTTTTCAGTATACCAATTTCCCTTTTTTCCCCTCAAAAGAAACACGTGATATAATCATTTACCTTTCTGCATAAATGTTTCTACTACTAAAAGAACATCTTACTTGTTTTCCTCCGCTGTTGATTCTAAGATGCTAACTTTTTCGTTTTGAATTGCTATCAAATGCATTTTTCAGCGGTAATTTGGATCTTGCAGCAAAACATTCTCAAAACTTGGTTCTAAAAGATCAAAATCATCCTGCTGCTCTTGTCAATTACGCGGCTCTTCTTATGTGTAAATATGGTTCAATTATTGCAGGTATAAAACTGATGCTCCTAAGACCATTCTTCTTTTGACTTTATGCATATACTTGTCATATAAGCGGTATGAACGTTCTTGTTTGGGTTGACATTAAAGTATAACAATTATACATGCAGCGGAAGGTGATGTTTATGTTCACAAATATTCCAGAGACCTATTACTATATGACACGATTATAATGATGGTATAAAGAAGAAGAAGAATTTGTTAACTTACCTTATGCAATAGCTAAATAAATTCCCCTTAAAATCCCTTAAAAGAAAGCTCTTTTCTGCTTGATTTCTGTAATCTCCTTGGCAACAAATTGAATCACCAATATAATAAGACTAATAAAAACATTTCTTTAATTTTCCTTTAGTAACTAACTTGATTGCTTATCCCTTTCAAGTAGTTCAACTAGCAAGGAAAGTAAGTCTCACAATATCTAAGTGCCACCCAGCCTCTTATTCTTTTACACCTCTCACTTTTCTCCCGAAAATAAAACTTAATATCCTTTTACTCCTTAGTTTCGACTTGTCTGCCAATTTGCAATAAAAAAAAAACTTGGGTGTTGTCGAACGTCTTCAGGTGTAAATAGACTCACAATTATATTGTCTCTACTAAACTAATAGGAAACCTCAATTAAGTCCTCGGGTTCTTCATTACGAAGCTCCTTGTTACAGACTATGTCAGTTTCATAAACTCTTATGCGCTGATAAACCTGTCTTAACATGCTACTAAGAAAAGTCCTTAGCTGAGTACTCCACAAAATGTAGGAATTGCCACAAATCTTCTACTCACTGTTGAAAGCGTCTTGCTGTGGGTCGATATCTAACCCGGTTTGCGAGCCGCCAACCCGCTTAGAAAGTTTGGACCCGTTAGCAGGGCTGGTCTCCGAGGCAAGGCTGGTATTGAAGCAAGGCTTGTGTTAAGGTGGTTACTAATGTTAGCGGTACCACGATCTCCGAGACTCGTTCCATTACTAATTGATCGTCCTTGTATGTCATGGTTTGAAACTGTACTAGTCGACACCACGAGCTATAGGTAGAGTAACATGGGGTCACCATTGTATAACTCATATACAAGATCACATGACTCTTTGTCAGTTATCCCTAAGTAATTGCTAGAGAGTTATTGAACACGAATTACTTACAATGTCTAGTAGGACATAACCCCCAGCAGTGCTTTTATGGACAAATGTGCGTTATTTCAGGTGCTGGAGCAAAGGCAGGTAAAGAGGCACATAAAGATCTAGATCTAGCTGCAAATGTTGCCAAGGAGTGCTTGTTAGCAGCCATTAAAGCTGATCCAAAAGCTGCAGATATTTGGGTGAATCTTGCCAATGCATATAATGTTACTGGTGATCACAGAAGTGCTGGCAAATGCTTGGAGAAGGTGCGAACCCAAGCTACATATTGCGTTATGGAATGGGTTCTAAGTGTACTTACCGGTATATATTTTTGTTTATGGATGTAACAGTATTGCTTATTCTCCTGCAGGCAGCAAGATTGGATCCGAGTTGCATGTCAACTCGATATGCTATTGCACTTCACCGAATAAAGGATGCAGAAAGATATCAAGATCCTACTGAGCAACTATTGTGGGCTGGAAATGAAATGGCTTCAATACTTAGAGAAGGTGATTCTGCAATAATCGAGCCTCAAATAGCTTGGTCCGGGCTAGCCATGGTTCATAAGGTGCAGCATGAGATTGCTGCATCTTTTGAAACTGGACAGAAGGATTTGAAAGAAGTAGAAGAACTTGCACTTTACACTTTAAAACAGGTAGACATTCTGACAAGTAACTATTACAAGATTATGTTATTTATATTTTCCCGTCCCGTCCGGGCCCCCAGAGGCTTAATGGCTAAGACTTCAACCTAAAATCTGAATGTAGTTAGGGATGTAAGGTCTAAGCTTATCGGGTCGGGAACTAAGACAAGCCCTAAATTCCAAGCTCGGACCAATAAATGGCTAGTAGGTTGTGCCTGTGATGGATTCGGCTAACAAATTGGGTTGCAGGCTCTAGGGCTAAAATCCCACCCCATGCTTAGCAATATTCAAATATGTCATATATTACTGTTTGCACCGAAGTTTGTTTAAACAACGAGTAACCGGGCTACCCATGTTTTAGGCAATAGAAGAAAACCCTGATGATGCTGTTCAATGGCATCAGCTTGGCCTTCACAAACTTTGCACCCTGAAGTTCAAGGAGTCGCAGAAGTTACTTAAATGTGCCGTTGCCCGGAACAAAGAATGCAACTATACTTGGTCGAATCTAGGTCAGTGTATTTTCTTTTGATTTTTTCTTTTTCCATCTGTTAAAGACGTCTTTAGTCCAAATTGTCCTACTTCTGTTTCTCTCTCTAAACCTAAACATCTATAGGTGTCTCACTCCAACTATGTGAGGATCCTTTGCAAGCTGAAGAAGTATATAAACGGGCCTTATCACTAGCCACACCTCAACAAGCCCACACCACATTTTCCAACCTCGGAAATCTATATCGACAGCAGAAACAATATCAACGAGCAAAGGCAATGCTTGCTAAGTCACTTGAACTGCAACCTGGATATGCACCAGCATACAACAATCTAGGTCTTGTGTTTGTTGCAGAGTCTAGGTGGGACGATGCTAAGATCTGTTTTCAGAAAGCCCTTGAAGCAGATTCTCTGTTAGATGCTGCCAAATCCAACATGATGAAAGCAATGGCAATGTCCCGAGTTTATGCTGCTCTCTCAGCATCTCTACTTCAAGATCCTTGTACCAATTAATTTGTATCACCACGTTTGGAGCAGTTTAGTTATCTCAAATTGTATGTTAAAGAAGAAAATCAAAAGGCATTCATCTGTACATTCATTAGTTTTCAAAGTATCAAATGTGCTCCCAAATCATAATTCAAGTATTCTCTTTTGGGCATGCGAATATAATCCATGTCAATCTAACCTGTTAAATGTAGAGCTTAGATCATTTTTTTTTCTCTTTCATTCTTTCTTTTGTGTGCTGAAAACAATGTTTAAGCAAACGGTCTAGAAATGAATACTGCAAAACATGCCGCGTAAATGGTCTAGAAATGAATACCACAATATATGCACGTTTGAGAATACACACGACCCCGGTCTACACGTACAACTGGTACATGCTCCACCACATGTGTGTAGCTATACCACATATTCTAGCTCAATTTATACTTATAGCGGTGTTACCCAAAAGGTATCTAGCGCGTACGGGCGCGGTGGAAACCTAATATATATATATATATATATATATATATATATATATATATATATATATATATATATATATATTGTATATATAAAATATTGGCCAAATTTTCAAGGGAAGTGATAAGAAAAAGGTTGTGGAATGGATATGGAGGATTGTGAGGCTCATATTACAGCAATGAGATAAGAATAGAATCTAAACACATAATCCCATTGGATACCACTCAACTTAGCCTCAAATTTCAGTCCCAATTTTCCATCACAAACAACCAACCCTCCCAACCCTTTCAATCCTCATCTATACTACTTGTGAATTCTCTCTTTTTTTTTTCATTTTCTAACTTTCAGTCTCACATTCAAAATCACTAGAACAACAACACCATCAAATGGCAACAACAGTAGCAACAATGGCAATGCTAAATGCAAAATGTTTGAACATCAACTCACCAAACAAAATCAACCTCTCAAAAGCACAAACTACAAAACCCATCTCTCTCTTCTCTCTTCAAAACCTGCCAAAAGGTCTCACCATCTCAAACTTATCAACATCTCTAACGGGAACTGCCATTGCCGGTGCCGTCTTTTCCACCTTGGGTAATTGTGATGCAGCTTTTGCAGCACAACAGATAGCTCAGATAGCCGAAGGCGATAACCGTGGAACTGCACTTTTACTACCCATAATTCCTGCTATCCTTTGGGTTCTTTACAATATTCTTCAACCAGCACTTAACCAACTTAACAGAATGAGGAGTTCAAATGGAGTTATTATAGGACTTGGACTTAGTGGGTTGGCTGCTTCTAGCTTTCTCTCTACACCTTCTGCATCAGCAATCGAAATCGCCTCCATAGCTGAAGCTACGGCTTCGACTGATAACAGGGGATCACTTCTTTTGTTTGTTCTTGCTCCTGCTGTTCTTTGGGTTCTTTACAACATTCTTCAACCAGCTCTGAACCAGCTCAATAGGATGAGGTCTGACTAAGTAAGAAGACCAAAAAATTGTTGAATCTTCTCTTTTTGTTGCTCATTTTACTTATTATGTTGTTTGTTCTTGAATGGCTTATTACTTCATAGATGGGTTATGATCATTAGGTTTCATGTATAATATAGCCCATGGTAACTGTTATATGAATATAATATGGTGTCTCAATTTATACTCTTTTTGGTTATATGGCTTATATATCATATACTTAGCTTCAAATTCAGATCTGGCTAAAATTTGAGCAAGTGAGGGAAAGATTTGATAGTTCTAGAGGTGAATCTGAGATGCCTAGTTCATTAATGTCCTTATACTCTGTTATCTTTCTCATTCATTATCTGTACTATGTCTGAATCTGACTTATGTTATAATAAGGGTAAAAGTGGTACTCAAGTCACATAGTCCTACCCAAGTAGGGGTGGGATTTTGGCCCGGAAACCTGGAACCCGCCCACGACCGTCCGAGTCCGAAGGGTCCGTGACCGTCCGATGCCCGAAACGGTCCGTACCCGCCCGACCGAAAGATCTTAAGCGGACGGACGCGGGCATAGGTCTTTACCCGGTGGTCCGACCGAGTCCGCCCGACCGAACCCGTCCGTTTATCCTACCCGTTATACCCGCCCGCCTATATGATTGATTTTAAGCCTTTAGATTTGTAGAGTTAGCTACAACCATTAGATTTCAAGAGTAAAGATAAATAACCCTAGAAATTGCTTTTCTTAATCTTGTCTTCGTCGTTCTACTTCTCTAGTCTCTATCTCCTCCAAAATCTCAGTATCTCATCAATAACCCGAGAATCCACAATAAACCGATCGTAATCCATGAGAAGAAGCATAAAAACCGATCATAATCCATGAGAAATCTTAATGCTTATCTTGCGATTTTGAATTCATTTACTTTTTAAAATTGTAAAGTGGGAGTTTTAGAAAGTTGTATTTAGCGACTAAACATTTTTTATTTCGAACAAAAGTGTCTTTATTTGTTCATTAGTGACCGGTGTCCGCCCAACTGATACCCGGTTTGCCCGACTATCAAAACGGTCACGGACGGACACTTTGTTGGAGAAAAATCTGAAATGTCCGCCCGTTTTGTCCGGATGTCCGAGTGGACACTTAGGACTCGTGTCCGTTCCGCCCGGACCGGTTGAGTTCGTGTCCGTTTCCCGCCCGTCCGGACCGATTCCCACCCCTATACCCAAGATACAAATCAAAGAAATATTCTTATATATATATCTATTATATAAAACAGAAGGGAAAACGATGACTGGGACAAACATCCTTTTTTAATAAAGGATATTGTCTAGAAGCCCTTCTCAGAATTTAAAATATGGTCCTTCGTAGAAATAAAGTTACCTATTTAAAAAACAATAATCGTTTCCTTCTTAGAAATAAAATAACTAATTTAAGAAAAAAAGAAACAAAATAAATTTCAAGGGTTAAAAAAAGAAATTAAAATCTTTCTCTTTCAATATAATAATAACTAATTTAAGAGAAAAGAAACAAAAACAAATAATACAAAAAAATTATAACTAATAAAAATCACTCTCTCCCAATAAAATACAACAATAAATTTCGTAACATTTGATTGATACAAGTGTCCGTGCCCTAGGGCACGGGATATACCCTAGAAATAAATTTAAAATAAAATAACTAATTTAAGAAAAAAAGAAACAAAATAAATTTCAAGGGTTAAAAAAAGAAATTGAAATCTCCCTCTCTCAATAAAATAATAACTAATTTAAGAGAAAAGAAAAAAAATAATAACTAATAAAAATCTCTCTCTCAATAAATTTCATAACATTTGATTGATACAAGTGTCCGTGCCCTAGGGCACGAGATATACACTAGTATATATATATATCTCCAAGATATTGGTACACTAGAATTAGGATTATTTCTATGTTTACGTTAATTATTTCCAACCATTGTATTGCTCTTCTATTATAAATAAACATGGAGGTATATGATTTTCCTCACCCAAAACCTAAATCTTTCATGTTAGTTGGGATAAATAGTCTTTTGAGGTTATTTTAGACATGGGGTTCTTAATTCAGACTAATTTGATGTTTGAACAAATTAATCCAAAATCATCCCTAATTAGGCATTTAGAGTAGTCAGACAATATGTAGTCTAGTGGATGCTCATCTCACTTGATGCCAACACAGAATGAAACCAAAGACGCGCTAGGGTGCGGTTAACCCAAAGTCAAAGACATTCAGAGGGGTGAGGGCCTAGGGGTGGGAACGGGACAGACGGGCGGGAAACAAACACTAACTCAACTGGTCTAAGCGGAAATCGAACAAGACCTTAGTGTCCACTTGGATAAACGGACAAACGGACGGGCATTTCAGTTTTTTCTCCAACAAAGTGCCTGCCCGTGACAGTTTAATGAGGCCTGGCAAACCGGTTAACGGTTGATTGGGAACCGATCACTAATCAACAAATGAAGAAATTTTTATTCGAAGTTAAAACTGTTAGTAGCTAAATACAACTTTAGAACCTCCCACCTTACAATTTCAAAAAAGTACATGAATAAAAAATTAGAAGATCATCATTTGATGGATACTTTGATAATTACAAACATACGGTGTCGATTATTAGATTCAAAATCTTGATATGCCATTATATTGCCCAACCATCAACCATCATAGGCTTCAAGATAAAAGCTGTTCATTCCAAAATATTAAAACCATCAGAATAATTAAAAGATCTAGTAGACTAGCACGGCTAGTTCTCCATAATGGCCCCCTAAACAATAAACTAAATTGGTATGTCACCTTTTTCAAGTAGCCAAACTCAAGTTATAGGAATATGAGCAGAAGGTGGAGGCTAACCCAAGAGTTTACCTTCAAATTTTCAGATTAAAGATAAAACAAAACCAAACCAAAAAAACCAAGTGTGTATGCAAGTATTGTTGTCTCTTAAAGTTGACCTGCAAAATATGAAAAATAGTTACAAAACAGGAGAGACCTGAGGTCCCCAGCACAAATAAAATCCGAATATGAAAATAGTTAAAACCTAACACAAGAGAAACCAAAAACAACCAATAAGATAAACTCAAAAAATGAACACAAATAAACATAAAAATAGTTAGAAGAAAGAACCAAATCAAATAACTTACTGTTGTCTATGGATGGGGTTATTCGAGTATCTCGAGATGTCGAGGGGGTCATCGACTCATAATGGTTCCGACCATTCCCCACAAGTAGATAACCAAAAAGTTCAAAAATGGAACAAGTAAGATAATCGAAAGAGTCGAAACCAAAAAACTCTCGAATGAGAGAGAAAGTTAGTTAAGATTAAGGATACTTGCAACTTTACAAGTTACAAGTTACAATCAGAGAGAGAAATTCGAAACGAAGAGAAGGAATTAGGATTCAAGCAAGATAAAAGGGGTTTCACTTTCAGGCCGACGAACAAGGAGAAGATAGTTGGTTCGGTGGACGACGACTCGTGGATTGTGGTGATCGACGAGTAAAGGGAAGGCTTTCACTGATCTGATGAGATTCTAAAGGATAAAGAGACTAGACAGGCGAAGGAAAGAAGAAGAAAAGTAAGTTTCTTCTGATATACCCTTGAAATCTAACGGTTGTAGTTAACTCTACCCTAGAGATATAAAGGCTTAAAATTAATCAAGCTATCGGGTGGGAATAACCTGTAGGGTAAACGAACGGGTATGAACGGGTTTGGACGGGCAGGCGACACAATCAGGCGGACTTGGGTGGATCACGGGGTAGCCACCTGTACCCGCGTCCGTCCGCTTAAGCTCTTTTTTGTGGTCGGTGTTGATCGAATCAGGCATTGAACGCCCACAGACCCTTCGAACGCGGGCAGTCGTGAGTGGGGTTCGAGTTTCCGAACTAAAATCCCACTTTTATGAGGGCCTATAGGCAAACTAACTGGAATCCTATTTGACTCAATTATCTTTGACATCGTTAGAATTAATATAACTAAGTTAAAACTAACTTAACATTGTTAAAGTTGACTAAGACCACTATCTATTTTAATGCATTTAGTTGCTGTTAAATTTACGATTATATAATAATTGGAGATATGATAAAGTCACGATTATGTAGGAATCAGATATATAAACATAAATGAAAGGCACAATATTTAACGTGGTTCGGTCGGATACTCAAGACCTACATCCACGGACAAATAATTCTTTATTAATGATCACCACATACAATTTTGTATGTGGGGTTGATCGGTTACACAACTCAATAACTCGATGATTTAAACTCTGTAACCCAACTCATATTTATAGAGTGATTCGGGTTATCTAGTTTCCTAACTAAACTTAGGAAAGAATATAATATAAGAGATATCTTGAATATATGAATATATCTTGGTCTCTTCTTTTATTGTCGGATCTCTTCATCTCGATCCGTCTCATATATTTTGTATCTTCCGATATCTTCCATATCTTGTATATTAGTAGTCACCATATCCAGTATATCTTCCATATCTCAATAGTTGCACATTTCTTATATTTTTGAGTGTTGTCTTTGATCACATTGCTAAAATTTATTTTCAACATTTACAAATGCTATCTCTAATCGTTCTCAAATTTTCAAGATTAATCTATTCAACTTTATAACTATGATTATAAAGGGAATTATTTATGAAAAGTTGTCCAAAATTGTTAAAGGTAATGTGTTTTTCCTTCTCTACTCTCTTTCTCGTCTCTCCTAGGCGAAGGGGATGAGCCCTTTCGTTGTAGAGAGAAGAGAGACAAAAAAGATTAGAGGAAGAAAAAATAACTTAGTTAAGGCCCCCTGTCTAAAATTGCCAGTCGGTGACCTTTTTTCGGAAAAACAAAGAAGATGGACATAATCCTTAAGATCACATTACCTCTAACCAGTTATAGAATTATCTTTAGCAAGATTGTCTTTAACAACTTGTCAACTTTGAACATATTAAACAAAAAATTTCAATCAAAATATGTATTACATATGTAGCACATGTTAATATATTAATCAAAATGACATAATCTTCTTATTTTAACAAAATATGCATTTGAGACAAAAGCCTTTGGGTTTGTAACCCATTAGAATTGACCCATCAATGCATGTACAAATAACAAGCTTCTCTTCTATTGGCAAATCAACCAAAACCTTCTTACTCACAAACAAAACCAACAATTTGTCCTCAAACCACAACTTTCAGATTCATGCTCTCTTCCACATGTACAACATTTCTAGTGAGAGAAAAAAAAAACGAAAACTTTCTTTTCCATAGAGAGAGAAACAGAAAACCACTTCCTTCCTCTGTTTTCTGATTTTCCATTTAACACCATTAATCATGAAAATCATCCCTACCCAAACAAAACCACTTATCCTCAAATCATTCTTCATATTTCTCTTTCTCTCTCTATCTTTATTCTTCTTCATTTTCTCATCCAATCCTCAACAGAATACCACCTCTGTTTTGAAACCACTTTCACAATACCACCACCAAAACCATGATCTTCAAATTCGTAGTGGTTTCAATTCATACGAAACTTACATACAACACCAACTCAACAAAACCCTAAATCCGAAACTCAGAAAATTATGGTTAACAAGAGATTGGAATCGAAAAATTGAAGTTTTCTCAGAATTCTTCAAAAAACTTCAAAACGAAAATCTCCTCTTTAACGATTCCAAATCGCTTTGTATCGGTGCCCGAGTCGGACAGGAAGTCGCCGCTTTAAAACGAATCGGTGTAAGTAACTCTATCGGTATAGATTTAGTGCCTTATCCACCGTTGGTTGTCAAAGGAGATTTTCATCATCAACCGTTCGATGATAATACTTTTGACTTTGAATTTTCAAATGTGTTTGACCACGCGTTATATCCGTCAAAGTTTGTTGATGAAATCGAACGGACATTAAAGCCTGATGGAATTTGTACTTTACACGTGGCGTTATCTGGACGAGGTGATAAATATTCTGCTAATGATTTGTATAATTCGGGTGTGTTGATTGGGTTGTTTAGGGTTTCAGAAATGGTTCATGTAAGAAGAGTTGATGGGTTTGGGTTGGATACTGAAATTGTTTTCAGGAAGAAGTTGATCAAACAATAATGGACGGTTCTTATTCATCAATGACCAACTACACAATTTTTAAGGCAACAATTTATAAATAAAAAAAAGGTTAATTCTGTTTTGGGTTCTACTTTGTGAACATTTGGTCCGGTAATTGTCTGATAGTTCGATTTAGTCCCTAAAGAGTAAAGACTAAAGGCCAAAGAGTTTTCAAGTTTGTCTGGAAATACTCTTAGGGGTCAAAACAGAATTACACCTACAAAAATCTCAATATTCATTTGCACCTCATCTCTCATTTGTCCACCACCCTTTGATGTAACGGTTGGACACCCCTGTTAAGCTCATGAAGGCGTGGGATCGAGTCTCGGTGGAAGCAGTTTGCCATCAAGATTTATTCCATGTAATTTAGCTATAATGTAATCATTTGTCGGGCTTTAAGCCTATTTCATTCATGGTTTAAAATTAGGCGGTTATCGTGCTAATCACTTCATGATGTATCAACGCCTTGTAACGACTAACGTAGATCGTAGTCGATTTCTCAAAAAAAAACTCATCTCTCGTTCTCTCCTTCATTTCATCACTTCTCTTCACTTTTCCCTGTATTCACCTCACCCTTATTTTCCGCTAAAAGGTCGTCGACCAACAACCTTCAACCCAAAAAAAAGTTCAAAATTTTCGAAAAAGGTTGAAATTTTTTTAATTCTTAATTTTTTTAATTCCAGGAAACTAAATCGATCTGTCAGACAATTATGAAGATCAAAACGGTTTATTTGTCACAAATTGGAGGTCAAAATAGAAATAACCGAAAAATACTAATTTTGGAAATTTTTATTATTTTTAATAAAAACATAAGGAGAGGAGGGTTCATACCCAACAAAAATTACTAATATAATTTTTTATATAAAAATTTCTCGCCATATTCTCCACGAAATCAGCCTTAACACACTCGTATCTACAATGTTGGTATGTATGTTGACAGTAATTATGCATCCTATCGCTTTATTAGTTAGGATTTCAAAGGTTTTAGTTGTTCCTGTAAAAGTATAAATCGACAACAAATCGTAAACACAAGTTTAACGGGCATAAATATGAAAGAACCTATTGAGGGTCATGCCCATCTTCCTATTCCTCCGACAAAGGGTCGCCATTCGGCTACCTTCGGCCAACCACCCTCAACCTACCATTTAGTCAAATGGGAAAACTACCCACCCTTCCAAATACTAAATCCTAGCTAAATAATCATAAAAAAAATCTCAATAAAAACCCTAATGAAGAAGGAACTGAAGATGGCAGAGAATGATCCCTTCAACCTTCAGGATAATCTAATCCTCGAAGTGTTCACAAGACTTTTAGTTAAATTAGTAACCAGACCCAAATCTGTAAGAGTTGGTTTAACTTAATCATCAACAACCATTATTCATCTCTTCCCACTTTCTTCATTCTCTAAGAAACCCACCCCAACCCTTTGTACTACTCCATTGTTTCCCATCTACCAAAAAAAACTAAAGTAACAATTCAAGCTTTTCTCTAAGAAACCCAACCCTTGGTACTACTTGTGAAAAGGTTCAAACCTTTGAATTATATAACACACTCGAGTGTAA
>BEHA01000600.1:2364024-2378962 GCA_002897215.1 Eschscholzia californica subsp. californica
TCTAACTAGTGAGTTAAATTGATGAGTCATAACTGATCCAGATATAATATCATAATTGATATCATTAATCAACACTATTTGGTAATGACAACACCACTATCAAACTCATCAACCATTACATAATACCCACTAATCAATCTTCTATCTTTCTCTCTCTACTAACTATTTGTCATAGAAAGTACTAATTCTCTAAAATGATACAGAGGAGTTACATTCATATAATTATACAGAGAGAGCTTTCAATAACACTACAATGTTTCTGGCCATTTTTTTCTAGCTGCAAAAGATGGGGAAATTAAGCCTGAACATTGGCCTTGTTTCCAGCAAGAATGATGGAGATTTCGAGCCCACGGCTGAATGCCTGGTTGAATAGCAGACGGGACTGGAATGTGGAAATGAATGGAAACCATGAAAGAAAAGCGATTGGTGAAAATATAATCACACCCATTGCTGCATCATATAGTCGAGCAATCTCACGGACTGAATCCCACAATCCCAAACGCCTAATTATTCCCCTCCATGCGATCGCAATCTGTTATCACAATAACAATACAGAGAAAGAAACTCATTATTCCCACGTCGTCTAGGCATTAGAATGTGTCAGGTTCATAATAATAGGGCAATCATTTCACTGCCAAGGAGAGTCGCCCGATGGTCAATCATCAATGGGCTCTCAACACTATCCAAAACCTGCAATTTACAGGTATAGAAGAAAAAAAATGTAATGTTAACTTACACAAAGGAAGGCCCAGCCAGTAGGAATAAATGCCAAGATACTTGCAAATAAATCTGGTATCGACAGAGGAGTGAAATAAACAACAAGGCAGAGTGCCGCAATAAGAGATAAGGCTGAGACTCCCTGGATAAACCGCATCATTAGCTGAAAGCTGTTTGACTTTTTCGGGCTGAATGTGAAGATCTGTAATCAAGCACAATACCATAAATAGACTTTTTTTAGAATCAGAAATTTCAACCAGAGCTAAAGATGTTTGAAGGAAAACCCTAACTATCATCTTTGGGGTCAGACTCCCCTTATCAGTCTGCTAATAGTTGCAAACAAACAAAAGATAAAAGAAAAGAAAACTATCATCCCTTAATACATAGAAGGATTAGGGTATAGAAGTACACCTTGAATATCATGATAAGGCCAAACAATACAGCCCATGAGAATCCATAGATCTGCAGAGAAGTCAAACAATTATAAGTTCAGAAGAAAGAGAATAAGACAAACTCACACATCAGTAGCCACAAAGAGAATCATTAGATGAGAAATTACCGAAATGGATGTATTGTGTCCAGCAACATGAAGTTGGTATACAACACCATATTGGAAGAAGAAAAACCTCAAACTTAAGATCGTTTCCAAGATACGACCTCTCAATGTTTGGATATGTGTCTGCACAAATTAGAATAGTTGTTTAGAAAAACCATCAAAATTACATGCACCTTTTTTTTTATCATGAAGCAAAACAGGGCAAGATTTTAGCTTCCCCATTTCAAGCAATAAACACAAAAGTCAACTAAAATGCGATGAAAATGTCACTTCGTTCAGTAGAGAGACCATATTCATGGAGGCAAACACCATGATGACAAAACCGATACCAAGTAAATGTTACACAAAACTGGAAGCAAATTTAGTGTCTTTTCTAATATATTCATTCAAAGTTTCAAAAGATGTAGCAGAATATGTTATGAATATTACTAGCTTACTAGGAAGTAATAGTAGAATTATATAATATAATTATCAACCTGTTCTTCCTCCCACCATGATTCCCAGCTATTTTCTCCCTTTACACCAACCCCGCCTTTATAGAGAAGCCAACTAGTCCACTCGTCGAAGTCCTCAACAGTCCTAATTTGTCAAGTTGAAAAAGTACAAATTAAACACTGGCTTGTAACATAAATATATACGAGGGCATATCATATCCAGGATGTGTAAATATCTTTCGCACTTAAGATAGATTTATGGGGAAATTCTGGACAGGATGACTGTCATTGTATTGACAGCATAGCCACAACACACACTTGGGTCTCCTGTGTGGGGCACACATGCACACCTCGTTAGGGATGATAGTTGTCCATAAAAAGTTACTTTTTGGTGAAATTCATTCTCACGAGGAGAAAACGTTTGGAAGTTTGACTGCACCACCAAGTATGTTAGATATTATTACTAGCAGGTTGGGTCATTGTGGAACCTTGTAACATAAAAAAAATTATAAGAAAGCAACGGTTAAGGAACCTAAGTTATCTGGCTTTCTGAGGGTTTGATTGAAGGAATTAAAAGTCTTAGAATGGAATGATTTCAAGACATGGTGATCTCCTGACGAGTACATCCTCATACATTTGGACAGTTCCCACTTGAGGCAACCAAAAGGATACTGTATAAGGTGAATAAATGATATATACGAGTATAATGTAGGACACTCATCACAACTTCTTCTAAGGGGAATTCAAGAAAGTCGACAACATCAAAAACTTACTTTTGCCACTCAAATCCGGAAGGATTAAAGATATAAGGAGCAAAGAGCCACGAGAGGACAAGGAACCAACTGCTAATCGTTATCAGGACAAAAGAAATGGCACCTCCCTCTGTAAAACCATATGCTATGAAAACAATAAGGAGAATTGCCACTTCAAGCCTGACAACAAAAATAAAATAAAAAATCAAACATCAAACCCATGCATGTACATAATTCATTAAAAAGAAGAGAGAAACATGTAAAGAAATATACTTACGCTTTGACAAAATGACTTCGTGAATAAAGCCTGTAATTTTCAGAAAATTTGATATGACGGACAACGAATCCTCTACCAGTTGCTTTGTACTGTTAGAAGAGAGTTTTAAAATATGGTTAAAAGCAAGCACCTTAAGAAAGCAAGTACAATATACAAAGAGAAAGACGTACTTTTGCACCACCATGGAGGATTGTACGACCAAAATAATGAGTTCTGGTTCCCAAAGAGAACGTAAAGAAAACAGAACACAACTGGAGCTGCATCGTAATAAAACTAAACACAGCCTGCAAAAGTTTAGGTTGGGATAAGAACAACAAAGATGCAAGTTTTCTCATGCCAACTGCGATATTTTCAACATATGAAGCTCAGCAACTCATGGAAATCAAATAATCTTTGAAGCAAATACAAGGAGTAGATTGGTTGCAAGCAACGGAAGAAAATCAGGTGCATTATCCCTTACGTACTGGTTTGGGCCATATGAAAGGAAAGGAATAACGTTATCTTCAAGGGGAGAGGTGGTACAGAAGAGAATCATCGAAGAAATCCAGTCACTACTTTACGATTGAAGTAGATGAAACAAGTGGGCAAAATTCAAATAGTATTTCGACTTCACTACTTTACGATTGACACTCTTATAACACTATTATAACAGTTTCTTTTTCGTTTGCAGATGCCCAATCTGCCCTTCCTCTTGAACAACCAATGTTTTAGGGGCTGTATATATTTTTTCCATTCAATATTAATTCAAAAAAAATGACAACGGAAGTAAGAATATAATCACTTAAAGCACGACATCTAGTGAATATAATCACTTACTGCACAACATACTATTTAAAAATAATTTACATGGGGCTTTCTTTCATATCTAGTGGATTATTTGTCAAACATAGATGTGCACAGTGCAGGAAAAATTGCTGAAGGCGACCATAAGTGAATTTGAGGAGTGTCCATTGAAGGTATAAATTGGAACCTAAGTAACACGAACAGGTCAAAAGATTATAAGATATTTCCAGTTCATGGTGGTTCTGGGTGCAAAGGAAAGCACAAGGAGTTGTTCCTGGAAAATATCCAATGAAAAAGACAATGGAGAAATTGATGCAGTGACATATATAGAATTATAGAACAAACCTTCAGCAATCCAAGCTCAAGTATGAAACCCATTATCATAGGGACTGCAGTAAAAATTCCGATCTGGACCAGGAATTGAGCATTTAGAGCAGCAGTCAGTGAAGTGTTACCCAACATTTTTGCTTCACGCGTAATTGCACGATCGAGTCCGGAGAAAGCCTGAAAGATAAAATGGGCACATTAACACTACAAAAAATTCAAGGTGAACAAAGAAAAAGTACAAAACTGCACTACGGTACTACCAACACTTCAAACTACAATTTGGGTAGAAGTACAGTAAGCAACTAGATATCCTCAGAATGTCATAGTAAGTTAGTAACATGCAGTAGACGAGTCAGGAAACTTACGAGGTAAACCCTTCCATATAAGAAAATGTAAATAGTAAGAACTGTCATCTGCATTAGGAATAAATTAATGTCAATCTAATATCTCGACATAATCGCATAAGCCATATTGAACTTCAAAATATAGAAAACAAAATGCATACCATGGTACACACGTAAAAACCAACAGTTGTAAAATAAAAGGATAGCATTCTAAAGAAGTCGAATAGTTGTCCGAGCCGGTATATATCTCTGCTTAAGACTTGTTCACCATTACCACCAGCCACTTTACCCTCAAACAGGGCAATTTGGTTCAACCCAACATCTCTTCCTTTGCCAACCTGTGGAACAGTAACACATTAAGAAATTGATGGAAAGACACAATCTTCCAAAAGAGACGAATACAACATTATGGACGAGACTGGACCTGAATGTATTCATGATGTGTGATGTTACCCTGTCTTAAGGTGGAGTTAAACCCTGCACAATACACGATTTGACACTATGTTATATTATAGGATATCATAAATCAGTAGAGAACCCTTATCTAACCCTATGAGCTGTCATTTAGTTGAAATACACAAAATCTTGGAGTAGAGTAAGACATTTCTCTGCAAAATGAAGTAGAGTATGGCTCTGTTTGGAATTCTGTGTACTTTCTTGCAAATTTGTACTCTAACATGGCTTCAAATTCAATAACTAACACCAAATTTTCACGTGCACACTAATCACAAATTAGATCTTAATTACGCTTAATAAGTAAACAGCAAATCATAAATTGGACTGAACACTCCCAAAAAGGCACAGGGTCCAAGTGGAGCCTGTAGATCATAAAAATGAAAAAGGTAGTTCTACACACCTGCATATATATCTTCACTGATATTAATAACCCGTGACGCCTTACTAATTCCACCACGGGATATATGAAATATCCTGTCAAACACATCCGGATGGCCATAATGCATGCGGACCCTGCAAAGAGAAACATATCTACTAAGCAGAAAAGTATAAAATCGTTACAGTAACGGTTTTGATGTCAATGGAACATGTCGACTAAAAACCATGTAAAACAAAACAAAAACTGTGGAGGCATAGGGATTTGTGGGCCAGCCCATGCACAAAATCCAGTTTCTAAGACACAATGTTCGAATCCTCTCCCCAAACTATTAGTCCCTTTGCTGATATGCCACTTATTTTAGCCATAAAATAAGGCAATTGATAAAAGGTCATTTTGGAGTAGCCTGGTCCGCAAAATTCACTAGAAAGACCTTAATGCATAACACTGCAATTAAAAATTAATTATTACTCCCCATAAAAGTATAAATATGAGTCATTGTAACTTACTTGAGAGGATACGCTAAAATACGTTGACCCAAGGTGACGAAGCTAGTTTCTTGGTTGGACATAAACCAGGCTAGCGATGAAACACTGCAGAAATTCCATTACAGCTGAGATATGTACTCTTTAGTCCATGACAACATGTAAAGAGACAATTGGAGAATCCGAACCTTCCAGTAAAGACATGCTCTCTGACACCAAGAATTGTTGGAGGTCGAAGACCATGGTTTTCCTTAAATTCCTGGAGGAGGTTTCTCATTTTCATAGCTTCCTCGAGATAGTTATCCTACATTCCGCAACAACACGAGTATTTACTAACAGACAAAATGAATATTACCCTATGCTAGAATAAATATGTAGACTCGATGATTTCATAATAAAAGTAAGCACAGATTTTATGGAGAAATATACATTTAAGTCCTGAACTTAACATACTGGAAATGTGTTCTCATAGAGTACCAAAAAAGATTATGATTAATATCTATGATTCCTTGGTCATATATAGGGGCGAGCAACAGCCCGCCGGACCGACCAGGCCAAACCTGGCCCAACCCAACTGAATGGTTTTTGGAACGTAACGAACAAGTGTCGGCTCAACTCGGCTGAAAAACCGATCATGATTTGGTTTGGCTTCGGCTTGAATTCTTGACAACCACACAAGCCGAACCGACCGAACTATACATATAATTTATATACACACACACACACATATATATATATATATATATATGTTATAATACTTTATGTTAATAATTAATATTTAATGGGGCTTGTAAACTAATATATAAATTTTGTTTAGGATTCATACCTATAAGTGTTACACTTTAAATTTGAACTTCTAGTTTTCTTGCTTAATTTCACTTTTTTCTCATGCTTTGTTTGGTTAATTAAATTCGGCCAAACTAATCAACCGAAATCAGTCTGCTCAAACCGAACCGAGCCGAACGTAGTCGGTTGACTCTCACTGGCTCAGCTTGGACTGATTATGCAGCCAAACCGTCATTGATTGGTTTGGTTTTGACCTGACCCTAAATGGTTGGCGACCAACCACTGCTCACCCCAAGTCATATAAATGTAGACGCAAACGACATAAGACATATCACTTCACTACTTTTAGCATCTGATACTTTGCCAACTGGTTCACCAATGACTTTTTTTTAACTAGCAATGGAATTTAGGTGGAAATTTTGGTAGACAAGGAAATGGAAATATTTCGGTCATCTCGACCTAAATATTTCGAAATTTATTTCCTTGACAAGGCATTGTTAACAAAAACTTGGTTAAATTCGGTTTCAATGGAAATTATGGCAGGCATGGAAGTGGAAATAAGCGATGACGGAAGTCCTAGGAGTAATATGTACATATTGATAGTGGCTGCCTGGCTGGTAACAATATCCTTGCGTTTTCTGTTATGTGCTCCTTTTAATGTTTTAGAGGTTGACAACTTATAAAGCATTTGAAGTATCACTATAAAAAACTTGAAATGTTAAAAGTACACAGGTCCCTACTCTAAATTATAAAACTTAGTTATCTGGAGACGTGATCTCTTTTCTATTTACTCTGCTAGATGCTGAGACACCAGATTTCTCACCTCTTCTGGCATGCATCCATTTAGCACGGAGGTAAATTCTTAGAAAGTGTTTCCAGCTTTCTAGGTTATTAAAAAACAATTTAAGTGAGTATGACTATGGTAATTATCTTCACCTGATTCATGTCAATAGTTTGAATAGCTTCTCCTCTGGTAAAGACTATAGCATGGTTTTGATTTTCAGGCTTGCCTTCTCCAAGCTTCGGATTCCCAGGCAGCTTGATGGAATATATTTCCTAGAAACAGGAAACACTTCCACATCAATTTATGAGAGACGATCCAAAAATATTTCATATGGTAAATTTAACACAAAAAGGCATGCAGTATCACTGTATCAAGAATAATGTTGTAAATCAAACTACTAACACGAAAACATTGTTGTCACTAGAAATGGCCAGCAACCAATCAGCATCCGTAAGCTCGTATTACAACAAGCACCTACAAGTCTGGGAAATCAATACTAGAAGAAATCTAAATGACTGGGAAATTCAAGCATACGCAGATCTGATGGTGACCCTCCAGGAGGTGTCACCCAAAGATCAGTCGGATAAGAGGGTATGGAGAACAAATGCTAAGGACAAACTCAGTGTGAGCAAGTGTTATATAGATTTAGAGCAGGATACGCAGATCCTCGACCCTGTTCATATCAGCATCATTTGGAGGAAAGTCATTCCTCCTAGAGTTGGTTTCTTCGTCTGGGCAATGTTCCTAAATAGAGTTCCTACGGTAGATTCGTTAAAAGAAAAGGATTCTACCTAGCTAGCAGATGTGTGTTGTGCAAGGCCGAGGAGGAAAGCCTAGATCATCTATTCCTTTCATGCCCTATAGCTAGCTCTATTTGGAACTACTTCATAGCCTCCTTCAAGGTCCCTTGGTGCAGACCGGAGACAATTAAACAAGCTCTAGAACAGTGGGAGGGCCATTACAAGAGCAAGAAAAGAAGAAAGGTGTGGGAGGCACTCCCATTGGCCATTGTCTGGAATCTTTGGATGGATCGCAACAACAAGATATTCAAGGATTCAAATCTTAACACCAACGTAGATGTGGAAGACATCAAATGCACTTTATATTCTTGGATAAAAAGTATTGACACGTTCAGGCTCGTTTCTTACATTGATGTTGTAATAAATAGGGAGTCGTGAGATATTCACTCCCCTTCCTCGCCTTTTGTAAATAGTTTTTCTCTCCATATATTCAATCAAAGTTTCAAAATAAAAAAGAAAAGCTTTCCTGAATCAGAAAAGGTTGGGTTACTACTTTTCGAGTTTTGCAACCAGAAAAAAGGTGCTCAAACAGGCATTACTTGTTAGTGGATTTCCTGAGAATTGTACGTAGAATCTTCTCCAGAAAGACAGAACGGTCATCTGAAATACTAGTGATCATTCTGTTACGTAAATTAACTCCTACTCACCTGATCCTTCCCATGAACATCAGCTTTAACAAGCTTCGAGTAATATTCTTTTGAAGTCTTCCCCTCGGTTACACAACTTTCTTCCTCATGTATGAAAGCAACTCGGAGGGCCTCATTCCTAACGACAAATAGATAAAGCAAAACACAAACACCACAATAATTAGCAGTTACAATTTAATAACATGCAAAAGTCAGAACCTCAACTACAAGATGCTATAACACTTGAACGTATCGCATGGCACGATTCCCTGTAACTTCGCAAGAGACACAAAAGATCTAAGAGAGAGAGCTCTCTATATAAGCTATGACAGAGCTTAAGTGCTCAACATTAATAAAATGCTATGACCAAGATGAAGTGATAACACAACCAGCAGCTAAAGATAAAAGCAAGAGCTTGGAGTACAACTCCATATAAAGAAAGATGTGCTCAATGCAATGAATAAAATAAGAGAACATTTGATACCTCTGTAGCAAAAGAGCTATATCAGCTGCCTCTTGAGCTTTCTTCACTTTCTGCTGCCCATAAATTTGGCATGACACCACATATGTAAATTTTATATCTGCCTGTGCCCGAGCCTCTCGAGATAACTCAAACCCTTGTGTTGTTGGGATACTGGTTTCTACAGGATTAAATTGAATGCATTTATACATATGTTGAACTTCTTTCCCTTGTAGTTTCTAAACATTGTAACTGCGAGGTACCTTCAATTCTTCTCCTTTCCAAATAGCTCTGCAGCATAAGAGCTCTCCTATAGTACATCATTCCACGTACTGCAAAACCATCCAAATGAACAAACCAGAGAAATGGATAAGTGTCATTTAGAAGATTCATAATGTAACACATAGAAAATTCAAAATGTAACGTGAAAAAGAAAACCCAATGATATCCTGAAACCAGCAGAAAGAACGGAATTTGTGTAATTCAGAGAAATGAACAAAATATCAAGTCAATGTCAAATAGATCTAACCCGTCCTAGCTAAAGTTTGCCCTCTGTAAGAAGCCCAAAACCGTAGCTCCAAATTATCACTAGTACTCTCCTGAAGGTCAGCATCTCCAGTAGATTCACCACGACCAATTCTTTCCAAAAAATTCTCCCATTCATCTGTAGTAAAATAATGTTAGCTAGATAAAGGAAAAAAGGTCCCTAAATCACTGCTGATAACGGTAACGACTGGGTCCTAGTGATTAAGCATCATTCTGTCAATTTCCCCTTCGTGATTAATTAAAGAAACAGATTAACAGACATCATCATGAGTTCAGGAATAGTATACTGATGATACTCTGAAAGCAGAAATGAGTTAAAATTGCATCCTCATTTTCAAACTGTAACTCAAATGAGCTATATAGCACAGAATAACTGTAATATGGGAATATGGAATAGGATATACGAGTATATTTCATATTTTCACAAAGTATTACCTGGAAATATCTTCTGAAGATAAAATAGAGTTGAAATTCCATCCTCATTTTCAAGCCGTAACTCGGACGAGCTATATAGCACAGTCTCACTGTAATACGGGGTGAAGACGCTATTTTTCGAACAGAAAAGCAAGTCAGAACAACAACCACAAAAACAACCGAATTTCAGTGTGTTTTTCTGTTAATGTACCTGAATGGAATCATTTCTGAAACAGGCTTTGCTGCAGGCATTTTCATGAATAAAGAATTTGTGAAAAACTCTAATCTTCTTCTTGCCTCAAGGTTCTTCGGAATGTTGTCCGCAGAATCCTTTACAGTGAGAAGTAGGTGCAATCGCTTCACTTGCTCTTTCTGTGATAGTAAATATTGAAACACTTCTTCAATAAACTAATCAATTCATTCAAATAAAAAAAGCGAAAGACTGGATCACTTACAATTTCAAAATTGTTAGGCCATTGTATCCTAGAAAATAGGCGACCCTCATTTCTGGCTCTTGCAACAATGTTCCATGTATCAAGCTGCTCCCTGAGAGAGACAAGGTTCGTTTAAAACTTCAAAAGAACTTGGAAATTGTTGACATTGGTTTTGCAGGCACTCATATGCTTGATTCTTGAATATACCTTAAATCAGATGATAGTAAATCATGAGTAACTACTTCATATAGGTCGTATACGGCTTTTGCTGCACCTCTTGAGAGTTCAGGAGTTGGATTCCTCGTCTGCATATTAGCATTATATTTTTAGGTCAATAAAATTATCACAACATAGACAAAAAACAAAGAAAACGGAATGAAAACAAATTATTTTTACTATCAACTATGAAATTGGCGTAGAAACTCCCAAAAACCACAAGAAAGCAAGTAAAGAACTACCAAGCAACTAAAGAGATTCTACTAGAATTATTTAACTAGTATACTAACTCCACTAAAATCTAGTTCGAGAACCCCACATTTAATTTTGAGAAAAAAAATCCTGCCTTACGAGTCTCTCTAACATGCTTGAGTGAGAGCAACTTATAGTAATTAGATATACCTCCAAAATGGTTGCATAACAGAATATTTATCTATATTGTTGCATAACTATTTGTACAATGAAACCATTCTGAATCTAATGACCACAATCAAAACACAAAGCAACAACTTCCTGATCCAGCTACCTCAACAGTGAGACATGATCAGAACCCTGTAAGATATTTAGGGAGGGCACAAGGTATACAACTCCAAAAAGAAATAAACAAATAGAAAATCCATGTTAGTACTTAAAGCCCAATTCGACAAACTCACAAATCTCATTGAACGGTGTGAAACATCAAGATGTAGAATTCATTGCTATTTACAAGGTTATTAGCAATAAATCTAAAGAATCTAAAAGTTTTATGTGGTATGCTTCAGAGGAGAATGTCATAATGGAAATACAAGACTACAAGAGTAAAGGCCGAAAAAGATGACATGAGGGTCATCCAAACCGACATATCTTTGCCGCTTTGGCATCCCCAGTCCAACATGAAGATGCAACGCTGAACCCAAAGAAAAAATAATAGATAATATTCCAGATAGGATCTTAGACATGTCTAGTGATTGGTTTACCTTCTACGAAAGAAACAACAGCAAAAGCATCTTTGTCTAGATTTCTAACTCGTAACAGAAACCAAAAGAGATCATTAATTACCAGGAGTCCAGTCAACGCGGTAAACCTTGAGAGCACCAAGGGAAGCTTCTTCAGATTCAGCGTTAATACGAGTGAACCCTCCAATATACTGTTATTGATCTCACGGAAAATCCTTTCAACCCTAGATTGAGCAAACAAAATTTAATGTGTATTATACAAATGATAAGGACCTAGGCCAGATTACGGGAAACTCAAGAAATTAAATGAGGGGACCGATTAAATTGATGGATACTGCTGAAGGAAGTGAGAACTATTACATACCAAAGTGAAGCTTCACCATCTACTAACGAGTGCAAAATTTTCTCCATGCTGTAATAGCATTCCTGAACTGCATATGCCATATATTCATCCCTAGATATCCTGCTCCAGAGATCTGCCTGAGTGTCCTTGCAGTCCAAAGCATAATCTATTGCCAGCAAGATCTGAAAAACCAAAGATGCGATCGTAACACTAAGAAGACAAAAATAACAAGGACATACACAAGATAGCTTCCGCAATCACAAGGCACACCTTACTGCTCAGAAGAAACAAAGGCCATTGAACTAATCTCAGGCTTCCAGTATTACTTGGTATAGATAGCAAGTCCATCTCCCTGGTAAGCATGAATAACAAACAGGTCAGATGTGAAAGATAATAAAAGCAGAAGACCTGCCATTGTCCAGCAACTAAACTTTTGATCTCCCTGACTGATAAAATTTGACTTTGAGAGAAAAAATATCAATAAATCGTAATCTCGAATATTTGAATATACCGGTTACTAATAAAATCTTCTTCACGCAAGCTTTTAATGATCTCATTCCAGAAAGGAGAGAATATAGAGGCGTATGCCTTGTCCATCTCCTGGGAATCCTGAATTAACCAGAAACAGAACATAATAATATCACTGCTCAGCGTAGGTCAGATACTAAGTTACCGACCCCGTCAATCTCCATACACCATAAGAAAGAGACTAGATAAGCTCAATGTTTATAGCACCATTCATGATGTTGGAATCATGTTTCCAGGAGCTAAGAGACCGTTTCAGTGGTGCTAGTCTAAAATTATTGAGAATATGGATAGCAAGTCATCTTCTGCATTCAGATCTAAGTGGTAATATAATAATCTCACCTGAGATGATAGTCTGTCTAAACGCACCCTGTAACATCAGAACAAAAGTATACTATTTAAACATAATATAAAAGAGATAATATAATAGAATATGTTGACGGGATATGTTCAAAACGAACCTTTTTGTCTCGGAAGACACAAGATTTTTGACAAATGCTTCTGGAAAACTCTCAAACCGTTTGTGCA
This sequence comes from Eschscholzia californica subsp. californica, assembly GCA_002897215.1. Taxonomy (NCBI): domain Eukaryota; kingdom Viridiplantae; phylum Streptophyta; class Magnoliopsida; order Ranunculales; family Papaveraceae; genus Eschscholzia; species Eschscholzia californica. Next base: position 2,376,929 of record BEHA01000600.1, read on the forward strand.
CCATTTCAATTGATCGTATCTACCACAAATTTAATATGAATCTCAGTGTCATCAACAACAAGGATAACAGTTGAGTAAGGGACAAAGCATAATGGTTGGCATACGCGTGAAGCATATGTTGTGTAACAGCCAAAAGCACAAAATAATCCTAATCTAAATTCTAAAAGGAACCAAGCTCATGTATTGCACAAATATTTGTTATTACCTCTCCTAAACGTGCCCGTGCACCCATCAAGCCACCAACAAGAGCAGACAAAAGGGTGTACCATATGTGGATGTCCATGATGTAGATCTGTACAATAAAACAAGAAGATAGTGTGAATGCGACACAGTAAACAGTGTAAGTACCATATCCAGCAGTCACACACCACAACGACCTAGATACAACCAATAACTAGTTTATTAGCTTCGGATTTTAAAAAAAATTGACTGAATTAAGAAGGGGGGGGGTACAAATACATCAGGGCCCTATAAGGATCAATATGGAATGTAAATTGATGAGTCAAATGTGAGGAAGCCTGCTCGTTGGCTCAGATTTGAAGACTGGATGTTTATTGATTTTTTCGTGATTTTGAAACCTAATCCATTAAACCACAAAGTTTAGGAACACAGAAAGGAACTCACAGCCACAACAGGAGCCCACAGGCTAGCAAGCGCCAAGGCATTTTTGTTGTCTGCCAAATAACATCACAAATAAATGTTATTAATATATCAACATTTTGAAACCCTAAAAAGAAGCATCCTCACTAAGTAAAAAATCACGGAAACAAGCAAAAAACGTTAAATAACAAACATAATGCTAGATCGATATAATTCACAGCAATTACTTCTAGACTTATGCCACAGAAGATCTAACAACTCCAAGAAGTGATGGGGAATTTTACTTCAGAAGTGCAAATGGTTACTAATCAGAAAAGTTCCAAAATATAACTGTGAAGCTGGCGTAAAAGAAATTTATCTAATTCTCCTTTTTCACCTTTAGGGTGATACAAGCAGCTAATAGTTTCCTCCCTTTCTCTGAGAACCAACAGATGATTGAATAGACAACAGCAATTACAGAAGCTCTCTTTTTTTGAAAATTTGAATGAATATATATTGATAAACAAAAATATGTACAATAGTAATAAGGTTTACATCTTGGGATCTTTCACGATACCCAAGCCTCCCAAATCACTACCACTTACAGAAGCTCTCTGTTTCGCATCTTTTCTTGTTTTTGGATAAAACGTCATTTTAAAAATCAGGCAAAACCATTCTGAAACTTTTATATCAACTATTCTCTTCTCCAAAAAGTATAAAACAGAAAGACAAGATATACTATCACTGCAAATTATCTTCACTCGCTAACTCAGTAATGGCAAGATTCAGAATATTCACACAACAATGATCGGACAACCTTAAATTCATCAAACGATCTTTCAAATAGGTCAGATTTTCCAGGTTATGACACTCCCATTTCCTAATGCTTCCGTCCCTAATAATTAAATGTGAACTTTCAATACAGGTGAAAATTAATTTGAAAGAAACAGAGAAATAACAATTACCAAAGAGCCAATCAACACAAAACTACTAAAACTATAAGTCATAACCCATGATAACAATAATACTAGTCTAAGGAAAGAAGATAAAGAAAATTACTCTTTGAGACGAAATCATGCCACTTATATTTTAAATCGTGGAGGCCCACAATCACATTAGTAGGCTGGACTAGGGGTCTGATCTGTAAGAAGAGAATGTAAGAGTAATTATTTCACTTCCTTTCTGATAGGTATAACTTATGATGGAAGGAGAAGTGGATAACAAATGGATACAAAAGTAAATCAAAGATAAGACCTGAAGAAAGTAGGCAAATGTGAACTTGCACGCAAAGATAACCATCCAGAAGAGCACATATCTGCAATTTAGTAATAACTATTAATGTTGTAATATGGTCCAAATAAGTTTGAGAAGTATCAATCGGGAAGAAAACCGATGTGCGACTGTAAGAGGGCATATTAACTTGACTACTTGAGAATTCTATGAGGCTTGTCTCAG
>BEHA01000600.1:2379008-2392158 GCA_002897215.1 Eschscholzia californica subsp. californica
CCCCCCCCCCCTTTGCGTTCCACGTACCAATTCCCCCTGTCCTTTCTGGGCGGGTTAGCAATCCAGTTTCCTAGTTGCATATTAGGATCTCCCGCCTTAATTAACTCAATTTCTTTATAAGAATTTATACGCTTAATAGGGTTAACTACAAGACATTTTAGCTAATTGCTTCAGAAATAAAGGTTTTACAGAGATGGAATGTCCCGGAATACAGGTATTTACTATAAAAGCATCATAGAGCGTATGTATTTTCCAAGGAAATAGTCCAAAACGTACCGTAACCAAGATAGCTTACAGGAGAGGCGTACTACCACTAAGGATTCTCACATGGTAGCTTATGTAACTGCACTATGCACGGGATGCTTTTCGCATAACATTTAACCAAATTTGAAGTTCAAATTTGGCCATCGTGGTGCCAACCTTATCCTTCTAGCCTCTTAGGTCAATATGGCTAAGTTCAATGGCCTTAGTATCCAGAGAAATACATTCCTCTTCCTCAAAGGAAGGCAGATGTGGTTAAAGTGTTCAAGCAATACAAGATGGAATCCTCGAATACGATGGTCAAAACATACAGAATGATCAGAAGACACGAAAAACCAAAACTATATCACACAAGGCCCCCAGCAGAACATAAGCTAAAAAGGACAGAAAGATGCATATGCGACCAAAGGACACTGTTAAAAGATAACATACAATTTTATACATGCTAAATATGGCATCATTATGGCCTTAGTATCCAGAGAAATACATTCATCTTCCTCAAAGGAAGGCAGATGTGGTTAAAGTGAACAAGCAATACAAGATGGAATCCTCGAATATGATGGTCAAAACATACAGAATGATCAAAAGACACGAAAAACCAAAACTATATCACACAAGGCCCCCAGCAGAACATAAGCTAAAAAGCAGGACAGAAAGATGCATATGCGACCAAAGGACACTGTTAAAGGATAACATACAAATTTACACATGCTAAATATGGCATCATTATGAAGTCTAGCAACGCAAATACATAAGAAATTAAGCGATAAGTATATGTGCATTATGATTTACCTAAAATAATCGCTCATCCTCTCAAATAGACCACGACCTACAAAGTGTCGCTCCTGAAAATAAAAGTGATATTAATCGACCAGGACAATCACATGATTCACACATCCTGGGCCAGATATAGTATCTTAATTAGGTCAGTAGAAAATCTCAAAAGATATACCTCATAAATCCATTTAAAGAACTGAAAGAAGGGTTGATCAGTCATTTGTGAGAAAGTGTGACAGGCTGGGAGCTTTAGTAATAAAGCAAGAAAAATGCGCAAAGCAGCATAAACACTCAGTATAAGAATATAAATCCGGAAATATAAAGAATTTGAGTTCCGGTCATTCCTCTCGTTTAGAACCATCCTGAAATTAAGATTGAATGGCATGTATTAAGTACAGGATATCAGTTGGTAACACAGATTTTTAAATTTCATTCGAGGCAGAGCAAAAAAAATGACTCACAGGTAAATATATGTTATACCCGCTGAACTTATGCCAAACCAGAAAAAACGAATAAAGATCCTTGAGATCGCCATGCCTCTTAAAGTTTTGTAAGCCCCAAATGTAAGCAGGACATCAAGAAAACCTATATACGTTATGAAACGATAACAATAAAATATCTTCTTTCTGTCCAAAAGTTTCTCATAAACAAATGGATATCACTTTGAAAGACAGAAGCTCACAAGAAAAAAAGTTTACCCTCCAGGAAGTTCATAATGGCAAATGTTGGCGCTATGCTAAGTACTTCCTTGAATGTGTCAAGGTTAATATTCCCATGGTTGAAAGCAATAACAGTCAGACCCTACAGTACAAAAAAAACAACCAGATCTGCTCACTACTTTACCAAGAAACAAGTAACTACTTTTGAATCTTTAGAGTTAGTCATGAAATGCACTGGCAGTAAACCTGAAACATTAAGACCAGAAAAATCCACAACCGATGGAAGCTTCTGTAAAGGTGAAGAAATGTACGGTGCTCCACGAAACTGCTTTTACCCGTCTGCCAATCTCAAGAGAAACCAAATGAGAATAGGAGATGAACAGAAATAAACAACGAATAAAATGTGATCACTAAAACACGAACTAATCCTAGAGTTTAAAGTAATCTGTAAGCAAATAAAGCAGAAAAGAATTAAGACAAACAAGTGAAAATGAAATAAAGTGGGGGGCCCTTATGGTACGCAGCTGGATGTGAGAGAGTTGGGCCCACAAATGTGGCTTTCTAGCATTCACATCAAATAGAGTTCTACAACATGAATAGCGTATAGAGATGAACTCCAAACTGACCCTCTTCCGCTTCGTAGGCTTCAAGAGAAATGAAGACTCCTTCATTGGCCAATCTAACTCAAAGCAACCTTTTGACCTGTGATTACATTGAGAAGGACACCAGAAAATTAAGAAATCGCAAGCAAGGTGTGAATTCGAAAAGAGAAGGCCTGCGATGACAAACCAGAAATACTCATTAAAGTCATCATAGTTCCTCCATCGTGAGTGTGCAGCTTTACCACCGTTATTTTGTGCAGCTTCCTGAAATAAAGCGAAGGGAGCGGAGACATGATGAGCAATTGCAAACAAAGTAATAAAAAAGAAAAATGATGTACGAAGTACTGAAAACCAGAATAAAAACAATATACTTATGTCTATAAACGATTAAGCGTAAACCCTGTTTTACTAAATGAACTCAATGTCCAAGGTTTCTATAATGTTCCCATTCAACGGAATAACCAGCCGTAAGGCAATTCAAACTCAAGTAAAAAGGTGCACTCGAGTGAATGCTAACTTTGAGAATAAGAAAGAGAGAATAATAATTGACTATCTTCGCATGTATCTCATCGTATTATCAAGATATATGATGAAATTTGGTATATCTACTCAAGACTTAAATAGTAACAAGGGTTCACTAACCGCTGCCATTGTCTCGTAAATAGGAGAGATGACTTTTTCGAGGTATGACACAGAACCGTCATCACAGATACAGCTAGCAGCTGGTTTGGCCTCGCCATGGTCTAATATTGCATCCAACTCCTTGGCCATCTGCCGATTCCAGTTTAAGAAATTTATTCATAAACAAGCAGATAAAAAGATGCCCACTTTTCTTCAAAAAAATAATACTAGTGAATATAAGAAAAATACTGAAGGTGTACATAAGAAATTTTGAGAGAACTAGTTGAGTAATCTCATCACCTCACTCATTTTTAAAAGCAAATATGGAACTTAATTTTCAGATAATATCATTAATGCAAAATACATAGTAATCGATTCATTACCGCGCTACTTAGCCCTCAAAAAAAATAACCCGATTATGAAAAAGAGACTTCGCTTTTGGCGATCATACATCAACAGTGTTATCATATAATATCATTGATGCCATATACATAGTTACCAATTCACCACTTATTCTGACACTGCAATTTCACAGAGGTTTGGGACTATTTCCTCAATTCTATTGCAATAATGTGGTGCCAACCGAGAAATAAATTGTTTTGAACAATGGAAGGGACTCAGACTTCCAAAACAAGGAATGGAACATAGAACCATTCGCAATTTTGCAGATAATTTGGAACGAAAGAAAGTGTAGAACCTTCAGGGGAAAAGCTAAGAAGTTAAATGCAGGACATCTTCGACGGGTTCAAGCTTTGTCTTATAGTTGTTCTGGAGGGGACAGTGTGCTAATTTCAAATCTTATTTGCATTTCCCTATGTCATGGGAAGCAATGAGCCAATGATCCTAACAATTTAACCCCCTTAGATCTTATGTTTTGAGCAGTTCATCTGCAAACCTGTCTCCAACTGTTAAAAGTCTCCTGTTCATCGGAGCATAATTCAAGCTTGTGCTAAGTTCAAAACATTTCAAAACTTTGCATTTAACTGGGAGGCCGTAGTGCATAACATGTAAAATGATCATAGCCGTTTAAGTTCCTGAGTCAAGAACTAAAGCTTGGTACATACTTCATTTTTCATTTTATACTAATTTGAAGTTTCCAAAAAATATATATACAGATTTTCAAGAAAGAACAGGATGAAGCTTATTATGGACGTTTTTTAATGTCAATTCATTTTTCGAAAAACTTCCTATGCAAGTACCAATAATTGATCCAGTGAAGTTAATAGACAAAAAAGGACAATCATGACATACTTACTTGATGGAATATATAACAAATGCATTCTGGAAGAAAGCGAACATTTGCGGCTTCACCCCATATGAGGAAGTACAAAGAAACCAAAAACAACTTCCTATCCCTGTTAATCGCTTCTAAGCTGCGAACATAAGATGTTACTATCAAGCCCAGGCCCCAGCTATGAAAGGAAAAAAGAAAAGGATTTCAAAACAGCTAGAACTATTAGAAATTACCTGTTCCACACAAGCCGTATACGCAAATATTTGCACCATTTGATGTAATTATCAAGTACCTTCAGGAAAACCTCAGTAATGGCTTTCTCGTCTATCTTCTGCCATAAAGGTGAAAGAGTAATTAGTATCATTTTCAACTTCCTCATTCAGTACCCAATGTTGAAAAAAGGTACCTATTTAATTTCAATGACTTGACAATTAACAATCATTCATAAAATTAACTTTTCAAAACCAGCTTCAATATTAGTAACATATAATGCGTAGTTAACATCCTTTCTGTCAGCAACAAGAAAATGAATCTAATGAGTTACAAAATTTGTTATTGAATTAGGTTGACAGCAGTTTGTGCAATAAAGCGCAAGTATTTATTTTCTTTTAGTTGTTCCACTGCAAATCTTCCTTGATTTATCAAGCAAGTTTTATCAGCATATGATATAAATATAAGTAAGCAAAAACACATTTGAACGCAAGTATCTACCAACGGTGCATCTCACCGGTTCAGCTTCGACAGGTATCCCAAGACGAGACTGTGCATTTGCAACAGACAGAATTACGTTCTCGCGCTGGTTCTTGATATTGTCCTTCTGCACAAAAAGATTCAGAAAAGAAAGAATTAGAAAGTATTCCATTGACTACAACAATTTCAAGTTTCAAAGTAAAAGAATATTAACAAGCAACGTGAAGATAATACTTCAGAATAAATGTTAGGCCCTGTTTGGTTTAAATGAAAAGATATGTGATAAGAATAAAGAACCCAAACATTTGCTCATATCAAAAGAAAAGAAAATAATTCATCAACTTTTAAAAATCAGTGTTTTACAACGATTTGGTTTGGAAGGAATAAATGTTTTGTAACTTTTGTTTTCCTCCATAAAAGCAAATCAATGAAAAACTTACCCCCTCCCTTTTTTTTAAATTTGAAATAATATTAAACGAATAAGGTGAATTTACTAAGGGGGGAGACAAAAAACAAGTGGAAAATAAAGCAATCTGTTATATCATTATGTCCTCCCACTTAGAGATAAAATCATAAGATGACTTATCCTTGGCCCAGGCAAAATGCCTACTCCAGTGGGAATAGGATAACTAAGATATCCTCCACTTCTAAACTACTCTCCGCACTTGAGTCTTTAAACGTCTTCTTCCTTCCATATTTCCCAAACCATCGCAAAAGGAGTAAGGTTCGGAAGATCTCTCTTTCCTTTGTTAGCGTACAAGTTAGCCCATATCCATAGTTTGAGCCAGGTTGCTTGGGCTACACCATTTACTGCGACTAGAAGATATAAAGAAGGCCCACTTGTTACTAGCTCCCGAGCAGTGTAACAAAAGATGATCCACTTATTCTCCCTCCTTCTTGCATCGAATGCATCTATTAGGCATAGGCATTCCACTTTTCTGAAGATTGTCAATAGTTGGAAGTTTACCAAGAACTGCTGCCCACATTACAAAACTGACACTAGGAGGCACTTTAGTTGACCAAAACATCTTGAAAATTGAACAAGATGGTGGTGGCGGTGGCGGGAGCCTGCTTCTTAATCCTTATGTACCATTGCTTAACAGATAGGCGCTCCTTCTCCTCACTACTCCGGATTTTCTATCTTCCTTGCCCTCAACTGGATGAAATCCTTCCAAAACATCCAACAGATGGATGTAAATTGGAACTTCACAATCATTGAGATGTCTTCTAAGAGTAATATCCCAAACTTGAAGATTCCAGTTGTATACTTGGTGGATTGGGGTTTCTTTCAGTACCGTAGATAGCCGGGAATCTGTCCTTAAGGGCTATTGGGTGACACCATACCCCCTCCCCTCTCTCTATTTGATCAACAACATTATCTCATCATGAATACATGTTGTATAATTTGAATAAGGTGCATTATTTGGAGAAAAGCCATCCCACCTAGGGTCAGCTTTTTCGGTTGGGCCATGTTCCTAAACAGAGTACCTACGGGTAACGGTAGATTCTTTACAATGGAAAGGATTCTCTTTAGCTAATAGATGCGTGTTGTGCAAAGTCCAGGGGGAAAGCTTAGATCATATTTTCCTTACTTGTCCAATAGCAAGTAGCATATGGAACTACTTTGTAACTTCCTTAAAGGTGCATTGGTGCCGACCGGGTAACATAAAGCAAATGCTAGAGCAATGGGAGGGTCTCTACAAGAGGAAGACCAAAAGGAAGGTTTGGGAGGTGATTCCCTTGGCAATCATTTGGAACCTTTGGAGGGACAGGAACAACAACATATTCAAGGACACAAACTCAACTACCAATGTGGATGTGGAAGATGTTAAAGGAACTATTTACTCTTGGATTAAAAATGATCATGCCTTTAGGCACATATCTTACATTGATGTAACAGGGAGGCGTGGATATCGTGAGATTTCCACTTTTCTAGTCCTCCCCGTGTACATATTCTTCTTTCTTCAATATATTCATTCAAAGTTTAAAAAAAAATAAGGTGCATTTCATCAACCTACTAACTTTTTTTCCAGAATAAGAAATTGACCTGAAAATCTCTGAAATAAAACCTTGATAATCATATCTGGGTGACGTCCAACATATGGAACTTTTTTGCCAAGTCCCTATCTACCCAGTGGTGTTTCCCCGAGTCAGCGAACCACATGATAACTCAATGGGACGGTCTGAGCAAGAGGAAGAATAGGAAAGTGGTGTGGCAGTTGATCCCAGCTGCCATCATTAGGAACATTTGGGGCGACGGGAATACTAAGATCTTCAAGGAAAAGAACCTGAATACGTGTATTGATATTGAAGATATTAAAGGAACCATTTACTCTTGGATTAGGAGAATAGACAAGTATAAAAATGTTTCCTTCCTAGAGGTAGTTGTAAATTGGGAGGCCTGGATGTCGTGAGACGTGTACCAAGAAAGATTCCTCGCCCAAGCTACCATAGCCTGGGTCTGAGTACTCTCCATAGGAGCTACCATAGCCAAAGGTTGGATCACTAGCGGTTTCTCTTCCTCTGAGGTTTTCTTTCCAATATTGGGAATGGAAATGTTTTCCACTTGAACTACCGCAAGAACCTTCTCATTCTCCTTCCCTTCAGGTCCATAAAAACCCAGGTGGACGCCTGTTCTGATGAATTCGTCGTGGCCCCCCACATGTCCCTCCTGCTGGGCTGGACTAACATCCCTCTGCTTGGTCCCTAAAAGTTGGTGGGCTTCTCCACTGGGGCTTTCGATATTACTCACCTGGGCCCCCAATACCTTAACTTTCTTAGGCCCATGCGCCTTCTTGACCACCTTCCTTTTTCTTACATACACCTGCTTAGGATTGGCCCATTCAGCTTGCTTTTTCAAATCCTTAACAGCTGTCATGATCTCTAGATTAGAGGGAACATGAGCTGTACTGCCAGAAATCGTACCACCTGTCAACATGTTCATACCTTCCTCACCAACTTTCTCCTTTCCTTTAGACAAAAGGTTGACAGAAGTGGCCCTCTTCTCTTTAGTCTGGTTCACCTGTGGTTCAGAAATACGGATGCCACCGGCAGCAGCATTGACTTTCCTTAACGTCTCTTTTCTCTTTTCCTGAAACTCTGAGCTACTGCCAAAGGCGGCACAGATGACTTCGAGCTCTGACTGTCTGACAGTAGTTTGGCTTGGAACTTGCATCTTAGAAAACACCTCAATGACTGGGAGATGGAGGAGATGAGTGGTTTGAAGGACACTCTGTAGAACATAGATCTTTGAAGTAATCACAATATGGATTTCAGGTGATTGAGACCCAATCAATGTTAAACAATGCTATAGAAGATGTGACAGATTTGCATATTCAAACACAATCACACCAATGAATCAGGTAAAATGTAGAAGCAGAATGTTTCAGTCAAGAACACTTCAAGATTCATAAAACCTTAAACACAAAACTATCTTGTCATGAAATTCAGTGAAACTTCTGTGAAACCCTAAATCTGATTTGTCTTCATGAAGGAGAAAATAGGATTGATAGTTTAGATTGGTATTTAAATAGCATGGGAACTGAACCTGGTTTTGGTGAAAAATATGACTCTAGAAATCATAAATGGAGAAAGCAAAGTGAACTGAAGTGATTTTTTGGTTTTAAATGGGTAAATTCTAGAAGGTCAAACCGAATCACAAAGGACGGGTCAGAACTCATTTGAGCATCAGGGCAGCGGCGGAATATTCTCGCTGTACAATTTGGACTGACCACAAACATGCCGTGTGCAAACCAAACAGCAGAGATTGAAGTTTTTATACGGGTACCGAATTCCCATCACGTTTTGTCGCGAACAAAAACACCCTTATGAAATCATTTGAATCAAGAGAAAACAGAAATGAAGATTTATTTACTGACATCATAATGTCAGAACAAGAAGATGATAAATATGAAAGTTTGCCATAAAAGTATACGAATTAAACATAAATAGTTGCTCATATGAGGACCAAGGAGGGAAAACAACAAGTAAAAGTTTTCCTATTAGATTAGAAAGGAAAACAACTCCAAACAGAATCTAGCATTTTGCACCCTTTTCCTCTCATCACTTGGTCAATACCAATAATAAGACCACATGACTTCTTATTACTACACCTTATCAGATCAATAAAAAACCAAATTACTTTAGTGCTAACTAGCGATATCACATCAACATTGATACAGCTAATAAACACGTGTGCCGTCAACAAAACCAAACAGAACTAGTACCTAAACAACGCTTAGCAAGGTATGTGGAAATGTCAGAATGCAAACCTGGAAACCAAAAACATACTCCAAGAGATCAAACATATCAGGATTTCGCAGCCCAGAAACCTCAAAACCAGCAGGCAGCCTTGGAAAGTACTCAGAGTACCTTATTGCAGATGTTGCAGCTCTAACCTGGAAAGATTACAACCAAAAGGAAGGAGATTGTCACACAAAATTATTTGTTACATGGAGATAATATTTGCTCGTTGCTACTTCCATTCTTCGTTGCACACGCATATAAACAAATTTAGTAGTAAACAAAATAGTGAAGAGCCCCTCTATACTCTGCAGCAATTGCTGTTAACCCATTTCTAACACATGACTCGGTTTAGTGATAGAGGACCCTGAAGGCCTGAACTGATTGAATCCTACGGTACTCCTTACTAGGATACATGGGATTAACGTAGTGCAAATTTAACTAAGGATGTCACTAAAACAGAGGTTTAGACAAAAAAAAATTCACACTTACCTCTGGAAACATTCCAATAGCATTGGTTAAGGATGGTGCGTCCAAGGGAACTATATTATATGGTATAAGTTCTCCTGTCAATGTCCCATCTGATTTCTTGATCCTTCTTAACTGAAACAAACAAGAAAGAATCAGTTGCCAATAGAAGATTCAGAAAATATTAAAATTCGAGTTGATGCCAAAGTAGTACAATCGAATGATTGAAATTGTCTTCGCAGTTAACAGTTTCATATCTTCAACATACTGTGACCAACTAATTTGTGCAACCTACATCAAGAACAATAAATAGAACTTTCGAAGTCAAATTCTGACATTCAACTGACTTAACTGATAATACTAACATAGAGTTTTGAATTACCAGAATTTCAAGGTGACTTGAAATTCAGTTGCTTGGTTGATAGTCAACGTAAACCATAGTATACAACCAGTGATGAGAGGTATTACAGTTTTCAAATCCTAAAAGGTAACAGTTCATACAATACAGTCCTGTTTCCCTTTTTGTACACTAAATATGTAAATCCATCTAGAAACCTTTCACCACATCATGGAAGGCCAAATATAAATTGAGAATGACACTGTTAGAGCCTTAGAGGCTCAGCTATAGAACTAGAAGCATGAATCTTTTTTAACAAGAAGCATGAACCTTTTTAACAAGAAGCATGAATTACCTCCTCCACAATTGATCTGCCAACCCCGTCAGGAGCTGCATCTTTACTGAGTGACTCCATAACATCAATTAGAGCCCTCAGGGTTGCGAATATCTTTTTCATTTCAGAAGATCTTAGTTCCAACCTGAGACACGAAACAAATACTAAATAAGCATGCTACCCAATCTGTAATCTGGCGCGCATGGTTATTATATTACAACGAGATAACCCAAATTGCCCCAGATAGCAAGTGAACATCAACACACAACTGACAGAGGCATACGGCTATTATGACATTATGACATTAGAATAATGACCAAGTGTGGCCTGAACTAAGCTAACCAGTCATTCCCCGGGGATCAGGTTCACAAAGTACAACTGAATAATATGAGTGAAGTGCACCAAGAGACTTTGTGATGTAGCAAATCCAACATATCTACTGGAGTTATTAACAAAAACACAGAAGAAGAAACATGACTTAACGTTTAATCAAGAAGAAGAAACAGAAAGCTTGCTTGGCCATTGGTCTTTGGTAAAGATATTTAGGAACTTCGACAATCTCGTGCCTTATATAGATCATATATGATCGGTCAAAATCAAAACAGTGACTAGTAAGGTTCAACATGACGCAACTCCTTTAGGAAGAGGACATTAGCTTCAAAGCTGTAAGAATTTAACTAGCAGAACCACAGCCGAAAGTTGCAGAGAGGAGCTTCTACAATGAGATAAATACTTGTCTTTACTTGAGTGTGATATTTTACACTTAAATCCGTACAAATTCAAGGTTACTAAACAAAAGCAAAGAGTAATAACAGATACCAAGTCCAAGGATAAAAAGTCATCTCCAACGCAACTTACTCTCCTAAATTAGCACTGAATGTTCCAGACTCCCTCCATTTTTGTTCTTCCCTTTGGATGTCATCCACCCTGTGGCGTCTTTTATAGAGTTGGTAAAAATCCCATAAGTGCTGAATATCACGATTACGATCAATTCTTGCCCCATCCCTCTTGTCAAGTTTTTGCTGCAAAATAACCATCAAAAGGTTAAAATGTATAAAGCTACAGCTATCTAACAACATATGAAGATTAAACCAAAGCATCAAATCAGTACATCAAGAAGAAAAAACTTGCATCCAAATATCCAATCAGAACACCAAATGTACCAACTTAAGAAAATAAAAAGAAAGAAGATTAGAAAATGACTAACTCGACTAATTGAATCAATACCTTAATGACGGACATCAAACCAGTCTTGAACTGGAGTACACCTCGGCCATCACTCGTGGGATCGAGGTCCTGAGCCATCGTATATGCTTGCTCGCACACTAAACATTAAAGCAAGAGCATTTTGTGATTACAGGCACTAATGTAACAAAATAATCAGTTTCCCTTTTCAAGACAATAGCAACTAGGAGAAATGCATGAACCCCACTAAGCTAAAGACGCAAACAGGATCACGGCTATGATATATATACATATATATTCAACACGAAATCATTTATAATTCTCATGCTTATTTTCTAAGTTGAGCTTCATTTGGTTGGTTTAGGTATTGATTTGTTTAGTGGAATACAGATTAAAGAGAGGTGTTTTTGCCTTAAAAGAGTTAGTTTAGCTCATGTAAAATTAGCCCAATATTGGCGCCAGACAGTCACACAGCAACCTAAAAGTTCCCAAATGGGGATACCACGGCAGTATATGTTTCCAGAAAACAATTATATACTTTTCCTTGCTTTATCTTCCAAAATTGGGCATGGGGTTGGTTATTTTGGTTTGCTATGACGGGATACAGATTAAAAGGTGGTTGTGCCTTGAAAGAAATCATTTAGCCAAGTAGATTTAGCCCAATATTAGTGACTTCTGAATACCGCAACAAATTTCTTTTCACTAGTGTATCGACTCTTGTCTGGTGTGTTGAGATTATGAATGCATCAAGAATCCCAATATTCCTGTCTGTATTGCATAGCTCAATTGTAATAAGGCCCAAAGCGAGATAGTATAGCAGAAGCACAAATCAATTATACACAGCTACAATAACTCATGTCAACGTTCGCGTGGGTAAATCCTTTTTAAACGGTTACTCGTTCAAACTAAAATGAAAAAATTTAGGTTGCAAGCTTGCCAATTGCCATCACACAGTTATATGCAACAACTGCACACCAGACCGACCAGATCTTTCAGCACCATGCACAGGTGTTCTATGCAAGGAATTAAATGTCTAAACATTTAGGTTGAAATGGCCAAAATATTTCTATTTCCATGCCTACGAAATTTCCATCAAAGCCGAAATTTTACTAAATTTCTTCACAAAGCCTTGTCAAGGAAATAAATTTCGAAATATTTGACCGAAGTATTTCCATTTCCATGTCTTCTGAAATTCCATTCATTGGTTCTATGATGTTATCTTCCTGCTCCTTGAATCCTCGATCTAAAGTATATTAGATATTCAATATTCTTGATTGAAATCCTTCCGATAACAAATAATATGCATCTATCATGTTCAGGCATTCCATTATCTAATTATCAGCTGCCCCTATGGGACTTGAACCGTTGCATCCTTGAGCCTAAACTACAAACTTCAACAAAGAAAGAATCTCGAGTAGAAAGAATAACACTTTAACGATTCTAGAAGTTATCACCAATCCTCTGCAACCAAGTGTTTCAGTTTCTCATAGTGTCAGGCTGTCAGCAAAGAATTTCCTGTTCCCATTTTTATTAGTCAGGCTACTAATGCAAGAAAAAACTGTTAAGTGGAAAATGACTACTTTGTGGTGGTACTCCCCCGAACACAATATTATTGAGCATTAATTGGTCTGAATCGGCTTTATTGTCTATCTAAGCTAGCATTTCGTATCTAAATCAACTTCACTGTCTAAATAGGCTTCACTATCTATATGAGCTATTGTTTCCTTCACATAATATAAT
>BEHA01000600.1:2405737-2422407 GCA_002897215.1 Eschscholzia californica subsp. californica
AGTATTTTGATATTTTATCACCAAAACCCAATTCCTAAGGAAAACGAGATAGTTCTAAGTTTTAGAATAGGTTTGACTTAGTCTATGAGGATCGACCCCGGCCTTACTGGGTTTTACTGCTTGGCACCCGTATACTTGCGGGTGGTGACCTTTTAGGCCCATCATGAGGCCCATTCTTCGTTCCCTCACACTATAGGTTTCGTTATTTTTTTATTCTGGTTGTCGATTTCATTCGTTGCACTTGGATTTTTCTAATCCCACATAAATCGGATACTTTTAAAACTATAGCAAATTTTTCACAATCTGTTTTAAATCAATTCCACCTGTCTATCTCACATATTAATTTGGGTGGAGGTACCATTCCTATTCGAAAGAGTCAAACCTTCCGTTCCGATAATGGTACAGAGTTCATGAACAAAGATCTTCAATCTTGGTTTCGTGATAATGGCATCGTTCACCAAACGAGTTGTCCTCAGACCCCCAGCAAAATGGGATTGTTGAACGAAAGCACCGACATATTCTTGAGGTTTCTCGTTCTCTTCGCCTACAAGATCATCTTCTGCTTTTTTTTGGGGTGAATGCGTTCTAACGGCGGTTTATCTCATTAATAAATTGCCAGCCCACCTTACATGGTCTTTCTCCCCATGAAAAATTAAAAGGATCTCCTTCTAATTTCGATCACCTTCTCGTTTTAGGGTGTCTATGTTATACTAGACACCCCAATGTCAAAACAAAATTTGATTCTCGTGCATCTACAGTTATCTTTGTGGGTCATCCACACGGTAAAAAAAGGATACTGTGTTTATGATCTCTCTTCACGTAAAATTATTTCCTCACGTGATATTTTGTTTCAAGAGGATAAGTTGCCTATGAAGTCTCCAACTTCGATTCTATCTTTACTTATCCTCCACGTCAATCACCGTCTGTTCGACAAACGTACTATTCGATTTCTACAGGCACCTCTCCGACCTGCATTAGCATTCTCAGTCTTGCTTCTCCATCTGACACTATAGGTGCCTCCATTCCGAGGATCCATTCGGATTCTGTTCACCCCGCGAATTCAGGTTCTCTAGACCATGCCCAAGCGTCCATTTCAAGGGACGCCTCTGACCAGTCCCAGCCGACGAATCATGTTGCTACGGGTGATTCTCCTCTTTCTTTCGAGGCACCCACGCCGGTACAGCCGGTTGTTCTATCTCGGTAACAACGACCACGTCATCGTCCTCCTTATCTGGACGACTATATCTGCCACACCTATCCCTCGGTCGATGTTCAATATCCAATTACGAATTACGTTGATTTTGATACATTCTCCAAATCTCATCAAGTTTTCCTCAACTCTGTCATCACCAACGCTGAGCCTACTTCTTTTTCTTAAGCCATCAAATCGCCTCATTGGCGTTTGGTAATGGAAAAAGAAATCGTAGCAAAAGGGCGACTGACTCTAAATGGGTTTATAAAATCAAAATCAAATCCGATGGTTCTATCGAACGTTATAAGGCTCGCCTTGTTGCTAAAGGATACGCTCAAATAGAGGGCCTTGATTTTCATGACACTTTTGCTCCCGTAGCAAAGTTGGTTACAGTACGTGTACTTCTCTCCATCGCGACTGTTAAGAACTGGCCCCTTCATCAGTTAGAGATGAATAAAGCTTTTCTTCATGGCGACCTCGATGAAGAGGTTTTCATGAAACTACCTCCTGGTTTTTCCAAACAGGGGGAGTCCAAAGTCTGTCGCCTAAAAAAGTCCCTCTATGGCCTTAAACAGGCATCGCGCCAATGGTTCTCACAGTTTTCTCCGATCCTCATTAAAAAAAGGCTTCGCCCAGTCACTTTCTGACTATTCATTATTCTCTTACTGCACATCCTCTGTTAGTATCTACGTTTTAGTTTACGTAGATGATATAATCATCATGGGCAATGATGAATCTGCAATCTCCAAACTCAAGTCCTTCCTTCACAAGACCTTTTCTTTAAAGGACTTAGGTCGTCTTCAATATCTTTTAGGGATTGAAGTATCGCACTCCTCCCGAGGCATTTTATTTGTGTCAACGAAAGAACGCCCTCAACATTCTCAAAGACTCTGGTTTATCAGCTTGTCACCCCTCTCCATTTCCAATGGAGCGAAAACTCCGCCTTAGTCCCTCTGATGGAGATCCCCTGCCGGATCTTACTATTTACGGACGATTGATCGGTCGTTTACTCTATCTTACTGTCACTCGTCCCAACATAAGCTATGTCCTCAATAATCTCAGTCAGTTTCCTCAGAAACCAAACACATCTCACCTTGAGGCTCCTCATCGCGTTCTGTGCTATCTCAAAGGTTCCATTAGCAATGGCATTTTTCTCTCGGCCACCAGTTCTCTTCAGATCACGGGCTACTGTGATTCTGACTGGGTTGGTTGCATTTCTACCCGCCGTTCTACAATGGGTTATTTCACTATGCTTGGGTGTAGTCCACTGTCGTGGAAATCCAAGAAGCAACCCACTATTGCTAAATCCTCTGCTGAGGCAGAATATAGTGCCCTGGCACAATTAACCAGTGAACTTAAATGGCCGAAGTATCTACTTCGAGATTTTGGTATTGAGCACTTTTCTCCAATGACGGTTCAATGTGACAACAAAGCTGCATTTCACATTGCAGACAATCCGGTTTTCCATGAACGAACTAAGCATATTGTGATTGATTGTCACTTCGTTTGGGAAAAGATAAAGACTAACGTCATCGCTCCTCGTTTAACACCAATTTCTGACAAACTGGCAGACATCTTTACGAAGCCACTTGGAGCAGATGCGTTTAAGAAGATTATTGGTGAGTTGGGCATTACATCTCTTACTGGTCCAACTTGAGGGGGAGTATTAAGGAACACACTAGGCCCAAAACCACTAAAGCCGAACCAAGCCCAGCTGACCTGCCTCATCATCGTCCAACCGACCACATTAGGGTTAGGGTTGTATATGTAAAGTTGTTATTTTATGTGATAAGCATAGTTAAAATCCTATATCTAGATTTGTTGTAATCTATACTCAGTTGATACCTACTTTGTAAACCTATAAATACCCATGTGTTATTCAATAATAAACATAGAGAAATATTTTTCTCATCTCTTTCTCTCTCTCTCTCTCACGATTTCTATCTGTCTATCTCTTTACATTCAAGTATTCAAATTGAATTCAAGGGGTGATTTACCTCTTCACAATGTCTAACTTTGGTCATTGGTATGTGGAGAACTATTTTGCGGTAATCATCTCAATTTTAGTTTTATTTAAGGTGGCCAATACGTGGACAATCGTTTTTCTTATATGGACAACTATCTTATGTGGACAATCAAAATAATTAATTTTTTTATATGGACACCAGCTTATAAGGGGACAACTCTCTATTATTTTCACTCAAGTCCTCTTAGAATTAGATTTATTGTTTTAAAACCTCCCTCTTTTCTCATAAACCTTAAGTAATTTTGGTCTTCTTCTACTACTTTATCTTCATCATCAACCCAAAATTCTAGAGAGAGAATTTTTTAGGAGAAGATTATGACATCAAACAAAGGGAAGGGAATTGTTGAAGGATATTCCTAACCAGAAAGTTCAGATCTAAAAACCCTAAAACCCGTTAAACTTTTAAAACCTAGAAATCAAAAATTTCAAAACCCTAGATTTTTTTACAAACAAGTAGAGTTGCTCGTGCTTCGTGGAAAATCGACAGAACACGAGAGATCTTAATTTCTGAGTTTTTGTAAAAAAAAAAAAAAAAAATCTGACTCGCCAATTTCGTAGATTTCCTACGAAAATTTGGCATGACAGAAGGAAACTTGCCACGAAAGTCTAGCATATTTTCGTAGATTTCCCACGAAATTCTGGGAATTTCTTATTCACTTCGATTTTTTGCCTTGAAATCGTTTTGTATTCTTTCAAACTACCCAAACAAAAATACAAAATAAAATTAAAAAAAGTTAGAGTTTTACCTCATTAATGTAGGGTTTGATTAAAACCCATCTAAGGTTTGATAAAAACAAAGGGAAGTAGTAGAAACTATAGTTCACTAAAAAACAAAGAGAAGTAGTAGAAACTATAGTTTACTGAAAAAATAAGGGAAATGGAGATTGATGAGTTTTATCTTCTTCATTCATCTAGGGTTTGATAAAAAACAAAAGGAAGTGGTAGAAACTATAGTTTACTTGTAGTAGCAGTACAAGAATAAGACTAAGAAGAAGGAAGAAGAAGAAGATGATGAAGAAGAAGACAACTTAGGTTTTCAATTTTAACTATTATTTTGTTAATGATCCACAAGTTAGTAACTGTTAGTATGTAAGACTTTATGGAGTTATCCCCTTATTATATCAAAGTCAACTAAGTCAAGCATAATTGACTCGCACCGGGCCCGAAAATAGTTGTCCATATTAAAAAAAACAGTTGTCCACGTATTGGCCACCTAATTTAAATGATTTCTTTTGCTTTATATTTTTCCCTACAATTATCAGGATGATGCTATTACAATTCGACAAAAGAATCATTTTGTTTTTTCTTCTGATAGGACACATCATTTCTTTACATGTTCAGAAGATATTCCTATCTTCCGTAAAACCAAAGGCAATAAGGTTTTTCTCAAAATATTTCTATCGAATCATTTAGCACTATCGGAACTTTTAGAGTCAAATAAGTGAGAGGTACAAGATTTAAATGATTTCCTAAGATTATTACCCACCACGAAAGAGTTCATTCACCCCTTAGTTTTCTAACTTGTATAGGAATGATTGACTATATCGATCCACATATACGAATGATGGAAAAAATTCTGGGTGGTAATGGTCCCTGACTAGATAATAAGTAACTTAATCAGTTTTTCCGTTTACGGTGTTTTTCAGATATATAAGAAAAACGATTGTCCACGTCTTGGCCACCTTAAATAAAACAAAATTGAGATGATTATACCAATTTCTGCTCAACCGCAAAATAGTTCTCCACATACCAATGACCAAAGTTCGACATTGTGAAGAGGTAAATCACCTCTTGAATTCAGTTTGAATACTTGTATGTAAAGAGAGAGACAGATAGAAATCGTGAGAGAGAGAGAAAGAGATGAGAAAAATATTTCTCTATGTTTATTATTGAATAATACATGGGTATTTATAGGTTCACAAAGTAGGTATCCACTGAGTATAGATTACAACAAATCTAGATATAGGATTTTAACTATGCTTATCACATAAAATAACAACTTTACATATACAACCCTAACCCTAATGTGGTCGGTTGGACGATGATGAGGCAGGTCGGCTGGGCTTGGTTCGGCTTTAGTGGGTTTGGGCCTAGTGTGTTCCTTTATACTCCCCCTCAAGTTGGACTAGTAAGAGATGTAATGCCCAACTCGCCAATTATCTTCTTAAACGCATCTGCTCCAAGTGGCTTCATAAAGATGTCTGCCAGTTGGTCAGAAATTGGTGTCAAACAAGGAGCGATGACGTTAGTCTTTATCTTTTCCCGAACGAAGTGACAATCGATCTTAATATGCTTAGTTCGTTCATTGAAAACCGGATTGTCTGCAATGTGAAATGCAGCTTAGTTGTCACATTGAACCATCATTGGAGAAGAGTGCTCAATACCAAAATCTCGAAGTAGATACTTCGGCCATTGAAGTTCACTGGTTAATTGTGCCAGGGCACGATATTCTGCCTCAGCAGAGGATTTAGCAATAGTGGGTTGCTTCTTGGATTTCCACGACAGTGGACTAGACCCAAGCATAGTGAAATAACCCGTTGTAGAATGGCGGGTAGAAGAACTGCAACCAACCCAGTAAGGTCGGGGTCGATCCTCATAGACTAAGTCAAACCTATTCTAAAACTTAGAACTATCTCGTTTTCCTTACGAATTGGGTTTTGGTGATAAAATATCAAAATACTAAAAAAAAAGACTGAGGACTGGTTCTCGAAGATATCAAAATAAGAGAAAATCCTAGAGTTCTAATTTCACCTCGCATTGCCACAAATGGTTCAATCCCTTTGTAGCATGATTCTTTAACTTATAACTCAATATTTATAAGAACAACATTATCTAAATATCGAAAAATTGAACCTTTAAAAAAAAAAATATAGAAAGAACTACACAAACATCGATTCCTAAGTAACCATATCCGAACTATCGTCTATCAAATTTCAAGCATAAATCATCAAAGCAACCTAATCCTAAGCATGACATATCAAACCATAAGCATAAACGATGAAGCTACTATAATTATTCGATCGAATCAACTAAAGTCTAGTTAAACAATAATGCATATCAATAAAAATCATGAAGGCAAAAGAAAGAAAAATAACTATGCTGAAAATTTCATCTTCACTCGAGAGAAGTAAAGTTAGCTACTCATACTTATTGTGCATATCATCATGATTTGAGCAAATGTTTGCATTGTAAAATCAAAGACAAAATAAATAACATCACCAAATATGAAGCATTGTTACTGATGTATGATAATATGATGAATAAAATGAGTTGATAAAGAAGGTTCTTCCTTTAATTTCTACTCCAATCTTTCTCTATATATCTTACTGAAAATAATGGCTGCAACTTCTGTCTACAAACACTCTTTTTTTCCCTCTCACAATGAAAAGAAGAAAATGAAGAAAAACTATGAAGCTTCTCTGTTTTTGTGGAGAAGATGAGTAAGAAATGATGTTGAACCCCCTGTTTCTCCTCCTTCTCTCTTGTAGTTTAGTTCATGTGCTCTGGAAATCTCCCTCTCTTCTATGATTTCTACGTTCTCGTCCGAACTCCGATTCGACTTCTGTCTTCCCCTACTGATTCGTCTTGGACTCTACTTTTCAATCAAGTACTAAAATTTCCAGAACACCTAAATGACCGAAATGCCCTCAAGTATGTCTTTCTCCTGATTTTAGCTATTTTCACACTAAACTCCGTAAAAGACACTTGGGAAAGAGAAACACATAATTTATCAGAGTAACTATCCGAAATGGACTAACTAACCCGAGTTAAGAGATTCAGATGGGACATTTTCATGTCTCATCACCCCACAAATCTGCAAGTATAAGTTGGAAAGGACGAGAAGAAGAAGTCTTACTTCATTGGAATTGTAAACGTGTGAATTTAGACAACGGACAAATATCGCACGGAATCTTATTAAGTGAAATTAACTTCATACATGCAGTCTTTGAAACTAAAAACTTAAAACTAGAAAGAGATGGATGTCCTAGGCGCCAATGCCATACATCAAAAGAATTACTAGAATATTTCATACTAAAAAC
Organism: Eschscholzia californica subsp. californica; assembly: GCA_002897215.1. Lineage (NCBI taxonomy): Eukaryota > Viridiplantae > Streptophyta > Magnoliopsida > Ranunculales > Papaveraceae > Eschscholzia > Eschscholzia californica. Next base: position 2,412,996 of record BEHA01000600.1, read on the forward strand.
AGAAAAGGAACAAATCGAGATAAAAAACAACATATGTGCTTGGCAGCACCTGAATCGATAACCCAGGGAGAAGAATGAAATTTTATACCAGTAAGATTGACACTTGGATCGATTTGGTCAAGCGTCTGTCCGGAGGTGCCTATAGAATTTCATTGAAGTTCCAAGAGATTTAACAATCCTTGGTGTTGTTCTTGGGAGAGTGAAGTGGCTGGAAGCACCCCCGTGGGGCAACATCGGTGCCCACAGTAGTAGCGAGATGACCTTGCAGTCTATTGGGCCGGCGTCGTCCACTTGGGCCAAATGGCCCTGGGTAACCGTGAAGTTGAAAGCAATTCGCCCGAATGTGCCCGTGTTGTCGGCAGTAGTCACAGTATGGCTAAGGTCTTTTTGGGCGTTGATGATCAAATCGTTCCGGCTGACTGTTGTCGGTCGGTTCGACGGAAAAAGCTGCCGATTCAGGAGCAACCAAAGTGGCTGCCATAATGTTCTACTTAATCTCCTCTTGTTTAACAAGAGAGTGAATGCAAAGAATAGACGGAAAAGGATCCATAAGAAGGATTTGGCTTTGAATAACAGAAAAACGATCATGGAGTCCTTGAAGGAATTCCATGGCGCGTTTTTTTATTAGTACAATCAATGATTAATTTTCATGTCCACAAATACATAGGTCAACAGCTAGTAGGGACGGGAATTCATCTTGGAGAAACTTAAGATGAGTGGAGTAAGAAGAAACATCGTCTTTCTAGTTTGCAAGAAGAAATAGCTCGCTTTAGTTGGTAAATCATTGGCGCATTGGTTTGAAAGAATCTATCATGAAGGTTACGCCATATATCAGCCGCATTATCATCATAGAGAATAGAAGAACGAATATCTTGAGCAACGGAGTTGATAATCCAACTACCGACGAGATCATTACACCTTTTCCAACATTGTAATTAAGAAGCTGAAGTAGGTTTTAGAATTGAACCATCAACAAAACCTAACTTATCTTTTGCACGAGGTGCCATCTTCATAGCTCTTGACCGGGAGGCATAGTTATCTCCGGTTAATAATGGAGTTATTAGAACCATTGTAGGTGAGTCCGAATGATGAATATCAAACACCAGATTAGAATGAGGTGGTGTACCAGGACGATATTCAGAAGAAGTAACTTCAGTAGGAATTGCCATGAGAAAAATTAGAATTCAAAAAAATTGAAATGGGCTCTTATACCATGTGAAGAGGTAAATCACCTCTTAAATTCACTTTGAAATACTTGAATGTAAAGAGAGAGAGAGAGAGAGAGAGATGAGAAAATATTTCACTGTGTCTATTATTGAATATTACAAGGGTATTTATAGGTTTACAAAGTGGGTATTTTGGAGTTCCTTCTACTCTTCAATTTCTCTACTTTTGACTAACGAGTGGCGAGACTCATGATGATGCATAAAATGTTCAGTCGTTGGATAATGTCGATAAGCCAAGAATAGACCTGAAGTCCACCGAGTCAACTAGACTTAAGGCAACAAGACCGTTGGACTCGCAACGCTCTGCCACCTACGCCCAAAACTGGGAGGTCGGTCAGGATCAACTAAAGAGCTCCACCCCTGCTTCACTTAAAACACAACCAGATCAGCCATGTGATTCTTTAAAGGAATAAGGGGGTCTATGTAAGTAAGGTCGATGCCTTACTCCTAAAACGGGGAAGGAAGAAGCGCGCGCACGCTTACTGACTAAATCCCGAATCTTTCTAAAGATCTCAATCGGTTAAAGATCTAAAGTGTTTAAGCAAGCTTGGATTTCAAGAGTCTCAAAGGAGGAAACATCTCCTAAAATATCTATCACCTCGGCAGGATATTTACGAAGTATGCTTGAACATAGGAATTTCTAATTATCCTACATACGAGCTAAACCAAAAGGGAAACCCTACGAACATTAGGAAACTTCCCTAACGGTGGTCAGAACGCCTCATCTACACCGTCTGATCTAAGTCGGTCCAATATCCTATAAATTTAAACAGATCAGTCGGTTATGTGAGTTATAAGTCTGGCCGTCCATTTATGTTTTAAGTTTATTTCAGACTCCATCTAACGATACACAATGTGAGTAATTAGGCATATGCTAAAAGGGTAAATTTGGAAGCAAGACCACAACTAATTGCCCACGTCAATTTCCTCTTTCTCCGCCCACATTCCTTATTTCCCTCCCTTCCTCAACGATTATCTCCAACCTTCTCTGCTTAGTTTTCATAACTACTATCTAAGCATATTTAAGTCAGCTTTTTGCTATTTTTCTCTTCGTTCCATCAACAATCACACTTCCAAAGTTTTACTAAGAATCACATTTTTCTTTTTCTTTGTTTTTTTGTAATTCTCATCTTTTCCCATTTTGTATAGTTTCTTCAAGTTTGATTTAGAGTTACTCTATTAGAATGATTTAAGATTAATGAAATTATTTATGTGAGGATAATTTTGTAACAACAAAGTGAAGTTACATCGAGTGTTATTTCTATTGAAGTTGTTAATTTACCGGGAAGAATTTGAGAATGTTATGGTGTTAGTCACGAGGGATGTGCCACGTCCATAAGACGCATCGGAAACTTAGTGTTCTATAAAAGGGCAACACATCCCCTTATTCAAGGAAACTGAACGAACTTAATCTAGGGTGAGTGAGATCAATACATTACAAAAGGTTCAATCAATATTCAATCTGTTACTGCATAGAGCGATCTGACTGTCTTGAGCGTCGGAGCGGTTTTCGAACCCTTTGTAGGTTTTTCCCCCAGATTATTAAGGAGCAAGGAGCGGGAGCAGGAAGAAGGAGTATCTCTCAACTAGACGGAATATCCATTCATAACAGACGTTGTCATACATCAAGTCTCGATTCTCTGACTGATTAATGGAAAGCCATTTTTCGACATCAACAGTCACCACCACCACCACCGAACAACAGTCGGCTGGGCTTGGTTCGGCTTTAGTGGGTTTTGGCTGGTGTGTTCCTTAATACTCCCCCTCAAGTTGGACCAGTAAGAGATGTAATGCCCCAACTCGCCAATTATCTTCTTAAACGCATCCGCTCCAAGTGGCTTCGTAAAGATGTCTGCCAATTGGTAAAAAATTGGTGTCAAACAAGGAGCGATGACGTTAGTCTTTATCTTTTCCCGAACAAAGTGACAATCAATCTCAATATTCTTAGTTCGTTCATGGAAAACCAGATTGCCTGTAATACGAAATTCAGCTTTGTTGTCACATTGATCCGTCATTAGAGAAGAGTGCTCAATTCCAAAGTTTCGAAGTAGATACTTCGACCATTGAAGTTCATTGGGTAATTGTGCCAGGGCACGATATTCTGCTTCAGCAGAGGATTTAACAATAGTGGGTTGTTTCTTGGATTTCCCCGACAGTGGACCAGACCCAAGCATAGTGAAATAACCCGTTGTAGAACGGCGGGTAGAAGGGCACCCGACCCAGTCAGAATCACAGTAGCCCGTGATCTGAAGAGAACTGGTGGCCGAAAGAAAAATGCCATTGCTAATGGAACCTTTGAGATAGCGCAGAACGCGATGAGCCTCAAGGTGAGACGTTCTTTGTTTTTAAAGAAACTGACTGAGATTATTGACGACATAGCTTATGTTGGGACGAGTGACAGTAAGATAGAGTAAACGGCCGATCAGTCGTCCGTAAACGGTGGGATCCGGCTGGGGATCTCCATTAGAAGGACTAAGGCAGAGTTTTTGCTCCACTAGAAATGGAGAGTGTCGACAAGCTGATAAACCAGAGTCTTTGAGAATGTCGAGGGCGTACTTTCGTTGACACAAAAAAATGCCTCAGAAGGAGCGCGATACTTCAATTCCAAAAAGATACTGAAGACGACCTAATTCCTTTAAAGAAAAGGTCTTGTGGAGGAAGGACTTAAGTTTGGAGATTGCAGATTCATCATTGCCTGTGATGATTATATCGTCTACGTAAACTAAAACGTAGAGACTAACGGAGGGTGTGCAGTAAGAAATAATGAATAGTCAGAAAATGACTGGGTGAAGCCCTTTTTAATGAGGTTCGAAGAAAACTTTGAGAACCATTGGCGCGATGCCTATTTAAGGCCATAGAGGGACTTTGGACTCCCCTTTTTGGAAAAACCAGGAGGTAGTTTCATGAAAACCTCTTCATCGAGGTCACCATGAAGAAAAGCGTTATTCACGTCTAACTGATGTAGAGAAGTACACCTACGGTAACCAACTTTCCTACGGGAGCAAAAGCGCCATAAAAATCAAGGCTCTCTATTTGAGTGTATCATTTAGCAACAAGACGAGCCTTATAACATTCCATAGAACCATCGGCTTTGAATTTGTTTTTATAAACCCATTTAGAGTTAGTCGCCCTTTTGCTACGATTTGTTTTTCCATTGCCAAACGCCAATGAGGCGATTTGATGGCTTAAGAAAAAGAAGTAGGCTCAGCGTTGGTGATGACAGAGTTGAGGAAAACTTGATGAGATTTGGAGAATGTATCAAAGTCAAGGTAATTCGCAATTGGATATTGAACATCGGACGAGGGATAGGTGTGGCAGATATAGTCGTCTAGATAAGGCGGACGACGACGTGGTCGTTGTTACCGAGATGGAACAACCAGTTGTACCGCGCGTGGGTGCCTCGAAAGAAGGAGGAGAATCACTCCAAGCAACGAGATTCGTGGGCTGGGCCTGGTCAGAGGCGTCCCTTGAAATGGACGCTTGGGCCTGGTCCAGAGGACCTGAATTCGCGGGGCGAACAAAATCCGAATGGGTCCTCAGAATGGAGGCGCCTATAGTGTCAGATGGAGAAGCAAGACCGAGAAGGCTGATGCAGGTCGAAGAGGTGCCTGTAGAAGTCGGACAAGAAGTTTGTCGAACAGACAGTGATTGACGTGGAGGATAAGTAAAGCTCCCGTCGTCTGGAATCGAAAGAAGTGGACGTGCCATGGGTGGAAAAGATAAAATCGAAGTTGGAGACTTCATAGGCAACTTATCTTCTTGAAACAAAATATCACGTGAGGAAATATTTTTACGTGAAGAGAGATCATAAACAGAATATCCTTTTTTACCGTGTGGATAACCGGCAAAGATACATGTAGAGGCACGGGAACAGAGAATGGGTCCTATGATGGGCCTAAAAGGTCACCACCCGCAAGTATACGGGTGCCAAGTAGTAAAACACGGTAAGGCCGGGTTCAATCCTCATTGGTCTCAGAATAGTGTGGACTATAAGGTCTCTCATATATATTTGGTGTCGGACCATATCATCACTAATTTGACCATCTCTATACATTTGTCGATATTCTCCTAATGTCATACCAGATCTATCAGGTTCTGGTCTACTACACTCACTAATCAGATCGTCTCTACACATTCGTTGATAATCTCCAAATGTGATACCAGGTCGGTTAGGCTCGTTTCTACACATCTGGTGGTATTCTCCAAATGTCATAGCAGGTCGGTTAGGCTCAACTTGCCTATTCCCCTCATTAATTCGTTGATAATCTCTTAGAGTCATACCATGTCGGTTACGTTCGTTCCTACGCAACTGTTGGTATTCTCTTAAGATCATATCAGGTCGGGTAGTGACGGGTCCCTTTAGATCAAGTTCATCATTATCAATAGGGTATGCCCAACCGTTTGAATAACGTGCCATATCTCTAAAATATTCAAGATGGTAAGACGCGATCACAAGATGAGAATTGAGAGTTATAAAACTAAACTTGATTTCTTTCTTTCGGTCCTATTATTTTTGTTTTTTATTTTTTTATATATTATATGTATATATATATATGTATATATTGTTATTTTTTTTTTGAAAACCAAGGAAGCCCTACGAAGATCCCAGATAGATAGAAGGAAAACAACCACAATCAAGATGACTCAACTAAGCAGCCTAAACAAAATCTAGACGAAAAACGAGTAAGTCAATTTCACCTAAAAGTCTAGACAGCTCCTACTTCGTAACAAAGCTTGAACTATGATTCTTATGAGGGTTACGCCGTCAAAGTACTATGGTCAAACAATTCTCCAGGAGACAGCAACCTATGAAAATTGCAACCGTCCTACCTGAGGCAACGTTTCCTCCTCTCAAGGCGGCCTTTTTTAAAGAATTGAACGACACTTTCCTTTTAGGAATGCCCAAACAAAGATCGAGTTTTAGAATTGTTTGGAAAGATCCTTTGAGCTCGATACCCTAAGGCCGATGTCTAAACCAGATTTTAATTTAAGTGAGGTTTGGAATTCGTAACATTGTTTCCTAAATGGGCAAGAGATCAGTGATGAAATCCAACTCTTATCTTGTAATGGGATTTGTGCCCTTACTAAAGACGATTAAACTAAATAGTTCGTCAAATCAATGAGGCACACAAAACACACAAGTACCCACTAATAGGGGATTTGTGGGTCATCAGAGAAAGTTACCTCCCGTTCAAGACGGGCGACGATCCTTGCAGACGACCTGGGTCACTCTTCCCTCAAGTGTTCGAACCCGAGGCTTCTTTAGTTTCGATTACAATTATGCCCTTTAAATTTAGGGTCAAAACTTAAAAGAAAAGAAAGTACTAAAAGAGTCTAAGTCTCTCTTTCACCAAAAAAAATACAAAAAATAAAATTGTAAATTTCTTCATTTTGAGGTCCTCCTCCTTGTTTGCGCCTTCTCCTTCCTTCCTTTTCCTTCGCTCCTTAATGCCCTACACACCAAAAATAGAGAAGCAAGTAAAAGTAGCCAAAAATCAAAACTTACCAAAAATAAAACTTTCCAAGATTAGAACAAATTTAAAACATAGTCCCCGGCAGCGGTGTCAAAACTTGATGGGCCTAAAAGGTTACCCTAAAAGGTCACCACCCACAAGTATACGGGTTTCAAGTAGTAAAACTCGGTAAGGCCGGGGTCGATCCTCAGAGACTAAGTCAAACCTATTCTGAAACTAAGAACTATCACGTTTTCCTTAGGAATTGGGTTTTTGGTGGTAAAAAATCAAAATACTAAAACAAAAAAAAACTGACTGGTTCTCGAAGATATCAAAATGAGATAAAATCCTAGAGTTCTAATTCCACCTCGCATTGCCAAAAATGGTTTCAATCCCTTTGCATAATGATTCTTTAACTTATAACTCAATATTTAGAAGAACAACATTACCTAAATATCGGAAAATTGAACCTTTTAAACAAAAATATTTAGAATGAACTACACAGACATCGATTCCTAAATAACCATATCCCAACTATCGTCTATCAAATTTCAAGCATAAATCGTCAAAGAAACCTAATCCTAAGCGTGACATATCAAGCCATAAGCATAAACGATGAAGCTACTATGATTATTCAATGGAATCAACTAAAGTCTAGTTAAACAATAATGCATATCAATGAGAATCATGAAGGGAAAAGAAAGAAAAATAACTATGCTCAAAGTTTCATCTTCACTCCAGAGAAGTAAAGTTAGCTACTCATACTTATTATGCATATCATCATGATTTGAGAAAATGTTTGCATTGTAAAATCAAAGACAAAATAAAGAACATCACCAAATATGAAGCATTTTTACCGATGTATGATAATATGATGAATAAAATGAGTTGATCAAGAAGGTTCTTCCTCTGATTTCTACTCCAATCTTTCTCTCTATCTCTTACTGAAAATAATGGCTGCAGCTTCTCTCAACAAACACTTTTTTTTCTCTCACAAAGAAAAGAAGAAATGAAGAAAAACTATGAAGCTTCTCTGTTTTTGTGGAGAAGATGAGTAAGAAATGATGTTGAACCCCCTGTTTCTTCTCCTTCTCTCTTGTTGTTCAGTTCATGTTCTCTGGAAATCTCCCTCTCTACTCTATAGTTCAGTAAGTAAAGGAAAAGAAGAAGATGAGACTATCTTTCTTTCTCTGATTTCTATGTTCTTGTTGAGCTAAAGAGAGGATCCCCTCCAAAGATGAGATGATCAAAATGGCTGCTCTCTCTTTTCTTAAATAACCAGCCGAACAAAATCAGTCGACTCTCTCTCTATATTATCTATTTTAGAAATTCTGCAGAGAGTATAAGCTGATCTTCTTCTAACCGAGCTCTCTAATTTATATTTCCTCCAGCCAATGGTTTGATTTCTTGCCTATTATTTCTCTCTAAATATGAATCCAACTCTTCAAGGATATCTGCAAAGAAAACTTGCTTCATTGTCCCCTTTCTTAATCTTTGTTCCAGCTATTTCACGATCTCTGTTCAACCATGAAGATCCTAGAAATTCTGTGTCTCCATCTCCTCCCTACTGTATTCTTCTTGGTTTCCATTTATGAATTTAGAAAGAAATCTCCAGCTGCCTCATTTTTTTTCTCATTGTTCCTCTTTTAAATAGAGATGAGAGTACGAGATCAATTAAATATTACGAAATTTATTGTTATATTTTATTGTGAGAAAGAGATTTTTATTAGTTATTATTTTTTGTATTATTTTTTTTGTTTCTTTTCTCTTAAATTAGTTATTATTTTATTGAAAGAGAGAAAGAGATTTTAATTTCTTTTTTCAACCCTTGAAGTTTATTTTGTTTCTTTTTTTCTTAAATTAGTTATTTTATTTCTAAGAAGGAAACGATTATTGTTTTTTAAATAGGTATCTTTATTTCTACGAAGGATTATATTTTAAATTTTGAGAAGGACTTCTAGATAATATCCTTTGTTATTATTTTATTGAAAGAGAGAGAGATTTTAATTTCTTTTTTTTAACCTTTGAAGTTCATTTATTTTCTTTGTTTTCTTAAATTAGTTATTTTATTTCTAAGAAAGATAAGGTTATATTTTTTAAATAGGTAACTTTATCTCTACGAAGGACTATATTTTAAATTTTGAGAAGGACCTCTAGACAATATCCCTTATTAGAAAAGGATGTTTGTCCCAGTCATCGTTTTCCCTTCTGTTTGATGTAATAGATTATACATGAAGCTCAGAAAGGATGAAGAAGATAGAGAGAAGGCCCCTCTTTCTGGTTAAAAGTGAAGATACCTCTCAACTCTCTGTGTTAGAAATATAGTCCAATATAGTCCCACATTGTTCAATTGCTTAAACTTTTCTCTTGTACTACTCCTTATAATGATCTTATGTAATACCTATGAAAATCAATACAAATCACTACAATTCTCTTTTCTTTCATGGTATAAGAGCTTCTAGGTTTTTTTTTCTTGGGTTAGTCAATAGAGTCTTCCGCTTGCCGGCGGCGGTAGTCCCATTAATGACTACCGTCCGCCGGACTTTTATCGGTTTTTAGTTCAAGTTTAGTGTTTTTTTTTCTTTCTTTCTTTCAAATAAGATTAGTTCTCTTCTAGTGTTGAGATCTAATCATTCTTCAATACTTTTCTCAATAGTATTTGAAGATGATGAAGATTAACAAGAAGATGAAAGATCCAAAGAAGAGTGATTTGTTGAAGAAATCACATGATAT
>BEHA01000600.1:2456516-2470174 GCA_002897215.1 Eschscholzia californica subsp. californica
TTTGCTTAGTTTTGTAATTCTTAGGTTGTAGGATGAATAAACGTACGAGTTTTGTATGAATGTTCAGTACTCAGTGATCTATAAGTATAATCATCCACCCTTCATCCAAGTTATGAGGACTAAGAGACGACTTGAAATGATAGGACGGACAACGAGGATGTGCTGACTAATTCAAAGAAAAAACAAGGATGTGCCGACTCAATATGTTTCAACCCCATTAGCCTTCTAAATATATGATCCATGTTGCATGTTTTGAGGTTAAGAGATCGTCAGGATTCAGAATGATATTTCTGTGTGTGCCTGTGATTATGACGCTCCGCCTTAGGCCCGTGTTGCTACCATTAAAAAAAATGAACAGTTCATGGCAAGCTCTGAGCACGCAGGAAAATGGAATTAGACTCTGAGTACTACCCTGATCAACTGATGACTCGCACAGCATGCCACACCATCCATGGAACCCTCTCGGCTGTCATGATAAAGCACCAATGATCATATCATAGTAGATGTCAGAGGCATTTAACGAGACCATGTCTTCGTGTTTAGTTTGAGGTTTTTTTTGTTATGAGAAAAATGCGGGGTACCTATCCTATTTACCCCGGGTCTAAAAGAGCACATGGACACCCGAAGCTCGAGGAGGTAGTGCCCATCCCAACCTTTGAAGTTACAGAGGCAGCTTCCGTTTAGCTCTCACAAATTGCTCGTTTAGAGAAGAGTAACGTTTTTTCGAATTTTAGATGTATTCCGCTTCACAATAATTGAACATTTTTCCTTGAATTATAACTTTCATTAGTTGAACTCAAAACTCAGAATTTTACATTAATGAAAAAGAACTCTCTACTAAAGAATGATTAAATCCTTGCTTGGAAATAAGAATCAATGGAGTAAGCAGATTTTTTCTTCTGGGTATCTGGTTTTCATCAGCCACCCTCTTTCACGTGTCGTTCTTAATTTTTCTTCTGGGTATCTGGTTTTCATCAGCCGCCCTCTTTTCTCCATTTTCAAGATTACAAGATTTTGCTGCAGCAGTTTATGGATATCTATCTGTATCAGGGAATGCAGAATAAGAAGCTCTTCTCTTGTTTCTATGACCCTTACTCTTTATCCTTTTTGTTTTACGCCAGGAAAACACCATCGACATAATTATCAAGAAACCCAAGATAGAAACTGCCCAAAAAACCACAATCCAAAACTTTAAGGATCTAAACATGGGCTCTGTTGCTACAGGCAGAGTTGATTTCTGCGCAATCGTCGACTTAAGTTTATCTCTAACCACGTTAAAACTTCCGTTTGTTTCGCCAATTCTACCTGTTGAATTCTCTTCACTCAAAGAGGTTTTCTTTGAGGGGTCAAAACAGTTCTTCCTCTTGTGATGCAAATAAAGAGCTTCATTTAGTGTTCTGGCACATTCGATGCTTAGTTGATCACGATGCAGGATGTTTTCGTCTGTGGAATTGAGTGTCGATGGATCAGGTGGATCAGGAAACTTAGCCCAACATGTATTCACTATGTCAACATTCCTCCAGTTAGCTTTGTCGAAGCTCCAATCTCCAACTTTAAATTCTAATCCATAGTGGAAAACTCTATACTTCACACCGGGTTCAGGAACATAACCCGGGTATATCAGAATCTTATCGGTTATGACGTGCTTCAAATTCAACTTCATGAAATACAACATCGAAACAGAACCGTTATCAAGTTAGTATAGAAGCATAAAAGCAAGGGCTCTTCTAAAATGTGGCCTAAGCGTACATGTTTTGTCATAAATTCTATCTACTTCTAACAAGTAAAGATTCACCTCTCCACGCTGATTAGTACGGGTTCTAATATTTATCAGTTAAATGGAAAGAAATTATGTCACATCATATGCCCTTAGGCTTCGGGCACATTTTAGGAAAAAACCTAAAATCAATCTAGTAGAGAGTATAAGTGAGGAAAGTTACCTCTGCTGCACCGAAGGAGTAACCGTACATCTCACTAATCCACCCGGTCTCATAAATATCCCCGGTGAAATTTTTCGAATAGTGAGCCTTGTCAGCTCGTACTTCCTCAGTTTTATGCAGCCATAGAAGAGCAAATTTACGTAGATCATCTATATGCATGATAATTACACCACCAACCCTATCACAAGCATCAGGATGTCTAGTATGAAGTCTTGCAAGTTCATTGTTGCATCCGATAAGGTAGCTGACATGAATAAGCAGAAGCGACTCAGAATATAGTAGTTGAAAGAATCATAGAGCTAGTAGTGCTTTTACAAAGAGAATTGTTTGTCTTACTCATATGGAGTTGAAACTGGATGGCCACGAGAAGCTTTGAATTCCCATGGAGTAATTGGCCCTCGCATTATCATATCTGCATCCAGAATAACTATGAATTCTGCATCCGTGTTTACATGATTAAGCCAATGAAGGACAGCGGCTGGCTTATTGATTGCTGGATACCTGAAATGGTAAAGAAAAAACAATGCTAATTTGAACAAGTTACTACTGTCTTTTTTTTGTCTGTCCTAGTGCTTAAGGACATTCCAAATGATTAATCACATCTTGAAGTTTAGACATGGAAGCTCAAGATTGTGTACTCCTATTTTTCCATAAAAGACAGCAATCGACGCTAAATTTGAGAAAACATAGATGCAATGAGGAAACTTGAGTTACCAATCGCCTGTCAAGGGATGCCTGCTCATAGATGGGACAACATGAGTAGGAGCTAAATCAAGCCCAGTATATCGCTTCAGGTCTTCACCTGTACAGCTAAGAAGCCGTGTAATATTACCAGGCTGCCCGCTTAAATGGAAACTGTGAACAAGTCCTACAGTTTGCCAGTCGAAATATGTGGAACACTCTGTGGAGAAAATGGTATGGATCTTCGGGTACGGCTTTGCAGAACGGCCAAAAGTTCCCCTCTCCACCTCAGCTATCTCACTCTGTGCCCTGCCATGAGTTAAATATTTTGGCCGAGTGAGTTGAGCGAATGTCTTGCTCTTCAAAAAGCTCAAGTACTTTGACCACTTCGGCTTTGGGCATCCACTTGATTTATGGTGTAACAAAAGTCCCTCATTTAAAGTGTTTATACATTCTATGCTCAAAAATAGCGAACGCCTTTTGTTTGGATCAGCTTCCATCACTTGAACCTACAAGAAGGAAAAGTGCAGTGAATGTATTTGAGTTCAAATTTGTTCTTTAGTCTATCTAGTTCTTTTACCTCTTTAGGATAAGGAGGTTCGGGAAAGAGCCGGCCACATTCATAAACAATTGTATCTTCATGATGATCCAATTTGCTGAAAGACCAATTTCCGACGCTAAATTTTAACCCATAATGAAAAAGAATAGGCTCAACTCCCACTCTTGGTATATAACCCGGATAGATCATTAAGTCGTCGTTAATTTTATGCCTAAGTCCCACCTGAAAATCAAACCAAGGAACCAAATACTTACTTGGTAAGAAAACTTAAGTTACAATTTTACGATAAAAAGAAACTTAAATTCACTAACTTCTGCTGCACCAAATGAATATCCATACATCTCGCTGATCCAACCCTTTCCGTAAATATCCCCAGTTAAGTTAGTCGACCAGTGAGCACGATCTTCCCGTACTTCCTCTGTCTTTGAAAGCCACTTAGGTGCTAATGCTCTAAGGTCGTCAATATGCATAGCTAAGAGCCCACCAACCTTGTCACAGAGTTCTGGGTGCTTCGTGTGCAATTGAGCTAGAAGATTATCACATCCAACCAAGTATCTAAACATGGAAGAAGTATAATATCAGATTAAATAATCATGATTCATGAATCTAATAATACAAGAGATGTATATTAAGAATTTCTGCAAAAACATTGATCGACAAATCAAGTACATCTGATGGATGTCCGCGAAAATCAGAAAGTCTTGTGTATATTGTTATTATAAGCTTATCAACGAGGATTAATAAAACCCGATTCGGAAAGAGTAAATGAGAGAAATAAGTCTTTAATACCCATAGTATGCGGCAACAGGATGTCCCTTCTCTGCGCCAAGTTCCCATGGTATAATGGGACCTCTTATGATCTGATCAGCGTCCAAAATAACTACCCAATCAACATTCTCTGCATCTTTACTATGCTCAAGCCAGTGGACGATTCCGGCAGGCTTATTAATAGCGGGATACCTGCAAATATAGAGTTTCAGTATGGTTGCGAAAAGAGAACATAAAGAAAGAATACTACTGTTTCCAAGATTATGTCGACTCGGAAACAACAATGACGTTAAATGGAGTCATAGAAGGAAGAGAAGTAGCAAAAATAAATTATAGCTTCATCCAGAGTAGAAAAAAAGTTGAACAGTTAGAATGAGAACTAGAGAACTGGAAATCCACGGCAATTCCTTTAAAATGGAAAACGAAGCAACTAAAACAAAATAGAAAGCAACCACAAATTACACCTAGAAAAGAACTACAGAGAAAAATGACTGATAAATATTAGTCGAAACCAAGAGGAAATTAGATCAAGAGGAAAGTCAATTTCCACTTCTATGATCCTCATATCATACAAAATTTGAAGCAATTTCCTTGCCATTAGATAGTTACCATAATATCTGGAGTTATTTTGATTTGGGCAGATGTTATATCGCCATTTTTTTCATAACTAACCCCATGGACTCGACAAAATCTAATCAAGAGACGAGAACTAAAACTCCTATCCATGTCTCAGATAGACTTCACTCGGCTCGAAAATGCATGGATATAACAGCTACCAATAAATGCAAGTTTAGACCATTATACGCCATAGCAAGTTTAGGCAGATAATTTAGTGTAAACAGATCATTAAAAAGTAATCAAACAGATAAATGCAAAAATAATAATAATATGCATCAAAGATTCAAATTATGGAATTCAAAACCAAGGTTAGATTCATTATATCATAAAAAAGGAAACAATTCGAACTCCGGGCAAAGATCATTAATTCATCATTAATGCCACTTAGTGAAAGTAAACCAATTAGCATAAAAGAGTACTCACTAATTCACACTAATACTAACAATGAACATTTTCTTCTAATAACAAACTTATTAGGTTAGAAGCAAATCAAACTGACTAAACTGAACACAAACAATTACCACAAAAACTAAGCAGACTCCGGGCAGAAATTATATGTGGGTTATCGTGATTCACTATTTAGTGGATCAGAATCATTGAAAATACGAATCACGGCAATCCGTATAGGATTTCTGCCTAGAGTCTGCTGGTTTTTCTTGTTCCCTAGCATTTTTCTCACAAAAAAAAACCCTAGTTATGTAAGAATCAAAAATGAAATACCAATCTCTAGTTTTGGGGTGTCTGCTCATAGAAGGAACTTGAAAAGTAGGAGCTAGATTCATCCCTTTATACTTTTTCTTCTCTTCTTCTGTACAACTAAGAAGTCTAGTAATGGGTCCTGGTTGCTTAGCTTTTTTGAAACTATGAACAAGTCCAACTGTTTGCCAATCAAAATAATCTTGACATTCAACAGAAAACAATGTGTGGATTCTCCATGGAGCTGCTTGTTGATTATTATAGATTTCTAACCCAAACCCACTAATAATTAAGCCTAGTAGAGTACCCAAAACAATAAATTTCTCCATTAGAACAAGTTTCATGGAGAAATTTGACATGGGTTTTGTTGCAGAGATCTGAATTTCATGTTTAGAGAGAGAAAGAGAGAGGGGTGAAGATTAGTGGGGGTGGGGGTGTCAAATTGGATTATTCTAATAAGAACGTGTTGAGATCAATGGGTTTATTTAGTCATCTACTATAATAGGGTTGAGGTTGAAGTGTTGAATCGTTGAGAATTCGAGAGATCAAACTTTGTTTTTTCAGGTGGTGGCTGAAAGAAGGAGAAGAAGCTGTGAGAGAGAGAGTGTGTGTGTGAGTGTCTCAGTTAGATCTTATTAAGATCACCGTTGGATTGATCATATCCTTTGCAGATCAACATTCATGAGGTATTTCAACCGTTGATCTTGTGTTATATCAATAAGAAGAAATCCAATGGTAAAAAAATGGATACAATTTGGGTTTATTTCGTTTTGGCCCACGATTTTGGGATCAACTCATTGTTTTGGCTTCATGAGAGCAACTCCAACCCAGTCGACGATTTCGACCTCAACAGACTGCTCCAACTTGGGTTGAAAGGGGCTGAGACGCTGAGTTGAGGCTCATGTGACCGTTGGGACTCTCAAACGGTCACATGACCATCCATCTTGGTCGTTGGATGCCATCCAATCACATCCAATGTCTGATTTTATTTTTTTAAATATAAAAAATTTTAATTATTTTTTAAATAAAAACTTTAATTAGTTTTTTATTTTTCTTAAAACTCTAACAAAACTAACATATTAATAATTAAAACACATTTCACTAACGTGTCAGTTCCCGGCTAGTTCCCCCACCTTGGAAAAATATATTATTTCGAAAATAGTTCAAACACGTGTTTCGCACATACACAAGATTACACATGTTTTTCATACTCCAAAAAAAACTCATACACGCGTTTTCCGCGTACCAATTTTAGGCCTCAAAAGAAGCTGGAGTTGGAGCTGAGTTTTGAGGCTGAAAACTTTGGATTGAAAAAATAGTTTATTGTGCCTAAGTCAGGCGGGGGTTGGAGTTACTCAAAGTGTCTGACAGTTCTTATGAAGTTTTATAATGTGGTATGAAGCTTCATAATGCAACATTAAGTTTCATAACATGGTATGAATCTCCCTGATGCGATTTGAAGTTTCATAACATGGTATGAAGCTTCGTAATGTTTTCGAACCTTCATAAGTTTTAAAAAGCTTTACCGTCTCTTATGAAAGTTATGTATATTTCATGAAACATTTGTTATCCATATACTATCTATGAATTTCACTTAGACCAATGCTTCAATTTGATTAAATTGAAATTCATCCTAAAACACCAAAAATAATCTATTAAAGCAGAGTGTGAATAAATCTTATAGAATTCTCAATCTAATGGACTTAAAAAAATGATAATAACATGTTTAAAACTAACAAGGTTAAAACTTTTAAGCAGTTAGGTTCTTATAAATGTCAACAAATTAAGTTTCAAAATTGTTAGAGAGAAAAACAAGGTTTGTTCAATAATTGAAGCAAGGATTATCATGTTCTAAGTCCATTAAATTTAAAATCCATTAGAATTAGTGAGTTTGGGTGTGAAGAAAGAAGAAGACGAATTTGGGATAGTTTCCGGGGACTTTTTTCAAGAAATCGAGGACTTTTTTTTAAGAAATCGACATAGGCTAGTTGTAAATCTAGAAGTTCCAAAAAAACAACTCCTTGCTTTGACCAAATGAGATGGATCTGGATTATACATAGACAACAATTCTTGATTGGAGTGGTTACCAAGTAGGTTTCCACCCTCTAAATCTCAGATTTGAGACACATATGCTATTATATTATTATTTTTAAAAATAATAGAGAAAATATATGAGATTAATAGTAAATGAAGTTTAAATTGAAATATAAGAAATTAAAAAGGATTAAGAGCAAGCAAGTATCTACCACTGAAGTTAACAAAAGACACAAAAGAATGGACTGTGTGATTTGCTAGCCACATAATATTTGGGGTCGACCCATGAGGCAAAAACAACTTTTAAAAAGAATAAAGAGAGAGTTTTTCAAAAGAACACGAAATTATTTTTTTCGAACAATTACCTCTACAATCACAATTTATTTATACAATAAAAAGGCTCTTATGCACATGTATGCCGCACTTTTTTAATAAAATGATTTCTAAAGTCAAATACGTAAACAATTATTTTAAAATCAATTAATATTAAAAAATTGAAACTCAATTTGGATGTCAAGAAAACTTATATAAAGAAACACATTCATTTTCATTTGGGTGATTAAAACATGGATGATTTTACCCCTCTTTCAATCTCTCCCTCAACTCTCCTCCCTGCCTTCATCATTCTTCTTCTTCTCCACCACTACTACCGCCGGAGAAGACAACCCACAGCCGTCCTACCACCCTCACCACCAAAACTTCCACTAATTGGCCACCTCCACCTACTCACCGATATGCCGCATCACGATTTCTCTAATATTTCCAACAAACTCGGTCCACTCATTTACCTCCAACTCGGTCGAGTCCCAACAATTGTCGTTTCCTCTTCTCGACTCGCTCGTGAAGTCCTCAAAACTCAAGACCACATTTTTTCGAATCGGCCCCAAATAATAGCCGGTCAATATCTGTCCTTTGGTTGTTCGGATATCACTTTTTCTCCATATGGTGCTTATTGGAGACAAGCAAGAAAAATTTGTGTCACTGAGTTACTGAGTCCAAAACGGGTCAACTCGTTTCAACTCATTCGAAACGAAGAAGTTAACCTCTTAATTAATTCTCTTACTCATACTAATAATTCATCAACACCTGAGATTGATATGAGTGATAAATTCTTTGGTTTAGCTAATAACGTTTTATGCCGAGTTGCATTTGGGAAGAGATTTAGTACTGAGTCAAATCGGTTACCTGAGATTTTAACAGAAACTCAAGCTTTATTGGCTGGTTTTAGTATTGCTGATTTTTATCCTGGGTTAGAATGGGTTAACTCAGTTACTGGGTTAAAAAAAAGATTATTGAAGAATTTGAACGATTTGAAATCAGTTTGTGATGAAATAATTGGTGAACATCTTAAAAAGAAGAATGAAGAATCGGACGATTTATCAGATCGAGAGGACTTCGTAGACGTTTTACTTCGTGTTCAAAAGGGTGGCGATTTGGATGTTCCGATTTCAGATGATAATCTCAAAGCTCTTGTTTTGGTAATATTTCCCTTTCCATGCCCTCGTTTTCCTCGTTTTGGTAACAAATATAAAACACTTAGTGTACTAGACCACGAAACAACGAAACGAGATATGTCTGATGTTTGACTATTGAGCTCTAGCTAGAGACGTACCGTAAATAAAAAGAACAGAAGAATTTTAAACAAAAGTTTGTCTTCTTATCTATGACTCTGTATTTTCTACAAATACAATAATTGAATAAAATTCACTGGATGTGAATTGAGTCCAATTATATGGGTCTGGGTATGGTGACATTTTCTAGAATATTAGGCTTATGTCTTAGTCAAATTGTCTAGGTACCTCTCCAAGTTTGAGCTTCCATCCTAGCATGGATGGGCCATATCCAAGACCAATGGCCCACAACATTGATTTTTTTTTTTTATGGACTTGTTTAAATGTTGTTTATATGAAGAATACCTACACATTTTTCATTTATTTATTAGTCAATGTTAATGATATGATAAGAGATATTATATATGAGCAGGACATGTTTGTTGCGGGAACAGATACAACATCAGCGACGTTAGAATGGACGATGACAGAACTAAGCAGACACCCACACATTATGTCTAAAGCACAGAAAGAAGTGAGAGAAATAGTTGGTAAGAAAGGAGTAGTAGACTTGAACCACCTCCCACACCTAAACTACATGAGAGCTATCATTAAAGAGACGCTTCGTTTACACCCACCCGTTCCACTCTTGGTTCCTCGTGAATCTCTAGAAAACTGTAAGATCGACGGTTATGACATACCTGCTAAGACACGTGTTTTCATCAACACGTACGCCATTGGGCGAGACCCGACGACGTGGCCGAATCCTTTGGAGTATAACCCTGAGAGATTCATGGAAAATGGTAAGGTGGATATTGATGTAAAGGGTCATCAAGATTTTGATTTGTTACCATTTGGAGGAGGAAGAAGAGGTTGCCCTGGTTACTCTTTTGCTCTTGCCACCATAGAAATCACATTGGCTAGATTATTGTATCATTTTGATTGGTCCTTGCCACGTGGTGTCCGACCCGATGACGTGGACCTCAATGAGATTTTTGGTTTAGCTACAAGAAAGAAAGTGCCATTAGTTCTTGTACCAACCATCAATGAAGATTATGTTTTCAATGGAGTTCTTGCTTAGAAAGTGAGTCAATTGGTACTTTAAGTCCAATCAAAGAAAAATATAGTATACTTTTTAATTTTGGATCCTCTTAGTTTATGTAAGTTTAATTCGATTTTGAGGTGTATCTCAAGATTGCTTGTGTATTCAAGTTCCACCCTTATACAAGTAATAAATAATACTCCATATGTGATTAAGATAGTACATATTACCTTGATAGGAAATTTCTTTAAAGTGATTTTAGGTCATCTTCCTAACAAATTATTATTGTTATAGCAACCCTATATGAATCTTTTATGAGTAATGTCATGTCATTGAGTTATTAATGATGTAGATTGGGAAATGGTTTCTTTAATCACAACTTGATTAAAGTAAAATAAAATAATCACTACTTGGCTACTTGATATCTTAGCAACCCTTAATAGTGATATAGTTGATAGTTGGATTAATGGATGCAAAAAAGCTACAATGAATCTTAGAAACTAAAGATTGATATGATGGTTAGAGGACCCATATGCAAGTTGATAAATTCCACTCCTATCTTGTTTAGTTTGGTAGATTTGTCCCAAAAGTCATAGTAGGCCGAGGCGTATAACCACAAATGACTGAATGCGAAGTCAAAGTACGCCCTCATTTAACTACATTTTTGCTAATTATATAGAAATTGTAGTTGCAAATTCAGTTATTGGTTCAAGTACTTTCGAATGAATTCAAAAGCATTTGCCAAAACTGTTGCTCGACATTCAATTATGTTATTGTTGAATAGTGGTTGTTCTATTATTCCTTTGAGAGGAAGAAATCAAAGTCTTTTTTACATGAAGATGTACATATATGTAAACACTACACATTGAATTATAAGCTAAAGTGACTTATCTAACTTAAAAACAATAAGATAAAGAGATAAGGGGAGAAAAAAAGAGTAAAAGGTAATGAGATACATAAAGAATATTAGAAGAATCAAGAATAGGAGATCGTACGGTCACGAAAAATTCAAGATATTTAAATATATAATTAGGCAAAGACATTAAATAGTTCTGATTTATTTGTAGGCAACACAAATTCTTTTTGACATTTGACTCGAAAAGTCGTTACAACATTAACATGACATTTTTTTTGCCAACAACCCTTGGTTGGAGTGGTAAGAGGTATGTATAGTCTTCCACTTTAGAGGTTAAGGGTTCGAGGCACGCTGAACAATTAAAAAAAAAACATGACATTTTTTTGCTGACAGTGTCAGTCTCGGTATACTGATCATAAGAAGTCAGAGTTCTGACTATTACTCGTATTGTTCTGAGATTCAGAACAATGATAAACAATAATAAATAACTTATAATCTAACAACTTAAATTAACAGATGACAGAAATTAGTGAAGGATAGAGGCGAGTTTGTCGCTCTTTCCTTAAGACAATAGTCGCACTGTATTTCAAACCAACAGTGATGCGATTTGCCTCCCTGGATACAATTGTCTTACCTTTTTTATCGGAAGGTTCTTTTTTATCGGAAATCCGACGAACTCTTGCAAGCAATACAAATTTTCTCTTGATTCTTTCGTTGGATATTTGTTACTTCGAAGTGACTTTTTCAGTTTGGGTTATTAGTCTTTTATAGACTACTAAGAACAGTCACCATGGTTGTTGAGTCAACATTCACCGTGGTTGTTTGGTCAACAGTCATAATGACTGGTGAGTCTAACCGACTTTTACCAGAGATTGTTCTAGTCCGTTAGATGGTGATCTGTGTGATCACTACCAGACAAGATCTTGTCTGTCAAATTGTATCTAAGGTACAAAAAGAGAAAGTCTCCCAATGCGCCTCTAAAGCACCCAATGTGCCCTAAACGCCCATTCGCCCACGCACGTGCGCGGTTTGCGTGGTGTAGCAAGTCTCACTTATGCCTAGGTATAAGTGAGTAATTGCTTATAAGCCTTAACATATTTGTTTTAGTACTCGACGTGGGACTAATCGTAATTAGCTCTCAATTTTTTTTAACTCCAACTTCAAATATTAATATCTCATTCATATGGAATCTGTTTTATGCAAGTCTTTAGTTGAAATTCAAGCCCTCGACGACACAAACGCAACGGTACATGTTTCGACGAGTGGACCCACTCAAATATGCAGAAAACGTACTCTGTGTTTTTGGGTCAGATTCTAAGAGTAAGACATTAACATACTTTATCCTCAAGTTATCTCGGACTCAAATTAAAAAAAAAGACAGGTGGTAGAGAAATTAGAGGCAACATTTTGTATGACAAAATTTAATTAACTATGGCAATTCCTTTTTGCCCCTTAAATATAACCAATTCACGAAAATGAGCATGTAAAGTTGACCAGCGTCCCAAACTGACCCTAGAAATATTTTTCTTCAATAAACCCGAACTTCAGATTTTCACTCTCTTCTTCTTGTCTCATTTTCAAACAACTTCCTACTCTATATTTTCCTTCTTAAAGTTCATTAAAACCAATTCTCCAGCAAGGAAGGGTCAACTGACTATTTGTTGGCGAGTCATTTGATCTCTCACCTCTCTCTCTCTCTCTCTCTCCCTCTCTCTCTCCCTCTCTCTCTCCCTCTCTCTCTCTCTCTCTCTCTCTCTCTCTCTCTCTTCCT
Organism: Eschscholzia californica subsp. californica; assembly: GCA_002897215.1. NCBI lineage: Eukaryota > Viridiplantae > Streptophyta > Magnoliopsida > Ranunculales > Papaveraceae > Eschscholzia > Eschscholzia californica. The sequence continues at coordinate 2,469,032 of BEHA01000600.1, forward strand.
TCTCTCTCTTCCTCCTATTCTCTTACTTAGGCAAAAGCGAGAGAGATTATAATTCGGTCTCTGTTAATAGTTTATTTTATAGAACTTCATATGACCGGTGTAGGCAGTTGCACACTCCACTAATACACTCAACAGAGATTAGACATACATGCACGAAAATTTGATTTCGATAAATGCTCATTAGCATGACGTGCAAACTAGAACTCCTTGTGCCTTGGGGGCATGATTTATACACACAAATACATAACCAACTAGACTTTTCTAAATAGACAGAGTATGAACTTTCATACACCATCATTACAACAAAACTTTTGTACATTGTTGTCCAAACATGCTTCTTCACATTGCCTTGCCCATAAGATGTGAGAAAAGAGGGGATCACAATTTTAAAGATTCCACAAAGTTCTTTACTCCTAAGTTTTTGTAATTTGTTAATATAGGCCAAGTTTGAGCTCCAGTCACCACCAGCCACATCAATTGGGAGCCCCAACTCAATTAAAAAATGTTTTGAGTACTGTGGCCCTAAAGTCAAAAGGCCCGGGGATGCCTATAGCCAAATGGGGAGTGTCTTTAGAATTTCCCTAGCTAAAGCTCAATGGTGTTGTTCTTAACAATTTTGGGGTGCTTACTAAACACCCCTTTCTTTTCTCATCGAGTAGAGATTCTCTTTCGGATTTACAAAGGGTTGTGCAATGGGAGAACGACTCGCTTGTTAGGTCTCGACCAGTTTAGATGTGGAGGATTCTCACACCATATTTCAAATAGGTTCCTCCAGTGGTGATAGAGTCACCAAATCTCTAGACAGATTTAAAAGAGAATTCTAAATCAACGGCTAAGATTTCCTCGCAGATCTAGAACAAAAATCAAGAGAAAGTTAGAATCAATCATAGGTTACTGATTAAGAATTTCCTCCCAAATCTGCCTAGGAACTCCGTGGCTCAATCATTTTCACAAGTAAACATGGGTCATAAAGGGGTTGTTTCTGAACCAACACAGACCTTTGTGAACCACTAGGTCCGCTAGTAACTTGGGCACCTTGAACTTGAAGCAAGGAATTTTATTTGCTTTTACTATTCTCGTCTCCAAGTTAAAAACCCACCTCTCTCATAAAAAAAAAGTTAAAAACCCACCTTCTTTTTTTTT
>BEHA01000600.1:2477511-2541259 GCA_002897215.1 Eschscholzia californica subsp. californica
AGGATAAGAAAAGTTGAGATTGAGGAAATGCAGAGAGATGATTATTGGTGGGTAGGGTAAGTTTCTGAGTGTAGGATAAACTTCTGCCATTTTTGTGAGTTGTTGATGAGTGAAGAGATGATGATGATGAAACTAAACAAGTGCTACCTCCTCCTACAGCAGCCATGGCTTCCCTTTTTTTCTCTCTCTATCTTCTCTTTTTGGGACCTTATAGAGAGAAGATCAATTTACTTAAATCTCCTTCATCTTCTACTTAATTAACCAAAAACCCCTCAATATTTTTGTTTTTAATATTTTTTCTCACACTTTGTTTACATCGCAGAGTGACCTATAACAAGATTTCCAACGTGTTCCTTATAGGCTGGAACCTGGGTTATGTCTCAGTCTTGGGCTGGGCTTGATTTTGAGCCCGATGAGCCACTGCTAGGTCCGATAGTGACTGCAATCAAGTCCCAATTTTCCAACAACCCAAATCGATCTTTATCGAGTTAGAACCTTGGCTAAATTCTCTTTTAGCATTTCCATCATGAAACATCGGTCGGTTTAGATTTCCACCCAAGAACCAAACAACATATGGGCGGGTCTATAGGCACTCTGAAAATTTGCCATAGGCCCACCCCTCTCTTGCATCCCCGCGGGTCTCAGACTGCACAGTTCGGCAGCCCGTTGGGGCGATAAGAGTGAGGGTGGACCTATGGCAATTTTGGGGACGCCTATAGACTAACCACAACCTTTCTCTTCCACAATTGTATGACTGTCACAAACTTGAATTGTCTCCAACCATTCCTTGTCCTTAGGTATTATCTTAATGAGTGAAGGTAGGAACACTGTCCTACTCATTCTTCTTCCCCACTGGTCGACTTGCTCGTTTGCCTGTTTCGTGTCGTATTTTGGTAACATAAACTCGAGAGTGCCGAAATTATAGAGTAATAGTATAAATCTTCCTAAGAAGAAAGGTCCATTATGACTTGAATCTTGCTCAACTAGTACTATAACCTTTGTTCATAGTTCATGAATGATTTGTAGTAATCAATTTAGAGCTCCCTCTATCTTTCACTAACAATGAAGTTGTAAGATGCTATCCACAACAAGAACTCCATCCATATAAAGTTTGAAATCCTCTTTCCTTAGGTTCTCCAAATTGCTTTCTCTAACAGAGAGTTCGAAATTTATTCGCGTTAACTTGTAGCTCATCGCCTGTAGTTTGAAGATAGACAATAGAATTGCCCAAACCAGTTATTAGAAGACAATGAGGTAGTTTGTCAGCGCGAGTTACTAGGCTATTGATCAATTCGCGCCATTGTCGCCAGGGGTGGCCCTGGGCCAAAGCGAACAAAGCGTCGCTTCGGGCCATCGGCTTTTAGGGGCCACCGAGACATTAATTTCTGTAAGAAATATATAAGAAGTCCAACTCTCTAACAAAATTATAAGGGCCCCATTTAAAAAACGTTAAGTAAAAAAAACCACCAAATTTGATGATCTTTAAATAGTTGGTGGGCCCAGCAGTTTGTTTGATTTATGTGAAAGTAGAGTAGAAAGTGCTGATTCAAAAACTGGTAGAGACAAGTTATGATTACGAGAAGCTTATCCAATTTAAAAAATGTTAAGTAAAAAGGGCCACCCAGACATTAGGTTTCAAGCTCCACAATTACGAGAAGCTTTAGAAGAATTGGTGGAGACAAGTGATGATTCAAAAACAGTTTATGATGCTAAAAATATATTAAAACAAGACTTTGAAAATTTTGAATTCCTTTTGAGCATAGTTATTTGGCATAATATATTGTTTGCGGTAAACTCTATTAGCAAAACACTTCAAGCTGAAGATATGGATATTGATGTTGCATTAGAGAAATTGAATGGACTCATTCGTTCTCTTGAAGATTATAGAGAAGTGAGATTTGAAGAAGGCATGGTTGAAGCTAAAGAGATTGCCATTAAAATGGGAGTTGAAACAACATTTTGGGAAAACGTATTATTCCAAGAAAGACACAGTTTGCCGAGAATGCGTGTGAAGATCCATCAATGTCACTTGAAGAAGCATTTAGAGTTAATTATTACATATACATATTAGATCAGACTTTTTCTTCATTTAAGAGCATATTCGAGCAAACTAGAAATACAAAGAAATATTTAGTTTTCTATTTGAGTTAAAAAAGTTAAACTCCCAACATGATGGTAATTTGAGATATTCATGTGTTCACTTTGAAACCTTTTTCAAACATAATGAGTCATAAAACATAGACGGACTAGACTTAGTTTCTGAACTGAAAATGTTGAAGCGTCTTTTACCAAATGAGATCAAAAGACCAACAGAAGTACTAGATTTTTTGAAAGATATTAACAAAACACATGAGTTTCTTATAGAATTATGTAAACGATACCAGTTATTGTTGCCTCTGCAGAAAGAAGTTTTTCTAAGTTGAAGTTGATTAAGTCTTATATTCGATCTCCTATTTCAGAAGAAAGGTTAAACTGGTTAGCTATTATATCTATTGAGAAGGATATAGCTGACCGTTTTGATTATCCGACGATTATTAGTGACTTTGCATCGAAAAATTTAAGAAGAACAAAATTTCAGCGATTGTAATTATCAAAAAAATTATTTTGTTATATAAATATGATGAAAATATTTTGCGGTACTTATCGTTTTCATGTAAATACATTTAGACGTTTTACAATTTGGTAGAAAGGGCCACATTTTCAGACCTCGCTTCGGGCCACCGAAAAATCAGGACCGCCCCTGATTGTCTCCCATGTCTTAGACCTATGGTCGTACCCAAGTATGGGGACAAATCTTATAAACTAGGTTTGGAGCTTCTTCTCTCTTGTTGCCCGTGAAAGACGACTTCGAATTTCACTGCAGAAGCAACTTAATCAACAGACCCAAGTAGTTGAACTAAGGCTAGACGATTGGTTAGTCCTTGAACAAAACATGAAGTTACTCATTGGAATGAAGTCTCAAAAACCTAAGAGTTTGTTTGGAGTTCGGAGATGAGTAATATAGAAGAATGGCACTAGAATTTTCTTAAGCTATTAAACAAGTACTACAAGACATGGAACCACTCTGAAGATCGTCATTGTTACTTCCAATTGATTCTTCGCTATTCAATGATGATTTCAGTCTCTTATGGTTTTTTTCCTGTGTCTATATGTTGATGAAGATGAGATATGGGCAGTGTTATGACGAAGAATAAGTAAACTAACCAAGAAAAACAACAATAGAAGTAAACGGTCATATAGAACACATGAAATTTACGTGGTTCGGTTGGTGAAATCTACTCTATGATGAAAAATGATGCAATGATTTTCACTATGAGTGAAAAACAATTACGGAGATTTCTCAAGGGTTCTAGTAATTGTAACTAATTAAAACCCTAGCTCTCAACCGCTCTAACTCTTTTCCCAAATCTGAAAATATGATATTTCTTTTTATTGATAACAATCCTTTATAAGACTAGGCCAAACATAAGTAAATGGGTAATGCCAAAATTTGGGTGGGGAGAAAAATTTCTTGGTTGCAAACAAGGTTAGACATAAAAGGCTTAAACTTGCATGTGAAACTATAATATTGTCTAACTTGTGAATATCTAGTCTTCTTTAGTCTGGGACGTCTTTCGCAACATGAGTCACAATAGTTACTGATATTGTCTCTACTCTGGTCATCTTCACCAAATGCGACGGCTACGTGGCTAGTTCTTGCTAAAGGCTTCTCAAGCCCAATCTAAATGGGCTTGAAAGTAGTTATCCTTTGAAGAAAGGATAATAACTCACTGGTCTAGCTTCATAGCACTAAATATATATTTATCAGTATTCAAGTGATTAACCAAAGCAACTAGGGGTGAACATCGGTTGGATAACCGACTTTTTGACCTATCCATAGTCCGATCCAAAGGGTTTGGTTATCTCAATCTAACCGATCCATTCATGGTTTGGTTCGGTTAAGTAACCAAACCAAAGGTCAGAATTTTGCCAAGAATAAATTTTCGAATTTTCAACTTAAACCTAGCTACAATTATACTTAGAACGTGCTAAAAAATAGTGTTATCACACACCCTTAAGTCTACATGTACGTGATTAATTCGACATAGTTTATCAACACTTGAGGAAGATAAAAAAATTGTAAATAATTGAATCATATATTCTCACATATATAATATATAGAAGGTAAGAGTAAATGGTTTGGTTTGGTTTTTTTAGTTATCCGTCAAACAAAACCATAGACCGAACCAAATCACTATATTTTGGTAGCCAAATCAATCCGGATAACTATTGGATCGGTGTCCAAACCGCCATTTGTTTGGATCAGATTGATTCTGTCGATTCGGATACTAAATGTACACCCCTAAAAGCAACGAGACCTTGAAAGCTACTTTTTCAAGTGTCAATAGCTGGGCGTTTTGTGAATTGGAAAAAGTTGTAAAAAGTTGTTTTGCTAACCACACTTGGAGATATAGAAATGAGAACGCTGACACGAGTAACCACCAAAAATGTTTTTGTCCTAATTTTGTCTCCCTAATTTGTGATATACTGTTTAAATATACCAACAATGTTGATTTTTTTTTAAGTCCACTCAAAATTTGGTTTCATTTGTGAATATCTTAAAATAAAGTTCAAGAATCTTAGGTTACTTTTTTTTTTTTTTTTGTTGAGGGAATTTTAGGTTACTTTCAAGGGGCAAGTTCTTCAAAAGCTTACCATTTCTTTTTGTTGAAAAAGCTTACCTTGTTAATAAGTGTTGTTATCAAATATTCTAATACAATTCGAGTTTAAGCTAGCCCAAGAAGTGATAGTATTTTTATACTTACGAACCAACGGCATATTAACGCTTCTTCCTCAATCTTCGATCAATTGGAATTATTGAAGGGTCTCCCATCACATGTTGGCATTTACCTTCAATAGACTATTGAAATGAAATTTGTTTTGTAATAAGCTTTGGTATAGTGGTGGGTGGGTTTGTGCCTCTCTCACCGAGAACACTAACTACACACGTCAAGTTTTTTTCTACTTACAACTTAGCCAACTTCCTCCGTTACCACAACAATTGTGGAATTATCCCAACCCATACTACTATCCACGTCATATTCAATTCTATAATCGTAACGTATATGTTTGAATGGAAATGTGGCTCTGTCATTGTCTATTTAATTTATTTTGGTTCCTCATCCTTTTCTACACTTCAATTTAATATTTAGAAGGATTATTTTCCAAATAGCCCCCAACTTTGTAACCGGTTTCCTGCCTAGCCCCCTACTTTATGAAAAAAACCAGATGACTCCCTTTTTCACTTACCGTTATAACACCGTTAACCAGTCAACATTTCTCTATCTTTCATCTCATCACTCACCTCTCTCTGCCACCTCATCTTTTAGCCACCTCATCGTCTTCTCCAGCAAGGTCGCCGGCCGGCCAATTTGCCGACGGGCGACCTTCAAATATTAAAAAAAGAAACTTTTATTTTTTATTTTTTATCTTCTCTCTCCTCTCTCTCTCTAAATATATATTTTTTATTCATCTCTCATCTCTCTCACTCTACACACTCCGGCGAAGGGAAACCCTTCGCCGGAGTGTGTAGAGAGAGAGAGATGATAAAAAAAATCATTTAGAGAGAGAGAGAGAGGAGAGAGAAAATAAAAAAAGATTTTTTTTTTTATTATTTGAAGGTCGCCGGCCGGCGACCTTGCCGGAAAAGACGATGAGGTGGTGAGAAGATGAGGTGGCAGAGAGAGGTGATGAGATGGAAGAGAGAGAAATGTTGACTAGTTAACGGTGTTATAACGGTAAGTGAAAAAGGAGGCCATCTGGGTATTTTTGACAAAGTAGGGGGCTAGGCAGGAAACCGGCCACAAAGTTGGGGGTTATTTGGGAATTAACCCTATTTAGAAAGATTATAAGTTCCCCCCATTTCAATTTGAAAATATATAATTAAAGATTCTAGTGGTTTAGAATATGGTAAACCAATAGCTTGAAATTTGTTTAATTTTGGATCTTAATCTCTCATTTTTGCTTATATGGTTCTTATAGCCGAAACATCAAAAGTTAAGGTAACAAGTCAGACAAACGTGTGAAAAAGTTCGACTAATCATTTGTCATTCAAATTTAATTTATTAATACGGGAGTTAGTATTAAGATCGAAGATTTTACTTATTTTTATTTTATTGTTTATTGACTTTTTTGGTAGTTTTTGCCCGCCAAACAAAACCCAAGTATGAGGACAAATCTTATAAACTAGGTTTGGAGCTTCTTCTCTCTTGTTGCCCGTGAAAGACGACTTCGAATTTCACTGCAGAAGCAACATAATCGACAGACCCAAGTAGTTGAACTAAGGCTAGACGATCGGTTAGTCCTTGAACAAAACATGAAGTTACTCTTTGGAATGAAGTTTCAAAAACCTACGAGTTTGTTTGAAGTTCAGAGATGAGTAATATAGAAGCATGACACTAGAATTTTCTTAAGCTATTAAACAAGTACTACAAGACATGGAACCACTCTGAAGATCGTCATTGTTACTTCCAATTGATTCTTCGCTATTCAATGATGATTTCAGCCTCTTATGGGTTTTTTCCTGTGTCTATATGTTGATGAAGATGAGATAGGGGCAGTGTTATGACGAAGAATAAGTAAACTAACCAAGAAAAACAACAATAGAAGTAAATGGTCATATAGAACACATGAAATTTACGTGGTTCGGTTGGTGAAATCTACTCTATGATGAAAAATGATGCAATGATTTTCACTATGAGTGAAAAACAATTACGGATTTCTCAATGGTTCTAGTAATTGTAACTAATTAAAATCCTAGCTCTCAACCGCTCTAACTCTTTTCCCAAATCTGAAAATATGATATTTCTTTATATCGATAACAATCGTTTACAAGACTAGGCCAAACATAAGTAAATGGGTCATGCCAAAGTTTCGGTAGGGAGAAAAATTTCTCGGTTGCGAACAAGGTTAGACATAAAAGGCTTAAACTTGCATGTGAAACTATAATATTGTCTAACTTGTGAATATAGTCTTCTTTGGTCTGGGACGTCTTTCGCAACATGAGTCACAATAGTTACTGATATTGTCTCTACTCTGGTCATCTTCACCAAATGCGACGGCTACGTGGCTAGTTCATGCTAAAGGCTTCTCAAGCCCATTCTAAATGGGCTTGAAAGTAGTTATCCTTTGAACAAAGGATAATAACTCACTAGTCTAGCTTCATAGCACTAAATATGTATTTATCAGTATTCAAGTGATTAACCAAAGCAACTAGGGGTGAACATGGGTTGGATAATCGGCTTTTTGACCCTATCCATATTCCGATCCAAAGGGTTTGATTATCTCAATCCAACCAATCCATTCATGGTTTGGTTCGGTTACCGAACCAAACTACGCATGAATGGTTTGGTTCGGTTAAATAACCAAACCAAAGGTCAAAATTTTGCCAAGAATAAATGTTCGAATTTTCAACTTAAAACTTGCTACAATAATACTTAGAACGTGCTAAAGAGTAGTGTTATCTCACACCCTTAAGTCTACATGTACGTGATTAATTCGACATAGTTTATCAACATTCGAGGAAGATAAGAAAAATTGTAAATAATTTTTTGTAAATAATTGAATCATATATTCTCACATATATAATATATAGAAGGTAAGAGTAAATGGTTTGGTTTGGTTTTTTTGGTTATCCGTCAAACAAAGTCATAGACCGAACCAAATCACTATATTTTGGTATCCAAACCAATCCGGATAACTATTGGATCGGTGTCCAAACCTCCTAAATTTGTTTGGATCGGATTGGTTCTGTCGATTCGGATACTAAATGTACACCCCTAAAAGCAACCAGACCTTAAAAGCTACTTTTGCAAGTGTCAATAGCTGGACGTTTTGTGAATTGGAAAAAGTTATAAAAAGTTGTTTTGCTAACCACACTTAGAGCATTGCTTCATCGTTTGAACAAGTTAAATTTTTGTTTGTTAATAGACAGTTTAACGGCTTAGCTCATAACTTAGCTGTAAACTCTAGGAAGACTAATACTTGTATCTTTACTTGTCTTCCTTCTTGCTCATCTTCTCATTGTAATATTTATAACTTTGGTCTTAATCAATAGATGTTACTTTGACTAAAAAAAAAAAATATAGAAATGAGAACGCTGACACGAGTAACCACCAAAAATGTTTTTGGCCTAATTTTGTCTCCCTAATTTGTGATATACTGTTTAAATATACCAACAATGTTGATTTTTTTAAGTCCACTCAAAATTTGGTTTCATTTGTGAATCTCTTAAAATAAAGTTCAAGAATTTTAGGTTACTTTCAAGGGGCAAGTTCTTCAAAAGCTTACCATTTTTTTTTAGTTGAAAAAGCTTACCTTGTAAATAAGTGTTGTTATCAAACATTCTAATACAAATCGAGTTTAAGCTAGCTCAAGAAGTGATAGTATTTTTATACTTATGAACCAACGGCATATTAACGCTTCTTCCTCAATCTTCGATCAATTGGAATTATTGAAGGGTCTCCCATCACATGTTGGCATTTACCTTCAATAGACTATTGAAATGAAATTTGTTTTGTAATAAGCTTTGGTATAGTGGTGGGTGGGTTTGTGCCTCTCTCACCGAGAACACTAACTACACACGTCAAGTTTTTTTCTACTTACAACTTAGCCAACTTCCTCGCAATCACAACAATTGTGGAATTATCCCAACCGATACTGCTATCCACGTCATATTCAATTCTATAATCGTAACGTATATGTTTGAATGGAAATGTGGCTCTGTCATTGTCTATTTAATTTATTTTGGTTCCTCATCCTTTTCAACACTTCAATTTAATATTTTGAGAGATTATAAGTTTCCCTCATTTCAATTTGAAAATATATAATTAAAGATTGTAGTGGTTTAGAATATCCTGGTAAACCAATAGCTTGAAATTTGTTTAATTTTGGATCTTAATCTCTCATTTTTGCTTATATGGTTCTTATAGCCTCTGGAAACATCAAAAGTTAAGGTAACAAGTCAGACAAACGTGTGGAAAAGTTCGACTAATCATTTGTCATTCAAAATTAATTTATTAATACGGGAGTTAGTATTAAGATCGAAGATTTTACTTATTTTTATTTTATTGTTTATTGACTTTTTTGGTAGTTTTTGCCGGCCAAACAAAACCCAAAGACAAAAATCATGATTTATTCAATAAAAGGTAGAATTGTTATCTAGAATAAAATAGAATTAGAAAAAAGGACTCTCCCGAAAGTAATGGTAGTAGTGAACAAGAAAAACTATGTACATTTTAGACATAAATTTTGAAAGGATTGTTGTAATTCGCAGTTCAATGGATCAAAATCATCATAACGATAGACTAAATAAAATTAATCTACCCGATTTTTTTGTTCCCTACCATATGTTCTCTTCGAATACTGGTATACGTTCACCAATAATAAGAGAGCCTTTACAACCCTCTGGGTATGGGTTTCAACAAATTTTTATAAGCACTATTGATCGCATAAATCTTCAAAGACACTGTTTTAGAACTATTGTGAACTCTATCGCAATAGAATAACGTTAGCGAAACAAGGTTACTATTTGTATTACATGTATATGAGGTTTTCCTGTTATATATACAATATCACTATATCACAAAGACTATCCTCTTTAAAGGTCCCTTTCAACAAAAACAAAACTCTTCAAATGTCCAATAATTTGTAAATATATAAGTCAGTTTGTGGAACAAATTTCACTGGCATTTTTCATACCTAATATTAGCTAGCGTCCACGATTCATACATCATGGTTTTATCAATAATAAATGTGAATGACAACTTAGACATACATGTTAACTTATTAAATACTTATAGTTGATGTTTGAATTTTGTTTAAATTAATCCTTGTTGAATTATTAAAATGTTTTTAGGTCAGCTATATGGGATATTAAATTTAAAACTCTCATAAAATGACAACATGAAATAAATTCAACAACTAATTTTGTTTTCTCTTTCGCTTTCTCATCCTTCATTATTGATCATCTACTTGATGAACGGCCAAGATTGGTCAACTCATTTCCACACCCTATAAATAAGGAAAGAAAAATTAGTAATTTTGGGTATTTCATTTCTCCCCATTTTTCTAAGTATTCATATAACCTTAGAAGCTAGCTTAGCTAGCTAGGGTTTCATCACCATGCAAGAGAATAGAAAATCAAAAATGGAAGAGATGAAGGTTGAAGTTATATCTAGAGAAAGAATAAAACCATCTTCTTCAACTCCCCACCACCTCAAAACCTTCAAACTCTCTCGTTTAGATCAATTAACTCCATATTTTTATACAAAAATCCTTCTTTTTTACCCATCATCACAATCAACCCTTGAAGAAAATATAGTTGTCGAAAATACCCAACGATCGGATCGACTAAAGAAATCGTTATCGGAAACACTAACGCGGTTCTACCCGATAGCCGGAACTGTCAAAGATAATCTAATCATCCATTGTGATGACCATGGTGCTGATTTTTTGGAAGCTAAAGTTAGTTGTGAATTATTAAAAGTTCTTGAAGTTGATCTTGAGCAAGATTCTATTATCATGAATGAATTACTTCCAATTCATTCTAAGGTTGGTGATGATAATGAAGATGAAGTACAATTAGCAATTCAATTCAACATGTTTGAATGTGGTGGATCAATATTAGGTATATCTATCTTACATAAAATCATAGATGCTTCATCATTGAGTACATTTATCATTTCATGGGCTAAAACTTGTACTACTAATAATATCGAAAACCCAAACCCTAGTTTCGATTCTTCTTCAATTTTTCCTTCTATGAAACAATTAGTTTCAATGGGGTTAACACCATTACAAATTGTCTCACAAGATGAAAAGAAGATCATTACTAAGAGATTTGTGTTTAATTCTTCAAGTATAAATAATCTCAAATCAAAAGTGGATCGATATATCGAAAACCCAACTCGGGTAGAAGTAGTTTCAGCTCTACTATGGAGTTGTGCTTCGAGAGCAAAAGCGAAGGCGAATCAGCTAACGAAATTCGATTCTGTGGTGAATGTTGCTGTAAATTTACGCGGTAGAATGGTTCCGCCGTTGCCAAAACATTCTTTAGGTAACATTCTTGGTGGTGCTGTCGCGAAAACTACTATCGAAATAGATCAAGAACAAGGGACTGAATTCTGTAAATTAGTTGGAAAATTGAGGGATTCAATTAGAAAAGTTGATGATGATTATGTCAAGAGATTCAAAAGTGAAGATGGGTATTTGAGATCAATGGAAGAAATACAAGAATTGTTTATTAATAGTAGAGATAAATTGTATACAATTACTAGTTGGTGTGGATTTCCTTTTTATGAAGCTGATTTTGGATGGGGTAAACCTAATTGGGTACGTTCACTTAACATGTATGCAACTAATGTTTTCATGTATTTTGATACAAGATTTGGAGATGGAATTGAAGCTTGGGTTACTTTAGATGAACATGAAATGTGTGAGTTTGAATCTGATTTTGAGCTTCAAGAATTCGTTTGGACGATTGATGGATCACCCGAAAGGGAGTAAACCTAGAATGATCGATCGTAGTCAAATGGGGTGTGAAAAATTAGTTATAATTAAATTTATTGTGTTATGTAAATTATGATTTCATACATTTTGTAAGATTTGAAAAATTGATACAAGTATCATTTTGTTCAATATTGTTGTTTTTTACTAGTAACTACAACATTTTTTTTCAACAGAACTGTTGCGGAATATATACGATCACTTATGTTGATTTTGTAACATGGTGCTTTTGAGGATATGTGTTAAAATCCGAGCGAAAAAAACAAACACAAACACAGATGCTATATTTGTTCCCACACTTCATTAAAACTGTGGCTAAAGGTATTAAGAGGCGTGAAGCGGTCAACTTTCGAATAACACAACCACGGCGAAATTAGTAGCGCTCATGTGAAGACTTAAGAATGACTTTCGCGTCCTCGTAATTGAAATGCATATGTTGATATAAAAAATTTACTGATCGGACCGACGAATCCATGTCGAGACTGTGGGATTCTTTAGGTTTAGATATTGTTGTTGTTTCTTTCGCGACGGTTTTGTAAACCGCTGCTGAAATCTATCACTAAAAATTCATTGTAACGGAAAACGGGATCCCTTGACAGAAAGTTACCCTTTTATGAAAAAATAATGATATGACACTATCGCGTTTAGTGATACGAGAGGTTTAAACAGTAGACGACGAGGAACAGAAATAACACCTTATTAAATGCATTAGGTAGGCAAGTGTTCTATAAACGAACACCACTTCCCACTTCGCATTGATGAGCATAACAATATTCGGTTGATGGAATACATTTAGAAACTTATTCTTACATAATTTCTTTCTACTTTGAATAGACAATGAGTCGAACCAACACAATCACTGACAAGTTTTGAACATTTAATGATATTGTTAGGACTATAACAATGTTATAACTTAACATGTGCCATCAAAACGTACTAGGGGAATTCATAATAATGATATGGACGAAAAAAAATATTTCTTTTTATTTAAATATAATCATAGCTCGATCGAAGTTACATGATCAAGTGAAGTGATGCAACAGATGATATGGGAAGGTTGTGCTTAGCAAAAAATGATTGTTAATGACTATTTTTTCCCGCTTACTATGGGTGTGTAAGCTGGTCTATTACGTCTCCGTAAATAGAAAATTTGAAGCAAAACCATCCTTAGAAATCACCTACACGAGATTGAGATGATGAGGATGGAGACTATAGATATCGGCCACACTCCTATGGTAGTTTGCTTATTGGAAGTGTAGGCGGAAGCATCAAACACCACGCACACTAATTCATGCAAGTTTCAAGGAAACATAAACTTGTACCCATTAAGATTAGGTCTGAACAGCAAAAGCAGATACAATATCAATAACTGTTAAGGCTTGAGTCGTTACAAATGTCCTACTACTATATCAATGGGAACAAGATATCAATCTCATCCTTGTTTGCTATAATATGAAGTCAAGATAAAAGAAAATGATGCAACAAAAACTTATCGATGAAATTAGAACTAAAAAAGATTCACACCAAGCAATGGTTTCATTCAGAAGAGAAATAAAAATATAGTGAATGTATACATTATAAGTTAAAATGAAGAATGAACAAGTCTAATTTTCACTTAAGAACCAAAAGAAATCAAAATGTAAATATTGTTTTAGAAGGATTCGATCATACATACCTGAAATATGAATATGAAGCTCCTTTCGATTATCAACTATATTGAAAACCCACAACCACTAAACTCTCTTCCTTTATGAATGTGAAGTAGTTCGCTTACTCCATTTCATATTCGGTATATACAACAATCTTTGTATGGAATCATAATTTGGGTCTAATGATTTTTATGTAAAGAGGGTGTTTTGACTGCTCTTACCTTTTGCCCACTCTTGCAAAAATTTCAGAATCTTGAGACAACTAAAGGATGCATTTCTCTCTCTCTATCTAGTCCGAAGATGTTTCTAGGACTACTCGTGAGTAGCGAGAATGGATTAGTTTTTTCCGGCTTGTGATGCAGCAAGTTCTTCCAAGTGATTCCAAATGGCTTCTCGCTTTGTTTTGTTTTCTTCCTCGTTTGCTTCAGTTTCCTGAAATTTCTGCAAGCACTCTTGAAATAGACCAGGATCAACATCGGATAAGATTTTGCGGACGTTTTGAGTTAGGCTTCGAACTGCTTGACTCCAATGGTTTCTAGCATTTCTCTCCAGTGATGGGAAGATGATGGGTAATATAACTTTCAGGTTTTGTTTGATCAAGTTCTCAATGTGATCATTGTTCCATAAAAACAAAGACCTTTCTGCTACCTGCAAGCAAGAAAATGGTTCAATAGTGTATGCCAATACTAAATTCGGTTGGCAATTGTAGGTCATGCTTCCGCTAATTTAGCAGATACAGAAACACGTTAATGTGAAAAAGGCCCAAGGTAGAAATGGGAATTGAGAAATTCCACCGAAGACATCGGTTTTGCTTTTCATTCTTGTTCTTTTGAAACTCCATTAAACAGAGTTGTCAAACAAGATAAAATACGATAATAGAATGCTGTGATAATATGATATAAGACCCGTTTCAATATTGTGTTGTTGCTTTAGGCACCACCCAGGCCTACTAGCCTAGAACCACATGGAACAAAATTTTCCCTTAGTACAGGCCTGCCTTAGACCACCCCAGGCTTCTCCACCTGGCTAATCTATGCGCCAAACCCACCCAAAAGGCTTAGGTGAGTATGTAAGACAAGGTGTTACGTTACAGCCCAAAGTCTTGTAAGCAATATGGGACTAAATGGCTTGCACATGAAACTACCAGTTCACATCATCCACACCACCAACACCCGTTTCTATACCAACCATATTATTCTTGATATAGGCACCACCCTGACCCATCTGCCTAGTTTTCCATAGACACGTTTTTCCGTAGAATGAGCTTGCCCTAGACAGCCCGAAGGTCCTTCACCCAGTCTAGGAGCCAAACCCAAAAGGCCTAGCCGTTATGTCAAACAAGGTGTCATGTTATAACCCGGGTCCGGAAGGTAAGTAATACAGGACTAAGTGACTTCCACATGAAACTTCCGTGTCACATCATAATAGGTTTCTTGTTGGGTTACCCACAAACATCAAATGCAAAAATATACGACGGTTATACTTGATATTGCAGGACTGTTCACAGGCACAAACACCACTGAAGTCAAGAGCAAAGCCAGACTCAGAGTGGAAACTGAATATAACAGTAAGAATGAAATAACCGAAAAACATAATACCTGAAAGTGTGAACTGCTCAAGCAACGAGCAATCTGGCGAAACAAGGGAACCATACAGCGTTGGAATTCTGGAGGTTGAGTTGCTTCTAAAACTTCTTCGAGCTCTCCCAAGAACATTACCTCTTTCGAACTATTAGTGATTGGCCAGTACTTCAATAAACCTCTTATAACAGTATCAGCAAGCTTGCAATCTTTCTCTACAAATTGAGTAACACAATATGACAATTGTTGATGATACATTGGTATACATTTTGGTTTGTGAAGAGGAATCAAAACCCGAACGAGAAAGAATTTGTGTTCTTCTTTCAATGGTAAAGCAAACCCATTGATTATACTACCCAAAATCTCGAGCAACTCAGCAATCCCATTGTGCTTCTCAGTTTCAAAAACAAAACGATAGAAAATGTTGTTTATAGACTTCCTAATGAAAGGACGGTGTACCATAAACTTTCCATAGATACGATGAAGAATTGTTTTCAAGTATTCTCTCTCTCGGGGATCTTCTGAATCAAATAGATCAAGTAGTCTTAGAATGAAATAGTGATCGATATATCGTTTAGCCAACTTCGCATCTGTCTCAGGAGATGCAACAAACCTCAGAAAGAATTCATAAACAATTTGTAAATGAGGCCAAGACGGGTCCATCATAGGCTCCTCTTCTTCAACATCGAAACCTTCTAAAACCTTATTCTCACGAGGTGCCGTATTTAGCGTTCTAAACAAATTCACAGATACCATCTTCATAATCTCTTGCATAATAGTTTCTGAAAACTTCTCATTCGCTGAAGTAACATAATCGACAAGCTCAAGCAACGTCTGTCGCTTAATATCCTTTTCTTTTAAGTTCTTTGTTGGATCAGTAAAATCAAACGCAACACAGCATAACTTCAGCTTCTTGATGAACAAGTTTTGCTTCTCAGCATTAGGAACATCTCTTAAATTAGGCAATGCCTCGTACCCTGAAGTGATTGAATCACCATTAGCTTGAGAATTAATCATTTGGGTAGGTCTATTCCCTTGATCCGAATTTGAATTATTGTTCCCTGGTCTACTAATAACCTGGTCATTGCTTTTGATACTAGTAGAAGCATTTGGAGTAGGAACAGATGTTCCACCCGGTTGACGAGTTTCAGCCGCCTTAGACGGCTTTCGGGGTAATTTGCCCAATATCTGTTTGAGCATAGCTGAGATACAGAAACAATGTCCTATCTTTGAAAATTGCAAAACTTGCAAATTTAGATCCCAAAAGCAAACTAACTAGACAAAAAAAGAAGAAGAAGAAGATCTTCCTTTCTGCACAGGCAAGAAAACCCTAATACAGAAACTCATTCAACCTTAACTTCTCCATTGATTCTGTCTGCAAATTAGAAATTAGAATATATCTGAAATTAATACAACAATTTGAGATCTAATCCTTTAAACTAGAAACCCTTATTCAGTTAATCTACTAATCTTATCCACAACCCAGAAATCAAAATCTAATCTTTCAGCTAAAGATAAAAAAACCCAAATGTAGAAAAGCACTTACAATCAAAATCCCTTAGTTTGATTCACACATCAAGCTTCTTTGGTATTCTCTGTTTCTTCCATCATGAAGAAAGGTTCAAACTTTTATCTCTCTACTTTCTTTCTCACCGAATTAACAGTTTTCAAGCTGGATCAAACAAATTAAAAGATCTCTTTAAGCAAAATTGATGATAAATAGAAGAAAAAGGAGCAGTAACAATCAAAATATGAAATCAAATTCCAGAGATGAGATACAGAAAGAAACCCAGTAAGTAGATTATAGATATTTGTTCTTGGGGTACTTACTTAGAGGAAAAAATGGAGCTCAGCTGGATACTAGATGGGTATCAATCGAAATCTGAAAGAAGAAGAAGAAGAAGAAAAGGAATCTACTTCTTGATTGATTGAGAATTTGTAAAACGAAAATCAAGAAAAAGAGTTGTGAGTTGTTCTTCCCTTTCTTTCTTAGCCACCTACCCACCCAGAGAGAGAGACTCTGTTTAGGAGTTTGATGATCTAGTAGTGTTTGGTGTTTTGGTCTTCGGAGAGAGAAAAAGTAGAGAGAGAGAGAGAGAGTTGAAGGAGGAAGAAAAGGGAAAGTGTAATAAAGTCCTTAGATTCACCATTGGTAACAAATATCATGGATATTGTCAAACATTAGCTATAAAGGCTAAGTTTACAAAAGAGTGTAACAATACACACTCCAATTTTCTCATCATCCTGGTACTATTATGTCCCCCACTGATTTCCATATAGGGTATGTGATCTGACAGAATTTAGAGAGAAAATTTTGTATGTGATCCGACAGAATTTAAAGAGGAAATTTTGTACGAGGAAATGCAGATGAATCGTATTTCTTTTGTGATATTTAGGCCTGAAATGATTAACAAGACAATTGTTTAGTGTCTGTTTATCATTTTTTTTTATTTCTGATCACTATCACGACTATATGTACCCGAACAGAATTTAGAGAAAGAAAAGCAATGTTTCACTGAGGTAACGTGGACAAGTCATTTTTCTTTTGTGATATTTATGCATGAATTGATCGATAGAACAATTGTTTAGTGTCTGACTATCTGTGTATCGTTACTCTATTTCTTCATAGTTTGAGTTTGAGACGAAGAAGTTCTAGTTTTTCTTGGAAGTGGCTAAACATAAAAGATACTAATATAATAGCCATTGTTTCAGAATAGGTAAAAATATAAGAAGTTCGTGAAGATGTATGTCATATTAGGTGATTTTATTTGCGTGAAAACTATGATTGAATATGAGATTTAGGCATGAAACTGATAAAACAATTTTTCAGTGTCTAACTATCTGTGTATCGCTTCTCTATTTCTTCATTGTTTGAGTTTGAGACGAAGAAGTTTTAGGAAGTGATTAAACATAAAAGATAATATAATAACTAGTGTTTCAGAATAGGTAAAAATATGGAAAGTTCGATGTATGCCATATCAGGTGATTTTATTTACGTGAAAACCATGATGGAAATATTTTAGTGAGTGTAACACCATATCTTATTGTAATCTTTAAAGTATCTAGATAACATGTACAATCAGAATGAATGAAAATATCCACTAAAATATGAGCCGGAACAATTAAAACAAGACCTATAAAATCACAATTTACAGTTCGATAATGAATATAGTGTCTATTGTTGGTTTATGATCAACCTCCATGAATAAAATCATCAGGCAACAATAGATTTTCCAAATACCCAACAGAAAAGTATATCTTATCATATTTATAACAATTCCATATATAGAATGAAATATTTACAACCCTTATCCATAGATTTACAAAAGAAAATGTTACTAATGTAGGGTTAATTTCAATTTGACCCCCTAATTTGTGACCAATTGAAAAGTTGACTCCCATATTTGTCTTATATTAAAATTTAAACCCTAAGATCATTATTCCTTCTATCAGATTTAATCAGTCAAAAATTTGTTTCTCTTTTTGCCAATCCTTTTTCTGGTCGGATAAATGCGCTGCCATATAGTCAACCGGATAAAATGAATTGTTAGACACTATACAGACGCTAAAATAACCAATTAGTCTCAAAGTGAAAGCTAAACTACGTTAAAAGGAGAACCAATATATGACTCTCTGCATTTGAGAAGATGAAAGAAATGTTTATAGGTGCTATATAGACTTATGATACAAATTAGAATTGTTTACTACATGATAAACATGAAGAAGACTTATGTACTCTTTTAAGTTCTCTTTATGAAGTTTTTGAATCAAAATTTGGAACTAATCAAAAAGTAATTCTTTCTTTTGTTTCATCAAAAAGAAAAAAATTGTGGCCCCATTATCAAATGGTGACCTATCAAATTCTCAAACATAAATAACACAAGTGAGGTTATACTCCCACTTCTAAAGTGGGTTAACAAAACCCCGACCATATCAAACAGTCAGCTTAATCACTCATTGAACTGAAGAAGAGTAGGTGTTTCTTACCCACATAAATAGTGGGTGAACGATTTGCGCACCTATTATTGGGCCACATGTGAGCCCAAAAGAAAAAGATAATAAAATGTTTGCGTAGGTCAACTCCAAGAAAGGGTTGGTGCCTTGGTGGTGGGAGGAATCATGAGAGAGGAGAGGGGAGAGAGAGAGAGAGAGAGAGAGAGAGAGAGAGAGAGAGGAGAGAGAGTCAAACTCAAACACCTGATTTTGAAATCCTCAATTGGCTGGCACACCCAAAGTAAGAATAGAAATTTCATTCTTTGATTCAAGGGCCTGTTCAAAATTATTTTGGCCCACCCAACCCAGACAGATCCAACTACTTTGTGGGTCCAATTTTTACCCACTAGCTTTCTTCCTCCATTTTCACCAACCTCCCCCATTCCTCCCCACATTACATAGAGAGAGAGAGAGAGACAGAGAGAGACAGAGACAGAGAATCATACACAAACAATGTAAAATACAATAAAGATGATTAAAAATGGAAGATTTAATAATCTTGACTGCATTCATAAACAGATTCAACAACAAAAAACATCTATCCATCCATCTCCAACTAGTCATCTAATTAGACGACATGGGATCAGGAGAAACCTCGCCGTGTAAAGTCGAATGTATGTCCCTTATCTCTCCATTAAAGCCGTGTCAGTTTCAGATAATGGCGCTGCAACACAAAAAAAAATTGAATGTCATCTCCAACACTAACCGAAAAACTATAGAATACAACACAACGAGAAGGAAATGAAAGTGAAGAAAGCAACTAAGGTTAGGAGCTATGGAGGTTAAGAGCTAAGAAAGAAGAAGAAACAATTTGATCCTGGCAAGTGGCAACACAAAAAAAAAAAGATCGAAGCAGTCTGATTCGGCTGACTTGACCGAGCCATGGGACATATATATGAAATAGTAAGCCCTTTTCTCACTAAGATCAAACTACAGATATACAGTTCCGTTTTCACTTGTCTCAAGCATTTCCATTGCTGATTTTCAACTCATTACATGTGAGCTGGGTTTTGGTGTATTTGTATATGAGAACACTCGCATACAAATATACAATTAGAGGAGGTGAAATTTATGCTACTACGACGATAAAATTCATCAGATCTGAACACGGAAGTAACTACCGGACAAAGTACTAATTTATTGACGGGAAATACTGAATGATGGTATTACCTTGGGTTACAAGGAAGATATATCAAAAAATTGCGCATATGATATGTCTACCTAAGGAAAGGATAGTAATTCTTTTAGGGTAGAAATTCACATACCGAGCAAGTCCTCGTATGAATCTTCTAAGAGAGATGCATCCATCAGCAAAGGAGGTGAAAAGACCTGATCTTGATCTTCTTCCATGGCAAAGAAGTTCCTCTCTGAACCAGAAGCCGCATAGTTTGAGCTGCGAGTCGACAGATACCCTTCAACTTGGCTGCCGAACTCATGGAGGGAGTTTGTATCATCAAAGTTATTTAGTAGTTCCTCGTAATTGCTTGCAACAGAACCGTCAGAAACCTTCTTCTTAAGAGGTGGAGATGTGAAAAGCCGTTTGCTTCTAACCTGAATAGGTTTTGATTTTGGTTCTGGACTCATAACAGAATATTCACTGCTCCCTGAGAGAGGCACAAAGAAATGTTCTGAGCCATCAGAGGAACGACTGTCTTGTGACGATTCCGTATTGCAGGATGGTACTGAGAGAGCAGCCTCCCTAACAGATCTCCTTAAATTCTGAACATAAGAGCAATCACTGCCTGTGGAAATAGAGAAACATGAATTATTACTTAAGACTATATAACCTAAGAGATTATGCTACTTCCCAGAAATGGATGTAAGAGAGAAGGAAAAATCTCACGCACCTTGTGGTAAATTATCCACATGATTGTTGCTCGAAAGAGACTGGTCAAGAGATTTCACTTCAGTTACATTTTCTACCTGGTTAACTTGAGAACCCAAACTTTGCCGTCTTTGAGCATTTCCACCTTTTCCAGAAGAACTTGGAGTTAAACTAAATAAAGGTGGGAGTTTCAGGGCCTGAGAACTAGCTGAAACCTTCTCGAGCTGAATATTTGATAATTTTGAAGTTACATCATACATCTCGTCGGTGCTATTTTCCTGTTTAATTCAAGAATTCCAATCATTTTTAATGCTGAAACTGTTCCAATACTGAGCGTATACAGCAACAGAATCAGTGGATATTTGACTTGAAAATTTTCAGTTATGGAGCCACTCACCACTGTCCTTCCACTACTGTGTGCCTGGATTGGTGAAGTAGACCTTCCAAGGTGTTTGGTCATTGGAGGTAGAGTTGAAGATATAGAGTTCACTTCTTCCGTGAGCTCCGTAATTGATCTTTGTATTGCTGGGGCGACTTCTTTCAGTTGGCCAATGAGCACCTAAAAAGCAGAAATTTTGCTTTATTTCAATATTAAGAATAACACTCTAACAGACTACAAACATCACTGACAACGGTTCAACCAAGTAAACTAACCTACCACAGTATCATCTAACAAACAAATTGCTGGAAGGCCAAAAATTGAGCCAAAGAGGAATTCTAAGAAGGGAAAACACTTCATATTACAAAGAGGATATGGACAAAGGAGAAACACAAAGCACTAATGTGTCTTCGCCCTTGGCACTGAAAGCACAAACTTGTTATAAACTACGCCAAGCTGGTCGAGCTAGAAGTATCACACAACAACAGTCTGACACCACTCAATTTACCTGTATGCTAGCTACGTGCTGTCGATGTTCTGCAAGGGTTGCGGCCAGAGATTCAGCATGACCACTGCTACCACCATCATGTGCACTACGTAGAAGTTCCGGACCTTCTCCATCATTAGCCTTCGCCTACAATACCATCATCTTATGACATTCTACTCATCAAGTTACAAAAATTACAATTAATTCATTAATAAATAATGCGAATAAATATTGTTAGAAAGGCTGAAGTCAGAGGGAGGAGTGAAGGGCAACCGGGTACCAATGCAGCAACCTGACAACCTCCTTATTTTCATTTACAGATTTTATTTATATATTTGGGTAATAATACTTACCAGTGATCTAACCCACACAAAGCCCACTTCATACTCATTAATTAATATTTAGAAGAAGCGTATACCCTCTAGTACATCGAACTATATGCCATTATTAGTTCATTATATGAGTTAATTACTTCATGCATATTAGGTTGCAACACACCTTGGGCTGGAAATTTTCATCTAAGATGGCAACATTGGCAAGAAACTTTCAAAAAAAAAAGCACTGGCAAGAAACAATCGTCCAATAACTAGATAAAGCACTCAAACTGATGGCCCAGATTTGACCAAGTCTTTTTCTAACGACGTATTTCCGGAAATCAATTATGGAATATAAGAAAATAGCTGAATAAATTGAATTTACTGGCTCCGTTTTCTATTTTCTAGCATTTCACATGCACAAACATTGTGTCTTTTGTGCACATCCAATAGTAACTACATTGCTTTCAGTCTGCACATAGAGAAAAAAAAAACACACACAATGCCAGCATGATAAAGAATTCAATTGTTCACAATAACCAAATTATACACTATATGACTAAACAGTACATGTCAATAGCTAATTGTCATGAAAAAACTACATACCAGATGAAGTGACTGTTTATGAATACGTTGTAAAGCATGAGTCCAACGCCTAAGAATTTCTGCTATATCAACAGTGGGATGAACTCGTCCACTTCTGTCATCCCCCCGAGAAAGAATTTCTTCATTTGCATGCAATTGAGTTGAATCTGAACTATTTCCTTGTCTTTCATTATTCATGTCGGCAACAGAATTCACTGCTTCTCTACCATCCGCGTGTGTTGGGGTCATGTCGTCAGGCTGAACAGATAAGACATCTGAATATGGAACTTGGGAACTTTTATCCATTGCTGCAAGCAAAGATGATCCGGAGATGCGATACCTGAATGAAAATTGTAATTCCACAGTAGATAAGATTAATTTGATTAGCAGTAGTAAGAAAAAAAGAAGTTCATAGAGGGAACTTGAGAACTTTTATCCATCGCTGCAAGCAAGGATGATCCCGAGGTGTGATACCTAATTTGAAAATTACAGGAGCAGACTAGCTAAGGTACATTCTGATGACAGGAAGTATAAAACGAGAAGCTAGAAAAGAGCATTACCTATGTTCACGGTGAGCTATCAAATCCTCAATCGGGCCTGAAGCAAGAACTTCATGTTGACCTGTATAGAGTAAAGAAAAATTAGACAGCAGAAAGCATTACTGCACTTGACCGAGAATGTGTTTCTGCTGAAAGGTAGTAAAGGCGAAGCGCAATCCTATGGGTCTCCTCGTCTTGGATATTATGATTCTTTTGCCTTCACTCAGAAAAAGAATTTGGTGGTCAATAGTTATTTTGTTTCTTATCTGTGTAAAACCTAAGAGTCTACTTTCCCCAGTCAAGTCTAAATTTCTCTTGACGGAGTTGCAACTACAGCAGATAATGAAACTAAACCAGGAACCTCATACTAAACTACCAATATAAAACAGTAGGAATGAAAAACACAAGTCCGTACTTACTCTTACGAGCCAACAAAGACTCCCATAAGCGGGTTGCTTTGGAAACTAAATGTGAGTTTTGACCTAAGGAACTAGAGACACGGTCATCCCATAATTCACCATCCAACTTCGCTTTGTTTCTCAAATCTTGTAGCTTTTCCAGCTCTTGTTGCAAATAAGCCTGAGATGGAGGAGTCCGGAAAGGGTGTAATGTATCAAATATTTGATCTCGAAAATACATCCACTAAAAGGTACATGATAGAAGCTATTTTACCTCTTCTGCACAAAGACCACGAAACTCAGCTGTCATTTCATGTGCTAAGTTTGACCACATGGTTTGTCTATGTACAGCAGTCTCTGCATTTTTCAGAAACCTCCTTCTTTCTAGTGCTATCCTAGCCTGTTTAACATAATGTGATCAAGTCAGAGGTAAAAATGCTGTGAAGAATTTACAGTGAAATAGTGAGTAAAAATGTCACAGCAAGCATTAAGGGCCATGTAGTTTCGGTTACTATTTCCTACATACTAGAGGAACCAGTACCCACTTCTGTAGTACTTGCATTACAAAGTATTATTTCTCAACTATATATCTTCGAAAAAGGAGTAGTTCCTAACAGCTAAACAACTTGAGAACGGCAAGGAAAAAGATTATAACTGCTCGCCGGGGAAAAGAAAAATATGATATCAGATTTTAGAATACCTTTGTCACAGGAAGCAACGTAGCTGCATGGGAGAAAGCCACGTCTGTCAGTGACGCAGGCAACGGATTAGAAGCTACATCAGCTGCAAATGTTCGTCTGTGAACCTCACGTAAAGCATGCATAGACAGTTGCCATAAAAGCTCAACAAATCTGCACGCACGAAACAACGTAAGTAAGTTTAGTTAACACTACCACAACAAAAGAGTGCTGAGTGCAGTAGGCATAACCGACTACAAAGGAAAACTAAACCCTTGAAAATCAATAAATTACTTTCGACATTTCGCCTGGAATTCCACATTCTTGTCTAAACCAAAATGAATTTGTCGAACATGAGTTGGAAACTTAGACAAAATGAGAGCTCCTTTCCATAACTACAAATATTCAGACCCTATTTTCCAAACTTATGTGAACGACTATGAAATGGTTTATATGATGGTAGGAACAAAAACATAGTTTTGGTCATGCTAATTGTAAGAATCACACCAAGCAGGTCTGTTGCGTCCAGTGTCAAGACTGTTATATACCACACACTTGTCACGCCTATTCCGATATCAGTCTCAATTTAATGGCTTTATCGACTCGTTTTTAAAAAAATGGTGTTATAATTAGTAAATTAGATAAATGTAGTTATTTCATTGGTAATTTTTAGTCAATTAGCTAGTTTAGGAATAAATGAAATTTTCTTTGAACTCGACAAAACAAGAGAAATGATGGCTACCCACTTCTTTGAAGCTCCAAATACCACGCCTAAACAACTTAAAGAGGTGATTCGGTGAATTGGATTATGAAACAAGAATTCATTAGTAAACCTTAAACAACATGGACACTTCTTAGAAACTTTTAAAGTAGCTCAAATAACAAGATTTAAGATGCCACAGTAACAGTTTAAGGAAGCATATTTAAGCTGAAAAATTAATAGAAATGATGGAAGTTAACACCACCTGGGTCCGCAACAAGTTGCAAGGGAAGAAACCCTAGAATTACTCCTGGGTAATGCTCCTTGTGATTCCAGCTCATTTATAATCCCCTGAACAACCTGAAAACCCTCAAACAGATAAATTCAGTAAAAAAAAATTCCCTTGATATTTCAAATCACATATAGCAGAAATTTTGAAAAAAAGAGCAACTTTCATCATTAAATAGTAAAGGCACAACCTTCCGAAAATCCCTGGATTGTGCAGAATCAAAGATCGGCCAGACTTTATCGAAATCCTGCAAGATCTATAAATTAAGTAACCGGGAAAATTGAAACAAAAAATTTGGGGAAAAATTGAAGATCTAGAAAGAGAAAGAAAGATTACTTTTGCGGATTGAATTGGTCCTCTAAGAGAAGATAAGATGAAATAGAGAAGTTGTTCGCCTAATTTAGGGTTAGAATGTCGGAAAAGTCCGACACGAGGAGTACCATTGTTAACTCCGACGCCGATGATAGATGGATCAAGCCCTAATAATAAACAATTGGTGTACATTGCACTTTCTAGCTCTATTTCTCTTTCCTTTTCTCTCTCCATTGTCATTCCCCTCTCTCTCTCTCTCTAACTTAGGGTTTGATTTCTCTCTCTCCAACTTCGTTTGATTTCTATCTCTCTTCTTCTCACTCTTCTTCTGTCTTCGTTTGATCAAACTTTTGCTTCTATATTTTGTTGGGGTTGCTGTTTTTTTGTTGAATGGTCCTTATAAAAATGTGTAATTATAATATACCCCTTAAAAGTCATTCGGGTTGGTTCGGTCTTTTTGGTCCGGTTAAACATCATGTTTCGGTCCACCTCATTTGCTTTAGTGGTTGAACACCCACTCCGCATACTGGAGGACCCAAGTTCGATTCCCATGGGTGTAGAAATCTATGATTTATTGAAATTGAGTCTAAATAAGACAAAAGTAAGAATAAATGGGCTTTCTTGCCCCATATGAACGCTTTTAGGGTCTTTACATGACCCTTAGGGCTCACGATGTCTTTGAAATGGTAGGTATTGAGCGTATTCAATTCATGATATATTCATGTCGTGTAATAGAGTAATGACTCTTGAGTCCATATAAAAAAAATAAAAAACCATGTCCGCGCGTGCAAAAATGATACTTCATTTAAGAGGAATAAGTCACATTACATCTGAGGCAAAATTGCAAATCAGTGGTGGATTGATTTTTTTTTTTTTGAGAAATCGACTACGATCTATGTAAGTCGTTACAAAGCATTGATACATCATGACGATGTGATGAGCACGATAACCGCCTAATTTAAACCATAATGAAAGAGGCTTAAAGCCCAACAACATGAAAGAAGCCTAGAGCCGGACAAATTTATTATATTATTTACTTTAGGGAAGTTTTAAAGGGGACCCCCATTTTTGTTAAAAGGCCCCCTCTCCTGAATTCGGTGCGAGCCCGCCGAATTCACGATTCGGTACGAGCGCACCGAATTCACAAAAATGGGCTACTGGAGTGGAATTCGGTGGGCTCACACCGAATGGGCTCTTGTGAAATCGGTGGCCTCGCACCGAATAGTCTCTTGAGAATTCGGTGGGCTCGCACCGAATTCACAAGAAGGGGCCTTTTAACAAAAACGGGAGGCCCCTTTAAAATTTCCCCTTTACTTTATATATTGTCTAAATTACATGGGATAGATCTTGATGGCAAACTGCTTCCACGGAGACTCGATCCCACGACCTCATGGACTTAAGTGGTGGATGGATTTGCGATTCTCTTTTACTCAAAAATTTAAATCCGATAATTTACGATAAAAACGATATCAACAAATCAAATCACTCACTAAACAAACAATGAAGTATTGCCTTTTGTTTTTTTGTCAGGCAATAAAATATGGTCTAGCAGTTATGAAAGTGAAGAACTTTGATGTGATTGGATTCAAGCCTAAACTACTTTAGGCTAGTCAGGGGTCAATAAGGTTAGACCCATCTCAATTTGTGGATTATCTTGAATTTTACAGAAAGAAGAGTGATGAGAGAGGGGGTGAAAAAGAGGGGGTTCTAGGTAACTTTAACTAGTCATGGGGATCTTAATAAAAAACAATGAATTCTGAGCCTGAAGATTTGAAATCGAAGAGAAAAGAAGGCACGATGCTAAAATGCGCCGAGTAACATAAGTGTCGGACCTGCGGGTGGATAACGTCATAAAATCTGATGGTCCAAAGTTCAAATTTGGACGCATCAGATGACTTCTAAAGCTTTATGGCCCATATGTTTGTGTGTAAGGGACTTGATCACATGTCTCGGGTCCATTTAAGAGCATCTCCAACTCCTGTCTGTCTTAGGTCGAAAAAAATCATTTTTTCATCCAAAATTTTCAGCTCAACTCAGTCTCAAAAATTCAGCTCGAACCCCAATCTCTCTTAAGGCCGAAAAATTGAATTTGAAATTTCTCTATTTCCTTAATAAGTTCAATTAAAAACATTGATTACAACTAATAATTAATTAAAATTTTAAAAGTACTCCCAATACGACTTAACAACAATAGAAAATTTAAAGATAGCTAAAAGAGATTTCTTGGATCTCGTGGTTGATCGTTCAACCAAGTTTCTCGCTCTGCCCTAAGCATTCGTGCACCATATTCGTCGAGAGACCTAGCATCAATCTTCATTAAGTTCATCTCATATTTTCGGTTCTTGTGTTCTCTATCTGCTTGTAGATGCTCTTGTTGAACCCGTAGGGCTTCTCGTTGAACCCATAGGGCCTCTTGTTGAACCCTTAGGGCCTCTTCTTGAACCCGTATAGCTTCCGCCATTGTTGTTGCTCTCTGTTGGGATTCTTCTACTCTATTTTCTCAATATCCCCCATTCGGAGTTTTTGAAGCAGTAGAATGTGTGAAATTTTCTCCTACTCTTACATTTGCTTTGACTTGTTTACGGCCAATTAGTCTTTCCTCTAATGGATTGGTACTAGAATCTCTTTTGCCGGATGTTGACTCTCCTAGCCTGTTTGTCATCCACTTGTTGTGTGTCATCAAAATTTTGTAAACATGTTGGAACCTAAAGCCTTTTCCTTTGTGATTTTTTTTATACATTTCAAGTGCTCTTTTTAACTGAAATAAACAAAATATATTTTAAGTTTATATTATAAAGTGAAAAGATATAATAAAGGAATTAAAAGTTTGAAAAGTCACCCGGTCATAATCGTTTTCTCCGCTTTTTGGAACTTTATTTACTAGCCTCAAAGTAGATATAAAACTTTGACAATCAGATATTATCTCACTGAAACGAGATTTATGACTTCTAAGTGTGTGTTGATACTTCGCACTCGCGTTATATTCATCCGATATTTTTTGCCAACATACTTTATATTTCTAACAATTTCCGACAACCGCATCAAATGTGATTTTCAAATAACAGTTAACAAGTAAAATATCTTCATCTGGCTTATACGGTTCTCGTTTAGTTATCTTTGTTGAAGTCATCCCTTCTTGCACACAAGAATCTTCAAATACTTCATCATCATCAACCTCTGATTGAGCCGACGGGTAAGTAGAAGAAGGAGACAACATTTCCCTATAACTTTGGATGTTGAATCCGTTAGTATCTACTGGATCTATAGGAAGATCAAATGGAAAATATAGAAAAAATTTGAAAGACATTAAGGAGAGAAAGAAATTGAAAGAGTAGCGAGATAAAAATTGAGAGAGATAGAAAGATGAGAGTGCTGAGATGAATGAGTTCAACCCTTATTTATAGGGTGTGAACCCATTTCCAGTCGTTGAAGCAAATCTAACGGTTGGGAAGGACCCCCAACATGACCATTGGGTCCCCAACGGTCATGTTGGG
The DNA here is from genome assembly GCA_002897215.1 of Eschscholzia californica subsp. californica. Classification (NCBI taxonomy): domain Eukaryota; kingdom Viridiplantae; phylum Streptophyta; class Magnoliopsida; order Ranunculales; family Papaveraceae; genus Eschscholzia; species Eschscholzia californica. The sequence continues at coordinate 2,506,277 of BEHA01000600.1, forward strand.
GACACTTCAGTCGCTCCTAATGTTGGGGGCGACTGAAGTGGTCGGTTGGGGCTCCGCCTCAGGCGGGCTTAGACTGGATTTGGTCTAAAGGTAGAAAACGGGTTAGGCTCGACCGCTTGTGGGTACCTCGGTTGGCTACATACTACTGGTTTATGGCTTTGCTAGCCAAATTCTAGTTTATGGGTTTGGAATGAATTTTAGATCAAATTATTGTGGTAGAAGTGGAAGGGATTTTCTTTCGCCCGGTGAGCACCTGATCTCGCATATAAGCGCTCACTAGCATTCCTCTCTGCTTGATGTTGTAACTTCCGTAGAAATCGAAGCTTTTATAACTCTAGGATTGCTTGCCTTTCCAATTGACTTCTTGTTAGCTTGAACCCGTAGCTTGAGCTCTTTTCTTTTGATCTTGGGGCGTTTAACATTTCTCGTTGTTGAGAACGATGCGGGTGGCATTTTTATAATGAGTTGTCGATCACACAAGATGAACAATCTTGCTCCGCTCTGCACTACTTGTCCCACTGCCTGTTTGCCCTATTAGTAAGAGGCTTTAGCGTGGAATTTAAATTATATGATTATTTTGTGTTTAGGAGCGGGAGTTTGTTCTAAAGAGTGAAGTTCTTCATACAAAGAGAGGCAAGTGGTTCTCGAGGTTTGCAAAGTCTCAAACTTCAGCATGTTGGAAGCACCCCCATCACGACGATCGAGTCGGCGGGGGGAGAAGTTAGTGTTACTCGAATGTGAACTCTTGGCTGGAATAATGTTAGACAAAAAAGGTTGGTTCCTCCCATTATCCCTTAAAGCCGATACGAGAGTTAATTCTTCCGGTTGGCATTGCACACTCAAATTGTTATTAAGAAAATAAGAAAGTTCTCTGGTTTGATTGTTTTGCAAAAAGCCCGACATAACCACTACCCTACCCCGTAACAGTCGTGGCGGGTTTCGACGAGCCGACTATTGGGTACATTCATCTAAAAATATATGATTTTTTTTGGAAAAATATAGATTCAAAACCTACCCAAGGAGCAACCTCAACGTTGAGGGTCTAAACTCCCAAATTCAAAATTTGAGAGCCTAGTATCTCATTCAGTGAGCCCAATCTGGGAAGCCGGAGGATGGACTCCCAAACCGAAATAAACCCGCTGGGGCCTTTTTTTGGGCCCCAACAACTATATTAGGGTGGATACTTTGTTATATAAATATTTTTTATGGTTTTAAGAAAACAATAATTGAAAATATTTTTGAATTTTTTTTATCATTTTTTTTTTAAGTTTTTATCTAATTCTTTATGTTTTTCTTTTCTTGTTCATCTGTTAAAAAATTTCTCTTGAGAGAGAATTATATCAAAACCCAATTTTATTTATAACTATAAATTTATATTTGTAAAATGAAATTAAAATTCTGCAAACGTACATCACACGCGTTTAAGTTTGAGTTGGGAGCCCCTCATTTCGGAGCCCATATTGGAATTGTAAACTTCAGGGCCTCCAAAAATTTCTCAGCCTCCCAAATTGAGAGCCCAACCCCATTACGTTGGGTTTGTTCTCACATGGCTAAACATAGGCCCAGGAAAACGCTCTGCGAGGTCGAGACCAGAGGTGACCGCCTAGTCCACCAAGGGCCCGCGGGCAAAATGAGTTTGAGTCGAGCTTACCTGGCCTGTCACAATGGTTTAAAGTTGTCGGGATACGGGTAAGAACTTTTACCCGAGACTCGACCCGTTATACCAAATGGGCCCATAAGGGTTACCACCCGCAAGTGCGCAAACGTTAAGTAATAAACTCGGGAAAAACGAGATTGATCTACGGAGATAGGAAGGTAATTCAGATATCGAGATAGTCTAGTCCACGGGTCTAGGTGGTATTAGCTATCTTAGACTAAATCAGAAACAGATAAAGTAAAAAAAATGGGGGTTTTGGGAAAGGTTTTCGTAAAAAAGAAAGAACTAAGGAAAACTAAACTAGATTATCTAAGTAAAATGGCGAGAATGGCTCGAGAAAAAAGTCGAAGGGGAACGGGTGAGAGAGGTGTCGAGGTCCAGGAATCGGTGATGATGATCCTACCACTATGTACGATTCGATTAACGTGTTAAAGCAAAATTTAATCTCGATTCCTAAGGTAGATTTCTCTAACCACTATGTATATCCGAAGATCATACGTAGTCAAACAAACGTTTTAGATGAATAAAATTGAGTCATCAAAATCGACTCCTAAGACAGATTTCTCTAAGCACTACGTATATCGAGTCAAACAAACATCTTAGTCGGTTAACATCGAGTCTGATGATCCAAAAGCCCAAAAATCCAGTGGGTCAACCCGCGTCAAGTCAACAGGATGGTTGAATCCGAATGAGGTCTGCCACTAAAGCTCAGAATTTGGGCGTCCGCACGATCATCTTATGCACCTTAAGCCTAACCCTGACTAAAATACAAGCCAGTCTGTCATGGGATCTGCGAGAAGTGCAGTAGAGTCCACGTAAGCAAGGTTGATACCTTAAGTCTGAAATATGAGAAGGTAGAAGTGCGCCCCACACTTATTGATTTAATCCCGAATCTAATCAAAATCTCAGTCGGTGAAAATCTCGAATATCTACCTAACATGGGCTTCAAGATTCTCAAAAGAGAAAACATCTCCTAGAAGATCAATCAATTCGGAAAGATATCTATCGAGGATCCTAAAACAGAGGAACTCTGAAATAGCCTAGATACAAGATAACTCCAAAGGGAAACCCTAAATCTTCTAACTATGAAGTAGTAGTATCAATCACAGACGGTGGATCTCAACTGCCTCATCATCACCGTTTATCAACAGTCGAGCAAAGCAGCCTATAAAGGGCATTAAATCACCTTGAACAAGGTACGAACTCCACGGTTCATTTCGTATTAAGGTGACATTTGGATACACAAAAATAAAAAACTTTTTAACTTATTTAAGTAAAAACATAGAAAAGTTAATTTGACAAGGCAAAGATGTCCTACTTAAGTAAAAAACTAACTTTATTTTGAAGTTAATATTTTTGGCTTTTGACTTCAAAATCAAATTACTTTTGTGGAGGGAAGTAAGAAAAACAAATTAACCTTTTTGAAGGAAACAATGGTCGGTATATTGGCAGAGAGAATTCGTCGACCTTTTATCAACATTATTCATCTTCCTCTTCCCTCTCTAATGGAATTCTTTCAGGCCATGCATGTCGGTACATTATGGCACACTTCATTTTGGTATCATTATAGCAACAAAATTTTATAAAACTATGCCACAACGACAAGCTAGAAAAAGACACCTGGATACTATCACAACAACCTAAAGAAGAAATCTAGAGTGAGAAGAAATGCCATATAGATACAGAGGAAGATGGGTTCTTTGTTGTCAGAAGAAGTTGTCATTAGTCACGTTTTTTATGCAAGTAATGGTTTGAGAGTGAGTGGTTTGGATGTGGGTAATCATTTCAAGTTGGGAAGCCATTAGTTCCATCATCTGATCACCAATTCTTTCACTTGCTAAGGCTAAATATTGCAATAACAGTGTATCAAATAGACCTTAAAAAGATAAAAAGTGCAATTGTTATTGCCAAACAAACTTTTTGACTTCTCGACTTATAAGTAAGCGTTTTGCCAAACTAACTTTTGATTAATTTTGACCTTTTAAAAGTAAAAGTACTTCTGCATAATGAGGAGTCAAAGTTAATTGTTTTCAAATGACACCTAAATCTTTTAACTGTATAAGAGCATTTTGGTCGTTACACTTCTAAATGAGGAGTCAAAGTTAAGTCAGTGGATTAAAAATTTAAAACCCACAGTCTAAGGATTACATTGAAAATTACAATATTTAAAAGGACTATACTTGAAAATTGATCATCATTTCATTACTCGTAGTAGTAACTAGTAACTGTATAGTCATCAATGTGAAGTGTACTATCGTTTCTGCACAAAATCTTTTCCAATCTTTTCCATCATCTCATTTCGAAACTCTAACTTTTGTTAGAAAGGTTGTGAGTCTTAGACACTCAGAGATGAATTACTTACAACTTCTTCTCTCTAAATAAGGAGATAACAATTATGAACAACCTCTCTCTTATTCTAGGAGATATACTATCAACTCTCTCTTTACCAAAGGAAAGACAGGTATTTAGAAGAAACTAAACTCTCTTTCTACTACTAACTCACTTTCTCTTCACTTGGCTTGCTTATGAGATGGAATGGATGGGACGAGAATGCGATGATTTTGAACATCACAATTTCTCTCTTTTTATAGTGTAGAGAATGGACATTATGGTGACACCTCACCATTGAGGTGTCATTGTACATGTAGGGTGTCTCATTATGGGATTGGCATTTGTCATATGGTAGTCTCATTTGAGGACACCTCAAATGAAATGGACACCTCAACATGATGAGGTGTCTCACTCAAATGAAGACTCACATGAGAAGAAGACACCTCAAACTTATTGTTCCCATATGTTGCCACCTACACCTATATGGATGCTACCACACCCATATGATGCCACCTTATGCCATAGTGTTGCCACCTCTTGTTTGAGCAACAAAAGTATCTTTACACCTCTTGTGTTGGAAATATAGGGTAAATCAATGGAACTGTCGGGTAGAAAAGAACTTATTCGCTGTGTCGTGGTATGGAGGCCACTGCCTTGAAAGTGATTTCAGAGTAACCGGGGTGCTAATTACTTGATTCCGATCACTCCCCAAGGATTGACCACATCTTACTTCCTCTGTCTGCACTAATAGAGATAGTAATGGAGATAACAGAACTCGAAAACTCAAACCGTCAGAAAGAGGAAGATAGCCGAAATTGAGTTGTGTGTTTTTCTCTCTTGATTTCGGCCAGTATATATAGCCTCTGAGAAAACCCTAACCGCCTAGGAAACGTGGTAGAGAGGTTAAGGGGGTGGGAGATAAACTCGGAAACTGATTAACCCTACAAGATCAGTTAGAGATATACTCAAATACTGATTAGGTTAATCCCACCGACTTAGTCAAAATCCAAGTTTAAGTAAAACTACTTTTCGTGGCAAAAGAGTCTTTTCACTATAAGATCCCAAGCTCCCTAGCTCCCAAGCACCCGAGCACCCAAGCACCCGAGCACCCGAGCACCCGGGCAACCGAGCACCCGGGCTCACGGGCCACGACCCAAAGGCCCAAGGCCCATAAGCCCAATTAGACCAATGGCCCAAATAGCCCAAATAGCCAAAGAGTCCAAATTGGTTAAAAGCCCAAATGCCTCACATGTGTGCGCGCGCGTGTGGGAGCCTTCTCTACACCACCATGTGCTTTACAATGAGTTGTCAAGCAACTCATTATAAGACACCTTTAGTTTCACTAGTTGAGAGATGTGGGACATTAATTGTCTAGAGAAAGAATACTTTGAATGTCATTTCCTTCTAGAGGTGGAGCCCACCCATGTGCTAATTAGAAGACAAATAGTCTTGACTAGTAGTGAGTGGGTGAGGCTCACTCACAATTAATTATTAGATGGTAATGGACCCAACCATGGAATCACCCAAATGGGCCCAACCATTGTATAAACCCAACCATCCCCCACAAGATGGCTATCAAAGACTTCTGACTGCTAAGCTGGAAGTGGGACATATACTTAAGTGTTCAATATCTTTCGATTTGAATTGACACATCGTGAAGTGAGGCAACAACCAAAAATAAAGCAACCAAGTGAAATTACTCTTGAACTTGGAGATTTCTGGCTGAGACCCCCACAACACATACGATACCCGGTGAGTTCTGCTTTCTCCGCGATTCGTTCATGTTCATTAACTTGGCCGTGAACATACCTTGGACTGGTGAGGTTTTAAGAAGACTGCTGTCTGTCTTCTATAGAGGGCGGCCTTACACCCTCGGGCTCACGTAGGTGATCTCTGTGAGTCTACCTCGTCGTAGGCTCTGACCCCTTACTCGGGTCTGAAATCATTAAGAACTTTGGGAAGTTCATCCTCATCATCATCAGCAGCTAAACACCATATAGTCCGCCTCAATAGGACCACCATTACGGTAATGGATATATTAGCTATCGGTGTATTCATCAAGTCCGTCTCATTAGAACCACCACAAAGGGCTATGAATACATTAAGAGCCTTAGGCTCATCCTTAGGTCAAACTCTGACCCCTCAATGGAGCTCTGCTAGTTTTACTCTAGCTGACTCCGCTCCACGTCACAAGAATGGAAAATCAGCACAGAGGCTTCAACCCCATTCCCTTAGACGTCTCGAGAACTAGTCTCCTCGTTAAGCCTTTAGTAAGTGGGCCTGCCAGATTCTGTTCTGACCTCACATAATCCAAGGCTATTACACCATTTTCAGCATATGCTTAACTGCAGCATGCCTTATCCTGATGTGTCTCTTCTTGCCATTGAACACATTATTCTTTGCAACTGCAATGGCCGCCTGTGAGTCACAATGAAGGGAAATTGGTGTAGTTTCCCTTCCCCATTGTGGTATGTCTCCCAAGAGACTCCTCAACCACTATGCTTTCTGACTTGTCAGTTCAAGAGCGATAAACTCAGACTCCATAGTGGAACGTGCTATGCATGTCTGTTTGGAAGACTTCCATGATACAGCACCTCCACCTAACACAAAAACATAACCACTAGTTGAACTGACTTCATCATTGTCAGTGACCAAGTTAGCATCACAGTAGCCTTAAGCAGGCGATGAAGTGCTCTCCAGTGTTCCTCACTAGGGTTATGTGTGTATCTACGGAGTCTATTTACTGCGAACGCAATGTCAGGTCTGGTGTGATTCATCAGAAACATCACACTTCCTATGATCTTAGCATACTCAGATTGTGAGACACCTGGTCCTCCATTCTTCACCAGAGTTGTGCTAGGGTCATAAGGGGTTCTCACAGTATTCACATCATAAGAGTTGAACTTTCTCAGTATCTGTTCAACATAATGAGGTTGACTTAGAGAGATGCCATCTCGGGTTCTCTTGATTTTGACCCCTATTATGACATCTGCCTCTCCTAAGTCCTTCATCTCAAACTTAGATGACAGAAAGGTTTTTACCTCATTCACATCATCTTCATTGGCACCAAAGATGAGCATGTCATCATCAGACAGACATATGATGACATATCCAGACGTACACTGTTTAGAATATACACATGAGTTTGAGTTATTCACAGTGAAGTCATTGCTCAACATGGTATCATCGAATTTCTCATACCATTTCTTGGGTGCCTGTTTTAGGCCATAGAGGGACTTCTTCAGTCTACATACCTTGTTCTCCTGACCAGGGATTACGAATCCCTCTGGTTGAGACATATAAATCTCCTCATCTAGATCTCCATTCAGGAAGGCCGTTTTAACATCCATTTGATGTATTACCAGGTCATGTATGACAGCCAACGCGATAAGAGACCTAATTGTGGTGATTTTAGTCACTGGGGAGTAGGTGTCAAAGTAGTCAAGTCCCTCTCTCTGTGTAAAACCCCTGATCACCAGTCTCGGTTTATACTTATCTATGGTCCCATCTGGCCTAATCTTTTTCTTAAAGATCCACTTACTGCTAATGGGTTTACACCCTTTAGGTAGGTCAGCCAGCTCCCACGTATGATTGACTAGGATAGAGTCTAGCTCACTTTTTATGGCCTCTTTCCATAAGCTTGCATCTACTGAAGTTATGGCTTCATGATAGGTCTTTGGATCAGTCTCAATTAAGAAACTAGATACAAATTGATCATTAAGCCAGTCTACACCTTCAGATAGAAAAGCAGTAACGAAATCGGGACCAAAAGTTTTCTCTATCCTACGTCTCTTACTTTTCCTAAGTTCTGTTCCATCTTCTACACTATCTGTGGTAGAACTAGATGGGAGCATACTGTTAGGCACTTCTTCATGTGTGGGTAAGTTAGTAAGTGACGAATCATCCATGGGAATATTTTCAACAAATAGTTTCAAAGGAAACTCATGTTCAAAGAATCCAGCATCTCTAGATTCTGTTATTGTTTCGTCTTCCAATAACATGAATCTATATGCTGCACTATTTTGAGCATAACCAATAAATACAGAATCAACTGTCTCTGGTCCGACACTGACTTTCCTAAAGTCAGGTATACCCACTTTGGCCAGACACCCCCACACTCTTAGAAATTTCAGATTAGGTGCATAACCTTTCCATAATTCGTAAGGTGTTTTGTCTAGCCCTTTGTGAGGTACTCTGTTGAGTATGTGGCAGGCAGATAAGATCGCCTCCCCCCACAGGTCATCGGGTAAGCCTGAGCATAGATACATGGCGTTCATCATGTTTTTGAGTGTCCTATTTTTCCTCTCAGCAACACCATTCTGTTGTGGCGTATAAGGAGCACTAAATTCATGGATGATTCCATGCACAGAAGGATTTAAGGGTGTTAGAGTTATACTCTCCTCCCCTGTCAGACCTAAACCTCTTTATTTTTCTGTCTAGTTAGTTTTCTACTTCAGCCTTATAATTCAGAAAAGTTTCTTCAGCTTCATCCTTAGACTTCAGGAGGTAAACTTTCGTGTACCTAGAGTAGTCATCTATGAAGGTAATGTAGTATCTCATACCTCCTCTGCTAGCTAGGTTTCTGAAGTCAGCTAATTCTGAGTGTACTAGTTCTAAAAGTTCTGTCGTTCTAATTGTGACATTCTTAAAGGACAGTTTCGCATGTTTAGCTTCTACACATATGGGACATCTAGTATGATCATCAAGATCGTCTGCACTGATGATTCCATTCTCTTTAAGTTTCTTAATAGAAGCGTAATTAACGTGTCCTAATATACCATGCCATAAATTAGAAGACTCATTGGTATAAGCAGAAGTAGAAGTATTATTAATTTCTGAATCGACGTTCACTACAAAAAGCCCCCCACTCAAATATCCCTTCCCAACAAAGACCCCACTCTTAGAAATTACAATTTTATCAGACTCAAAAACTAATTTTAAACCAGCTTTGTTGAGAAGAGATCCCGAGATCAGATTCCTCCTTAGGGTGGGCACGTAGATAACATCGTTCAGAGATAAATTCTTTCCAGAGGTGAGTTTCAGAAGAACCTTTCCTTTGCCCATGATTCTAGCTTTTGCAGAGTTGCCCATGTAGACGCTGGATCCATCGTTCATCTCCTGGAAGGTCTGAAACATCTCTCTGTTTGCACACATATGCCTGGAAGCTCATGTGTCCAGCACCCATTCATGTTTGCTTTCCACCAAACAAGTCTCGGCTACTGCAACAATGATTTCTTCAGGTTCAGCAATATTCAGTACAACAACGTTTGAGCGTTGGTCCTTCCTCTAGTTGCACTGGTATGCCTTATGTCCTGATTTTCCACAGACAGAGCAGAGACTTTTTGATTTCTGGATCTTCGAGTTGGACTTGACTCCTCCAGTCTTACTCTTTCCAGACTTCTTCTTCTTATTATTATTAGTTTTTGACCTGTCTTTGTTTCCAGAGGGAACAGATTCAACCAAGTTAGCAGTAGGGGAATTCAAAGAGAGGTTAGCAAACTTATCCTTGAGGCGATTTGCCTCTTCAGTCCTCATGTGATTGATCAGCTCCTGAAGGGACATGTCCTTCTTCTTGTGCTTCAGATGGTTTCTGTAGTCACTCCAGGATTGAGGAAACTTCTCCAGCAGAACATTGGCTTGAAGGATTTCACACATCTTCATGCCTTCAGCAAGTATTTCAGCAACCAGGTTCTCATAGACATGAACCTGCTCCATGATTGAAGAATCATCGTTGATTTGGAACTGTAACCACTTTCCCACGATGTACTTCTTCCTTCCAGTGTCGTCAGCTCCATATTTCTTTTGAAGGGTATCCCAGATATCCTTAGCCGATTTGTAGTTGACAAACAAGTCGAATAACTTGTTTTCCATATGATTCAGCAGATGTCCTCGAACGATTTTGTTGTCTTTCTGTTGTTTGACAACATCACGATTCGAAGTAGAAGACCTATCCTTAACAGGGGTAATGTCGATGTCGATTGAAGAACCAGTGGATAAATCTTCGAACAAAATATAATCAACTTCGAGTTGTTCGAAGAAGATAAGCAGCTTCTGTGACCACCTCTTATAGTTAGTTCCATCAAGAGGGATCATCTTTGACATATCGGGTAGGGTTTTGAGATTAACAGCAGCCATTGATCACAAAATCACTTTCAAATTGTTGGAAATATAGGGTAGATCAATGGAACTGTCGGGTAGAAAAGAACTTATTCGTTGTGTCGTGGTATGGAGGCCACTGCCTTGAAAGTGATTTTGGAGTAACCGAGGTGCTAATTACTTGATTCCGATCACTCCCCAAGGATTGACCACAACTTACTTCCTCTGTCTGCACTAACAGAGATAGTAATGGAGATAACATAACTCGAAAACTCAAACAGTCAGAAAGAGGAAGATAGCCGAAATTGAGTTGTGTGTTTTTCTCTCTAGATTCCGGCCAGTATATATAGCCTCTGAGAAAACCCTAACCGCCTATGAAACGTGGTAGAGAGGTTAAGGGAGTGGGAGATAAACTCAGAAACTGGTTAACCCTACAAGATCAGTTAGAGATATACTCAAATACTGATTAGGTTAATCTCACCGACTTAGTCAAAATCCGAGTTTAAGTAAAACTACTCTTCGTGGCAAAAGAGTCTTTTCACTATAAGATCCCAAGCTCCCAAGCACCCGAGCACCAGAGCACCCAAGCACCCGAGCACCCGGGCACACGGGCTCACGGCCCAAGGTCCAAAGGCCCAAGGCCCATAAGCCCAATTACCCCAATGGCCCATATAACCCAAATTGGTTAAAAGCCCAAATGCCTCACATGTGTGCGCGCGCGTGTGGGAGCCTTCTCTACAGCACCATGTGCTTTACAATGAGTTGTCAAGCAACTCATTATTAGACACCTTTAGTTTCACTAGTTGAGAGATGTGGGACATTAATTGTCTAGAGAAAGAAAGCTTCGAATGCCATCTTCCTTCTAGAGGTGGAGCCCACCCATGTGCTAACTAGAAGACAAATAGTCTTGACTAGTAGTGAGTGGGTGAGGCTCACTCACAATTAATTATTAGATGGTAATGGGCCCAACCATGAAATCACCCAAATGGGCCCAACCATTGTATAATCCCAACATCTTGTACATCCATTTTCAACAACTTTCTCCTCAATCTCACCACCACCACCACCACCAGTGGCGGAAGAAGAAAACGCAAGACTGAAGCGCAGCTTCAAAGATGAAAATTAAATCATCGTCGTGGTTGCCGGTCGGAGATATAACGATTAGTACCAAAGATGTCATTCTAGTTTTACTTGATCATCTTGTTGAAACCATTGTTACCGGTTAAATGTTATAATCTTGATGATAAATCTTCACTTGTTATTGCTAAACATGTATAACCATCGATTCCCCTATAAACACGTCATTTTATCGATAATGTATTATGCCTAATTACGGTTTAGCTAATATGTTGCACGTGAAGTTTTGAATGTGGCGATTTAATTGTTCTAGGATTAGTTGTAGTCGAATTACGATGTCGATGTGTCTTTGTTTTGTTCTTGTTGATGTGATTTGTTAGTAGTGTTTAGTTTGAGAATACACTAATTGTGAGCCGTTTATTTTTCGTACAAATTTGTCGATAGAATATGGATATTAGTACGTACAACTTCGGTCTGCTTCGGAAATAATAGATATTAGGAATATTAACTTGGAATAACACGATCTAGTTAGTTAGCTAGTTTTTGTATGTACATAGGTCACCAAGGTACAACCACACAATTGTGCTAGTATAAAATTGTGTTAGTATAACATTAGTTTTTCTCATATTGTTTTTGTCATATTCACTTTCGGTTAATGTAGGCAGACATTGAAAGGAAATACAGAATTGCATGCTTAGGTGAAGTTTATTGTAGGCGTGGGTAGGTAGACATGACAACAAAAATATTTCACCTTTTACATAGGAGATCATGTGAGATTGTTGTTCTTTCCTTTTTTAAACTCCATCTTCAAAAAAATTTGTCGCTAGACCCATTTTTTCTTGTAGTATATAAGTGAGTAATTGCTTATAAGCCTTAACGTATTTATTTTAGTACTATATGTTGGACTAACTTTAATTAGCTCTCAGCTTTCCTTTTTTAAACTCCATCTTCAAATATTAATGTTTCATTCATATGGAACCTGTTTTATGCAATTCTTTAGTCGAAATTCAAGCCCTCGAGGACACGAATGCAACATACCTTTTTCGAGATGTTTCGGCGAGTGGACCTCACTCAATATATGCAAAAAATATACTCTGTGTTTTTGGGTCAGATTCCAACAAGTTGAAGCAACCTGCAACACTGCAGATTCTCACAGTACTCCAGATACTCCTGGTCACATAAAAAGTGTGCCTGCTGTAGGGATTTGTGTGTTTCCTATACACTATCTAGTGTTCTAAGCGGAATCTCAAACATCATATGTTAACACTAGATTGCCCAGGATCATATGCATAAACTAATCAATGAACTAAAAGAGGGATAAATACCTTAACGCGTTTTTCCCTTGAACCATTCCAATCGCGTGTGAAGATCGAGAGCTCCAAGTGTAGCTCCTCTACTTGAGACACCGAGTGAATAGACTTAATCTCCCTTCCTTTCAGACTGCTAAGACTTACTAGAAGGTTGAGAAGAACTCTTCTTCTTGACTAGATTGAAAGAACGGGAGCTTTTTCTCTATATTCTTCTCTCTCCACTAGCTGTATATTAAGAGAGAGAGAGAGAGAGAGCTGTATATTTTTCTTCCAGAGAAAAATCCACACCCTTTATGTTCTCTTCTGACCCTATATATAGAGAAACCTAATTAGAATCTCATTCAGATTAGGTCTTTCTATTTTCGGGTCATAGAAAAGATAATTACCAAAATACCCTTTTGGGGTATTTTGGTTAATCCCTTAAGTGTGGCCGACCAGAGCAGCCTACCATGGGCTTGTATGGCCGACCCACTTACCTTGGTCGGCCATCACATAGCCGGCCTAATAAGACTTCCTCCGGGCACCCCTTTTAAGGTCCGGTTCTTTCTATCTTGTTCCGAATCTCCATTCGAACTTTTTCGGCCTTTCTAGTTTGATCCAATCCATCTTTAGCCTGTTCCCGTCTAGTCAAGTCTCTCCGATTAAGTTACCACTCTTATGTGTAACCCGTTGTAGGATCCGGTCTATGTTAGCCGCGAATCAACGACTTGATCCGACGATCGTAGTTGGCTTCTAACAAAGTATTACAACCCCTAATTGGACCGGACTGGATGATCTTCACCGTATGGTCATCGTTATCCTAACTGACAAAATGATCGCATTGCCACCTTGGTCGAAGGACACTCCTTCGGAAGGACATCTCCTTCAGACCGAACGGATATATCCTTCACCTGCTAGTGATAAGGTGGTTAAAATTGTGCCCACAAAAGAGATGGATATTGATCATCTTTGTCGGGAGATATAGTGGTTACTAATGAAAATGTTGGGCATGCTTTACTTGACCCGACGTTACCTGATCAAGTTGAAGCAAACTGCAACGCTGCAGATGCTCATAGTACTCCAGATACTCTTGGTCACATAAGAAGCGAGCTCGATAGTGAGAAGGAAGTTAAAAATGTACCCTTTAATGGGATGGATGTTGAATCATCTTTGTCGGGAGATATAGCGGTAACTAACGAAGATGTTAAGTATGGTTTACTTGACTCAACTTTACCTGATCAAGTTGAAGCAAACTACAACGTTGCAGATGCTCACAGTACTCCAGATACTCCTGGTCACATAAGAAGCGAGCCCGATAGTGAAGAGGTTAAAAGTGTACCCTTGAATGAGATGGATGTTGAATCATCTTTGTCGAGAAATATAGTGGTTACCAACGAAGATGTTGGGCATGCTTTACTTGACCCGTCTTTACCTAATCAAGTTGAAGCAAACTACAATGCTCCAGATGCTCATAGTACTCCAAATACTTCTGGTCACATAAGAAGCAAGCCTGCTAGTGATAAAGTGGTTAAAAGTCTGCCCACAAAAGAGATGGACAGTGAATCATCTTTGTTGGAGGATATAGTGATTACTAACGAATATATTGGGCCAGTTTTACTTAAGTCAACTTTACATGATCAAGTTGAAGAAAACTACAATGTTGGAGATGCTCACAGTACTCCAAATACTCCTAGTCACATAAGAAGCGAGCTCGATAGTGAGAAGGAGGTTAAAAATGTACCCTTGAATGAGATGGATGTTAAATCATCTTTGTCGGGAGATATAATGGTTATTAATGAAGATGTTGTGCATGCCTTACTTGAGCAGGCTTCCTGCAACCCTGCAGATGCTACTCCAGAAACTCTTGGTCACATTAGAAGAAGTCCACTAGTGATAAGGAGGTCAAAAGTGTGCCCATGAAAGAGATGGATATTGAATCATCTTCATCGGGGGATATAATGCTTACTAAGGAAGATGCTTTGCATACTTTACTTGAGACGACTTTACCTGATATAGTTGGAGCAACCTGCAATACTCCAGATGCTCATAGTGCGCCAGATACTTCTGGTCACTTAAGAAGTGAGTCCACTACCAGAAGTGATACTAAGGTTAAAAGTGTGCCTACTAAAGAGATGAATGTTAAATCATCTTTGTCTAGGGATATAGCGATTAGTACGATGTTGTCCAAGCTTTACTTGATTATCTTGTTGAACCGACAATACCTACTAAATCAAGTTCATTTACTTATCAGCCTGATGATCCAACTACAGTTTCCATCGCAAAACAAGTAAACGGCTCTTTATTTATTTTTAATAATTTAATCTTGTTTTGAACTTATTTGCAGTCTTATTAGAAAGTTATGTGTCGATGATTTACGAATGCGTTATTGTCTTAAACTATACTGTAAAACGTCATTTTTACAAGAGCTCAAATTGTTGTAGAATGTGATTTTTCTTTTAGTGGAGTATAAGGCTAAAAAATTTAACAGATTTGAACTATTCGTTTTTTCTTAGAAACACATTTATGAGTATGGAAATTGCCACTTTTTTCTTCTTGTGAAATGTTGATCTAAAGTTCTTAACATAAAATTAGAAAATATGACAAGATTGGTGCTTCGCTGGTTTTGTATATATCTAAATCTCCAAGGTTTTAAACCTAGTAAGATGACTTTTAAGGAAGTAGATTGTTTTTTATTAGATTTTAGTTTCCCCCTTTTGTTTCCTTTAATCAATTATTGTAAATTTTTGGTGATTTTCGCCAATTTTGAACATTTCGTAAGACCTACT
The DNA here is from genome assembly GCA_002897215.1 of Eschscholzia californica subsp. californica. NCBI lineage: Eukaryota > Viridiplantae > Streptophyta > Magnoliopsida > Ranunculales > Papaveraceae > Eschscholzia > Eschscholzia californica. The sequence continues at coordinate 2,521,513 of BEHA01000600.1, forward strand.
CTTAGATAGGTAAACATTTTCCGAACCTAGTGCGTGCACATTTTAATTATTAATAACATGTATGTTTCTTTTAAAAAATATAGGAAATATTTATTTTAATTAGTATATCCTTGTTCATTTTATAAATTAAGATATATTAATATTTAATTTCTGTTTTAATATGTCCATATTAAATTAAATATTAGTATATCTTATTTAAATTAATATTTTTAACTTATATTAATTAAAACTAATATTTATTTTAATTAGAATATATTTGTTCGTTTTATAAATTAAGATATATTAATATTTAATGTCTTTTTAATATGTCTATATTACAATAAATATTAGTACATCTTTTTAATATATCGAAAACATTTTAATAACTTTATTAAATATCGTAGTTTGTTTAAAATATCTTTATTTAAATTTAATAGTAATTTATTTATTTATTTAAATTTAGTCTAAAATTTCAATCTTTTTTGGCACACATCATAAGTTTGAAATTACAGAAAGACACTACACATACACTAAGACTTTATAGATTCCATTGGGCTGTTGAAAGTTAATCACTTCTACTAAAACAAATTTAGATAATAGGTTAATGGCTATTTTAATAGCTTTTAATACTGTTTTACTTCCTGGAGATTAGTTGTAATAACTAAGCCTTAGTATTACCCATTCCAAGCAATGTGCCTTTGTAAGCTTCTAAGTCAAACTACCAATGTGCCTTTGTAAGCCTCTAAGTTAAACTACCAATGTGCCTTTGTAAGCATCTAAGTTAAATTGGGGTTGCTCTCGACTCCTAATATTTTTAATTTATATTTGATAAAATTAATATTTATTTTAATTAGTATATCTTTGTTGATTTTATAAATTAAGATATATTAATATTTAATGTCTTTTTAATATAGCTATATTAAAATAAATATTAGTATATCTTTATTTAAATTAATATTTATTTATCTTTATTAAAACTAATACTTTTTATATATCTTTATTAACGAAAACATTTTAATAACTTTATTAAAAATCGTTGTTTGTTTAATGTATCTTTATTTAAATTTAATAGTAGTTTATTTATTTATTTACTTATTTAAATTTAGTCTTTGTTTCAATAAAATTTCAATCTTTTTTGGCACAAAACATTAGTCAAAATTACAGACACTATAGATACACTAAGCCTTTAGTATATTCAGATACTCTAAGGGTTAATAGCTATTAAATCTTTTACAATTCTTCTTGTCGTTGAATATTACTGGGGTCTTTTAATCTTCTTTTTTATTTCATTGAATTCAAATTTGATCATTCCTTCAAGGTCACGCAAACTTTGCTCCATCCCGGCCTATCAAAAATATAATAGCTTATTAAAAATTCAATTACTATATCTTTTTTTTATAATTCCGAATTAGTTTCTTGTTCATGGTAGATTTGTGCTCCGACCATATTTTCCGTCTTTATGATTGTGGTCGGTAGAAAATCACACAATTAATAGATCGTCGATTGGTGGGCCACCGACAACTTGGGCTTTAGACCTCGAGACGGACGAAGTTCCGGCTGGACCTGTAGACAGACAAAAACAAGTAAAACCTTGAAGTCTTGGGGACACCGGGATGGTGTCTTGCCAAGGGCACTCCGACGGTCAAGTCAGCAAACTATAAAAGATAAGTATTTAAACGATTGAATGTTGAGGGTGTCACCGTGTTGTATCGTCGGAGGGTGGCTAGACTCGTAGAGTGGTCGGAGCTTCAACTCTACGGGATAGTTGGTCAGATTGATCTCCTGGAGCAGGTCGAGAGGTCGTCTCGAAAGGACTTCAGAAGGACTTCGAGGGTGATGGAACTTGAAGATGTAATATCGTCGTCTAGAGTGATCCTCTAGAAGATTACCCTTCAAGTCTTCTGGAATTCGAAGGTCGATTATCGTCGTCCAGAGCAATGATCAGAAGATACTAAATGTGAGAGAGAGAGAGAGAAGAATGTTCTGTTGTTTTCTAGTTGGTATCCGATGCCTTTGGAGTCTGAGTCTCCTTCTATTTATAGGCGACTGATGGACTCGTGGAGTCTGTCAGATCCGAGATAATTTGGGTCGAGGTGACCCCAAACCCTATGGGAGACTCGTTCTTGACCGTCGATCTGTCGCTTGGAGTAACTCGATCGTACGATTACGCCGCCTCGACTTTAAACCCTTTGTAGTTTGAGATCGCCTAACGGTACTTAAGGCGACGTGGGGTTTTAGAGCGACTTCGTCAAATGAGTACGTGGCGAGGTCTCCGGAGTTGAGGTTGACTCGGTAAACGGCAGGCTCGGTTGAGGGCGACCAAGGGGCGCTTGGAGCATTATAACTTTTGATGGGTTATTGTTCGTTTAGATGGACGTTCGCAAGGGCTTAGAGCCAGTTGAACCTCTAGTGGGTTGACTTCCACATTGGAGAGTGTCCAACTAGTAGACGAGTAGGCTAGGCCCAAGTGACATTTATTCGAAGTAGGTTAAGTCTAGGCGTCATTTAGGCGAAGTGGCCTAAGACGATTTTTGGCCACTACTATGATTTTAACACTAGTATTGAACAACTTGCTAAAATGTTAAATATGTTATTTAGCAACGAGTTGTTTATTCAAATAACTGAAAAAGAAGTTGAACTTAAGAACAATAGAAGATACATAATGAAAAACTTATCATTTTTTTACACATTGGGTTAGGGTCGGGAAGACAGCCGACGGGCCTGTGACTCGACCGCCTGGACCACCAAGGATCTGGGGGCAAAATGAGCCCGAGTTGGGCTTACCCGACCCGTCGCAATGGGTTGAAGCAGCTGAGACACGGGTAAAACCTTCTACTTGAGTCCTGGTTGTTATACTCGGTAATCAAAGACCTGGTGTAATTCGCCTAAGAACCCGCCCCTACAATCCGCCTGATTCCTGCCAACTAAGGGACTGCCCAACAGTGTGCCCGAGAGTCTGCATGTATATAGATCTAACAGTTGAGTTCTCATGTTTCTTCAAGAGAGCCCCTTAGTCGTTGGATCAAAAGGGGCGTCTCATCAAAACCCTAAGACGATCTTTATTCTCTATTTAAACCCCCTTATAACCCAACAAGCCCTTTTACTGTCTGGCTCTATCTCTCTCATCTTCTCGCACCTTCTCTAGTTTTCTTCATCTTCTCATCTTTAGACTCTATCATCTTCTCGCGTCCGTTTGTTCTTCTCTAATCACTTCCAAAACGGTAACTAGTTAAATCCCTAAGCCCTTTTCGTCTCTGATTTTTTTAAACACAGTTGAATTATGTAACCGAAACGCAGATCATCTTTTGATCAAATGATGTGTTCAAAGGTTGTAGATCTTCAACCTATTCATTTTTGTAAACGAATCATCTCTTTCTTCTTCATCCATTTTATTTTTCAAAATAAACTTGAATGTTCAACTGAAACACATCTGAGGATCAGATGAAGCGTTTGAAGGTTTTTATTTTTATTTAAAAAAAAATTCTATGTTTTTTTATGTGATGATGTAACTTTTTCTTATATGTGATGTAAAACATCTCTAAAACAGAATAACAAATCCATATTCGAATCTATTTTATCAAACAAATCTAACCGTATGATCTGTTTGATCTCCATCTGTTTTAGAGATGTTATGAAAGTATAGTCTAAATGTATGTTTTCTTATGTGATGATGTAAAACATCTATATAAAATAAATCCATATTTGGGTATATCAAATAGATCTAACCGTAGATCTATTTGATCAAACAGATCTCCATTTGTTTTAGAGATGTCAAGAAAATATGATGTAAATGTTTTTTTTCATGTGATGATGTAAATTCTTTTTATATGATGATGTAAAACGTCTCTTAAACAAATCCATATTAGATCTCTTTGATCAAACAGATCTAACCGTAGGAGATGTTTGATCAAACAGATCCCTATCTGTTTTAGAGATGTTCTATAGATATGATGCAAACGTTTCTTCTTTTGTTTTTTCATTTTTTTTTGTTTATATAAATCTAAAGTTTATATGTATTTTTTTATGTAAGTTTTTTATGGTTGTTTCCGATAATGCAACCTAGAGTTTTATTCTGTTTCAGTCTACCTGACCTAATTTTCTCCTAAAATTAACTTAGAAAGTGGTGATTGTCCAAATCACATCAACTTTATGAATTCTAATTATTTGGTGGGTTTAGTGTGATAACAATGATGAGAAACAACAATAAACACTCCAACCATAGCCCATGAGAGCATCTCCAATGGTCTCTTTCCTACGTGGTCATTTAGAGATACTCGTTTAGAGAGTCTTCTCCAATGCAACCCTCGAGAGACATTGTCAAATTTATATTTGACTATAAAATTTATTGATTTGTTTTGGCACTTAGAGATCTTCAAGAAAACACTCTAAATTTAGAGTGTCCTCTTAATGATCTCTTAAATAAATTTTGCCACATCACTTTAGAGATTCAAGTTGAATTTTGCATTGGAGATTGTTTTCAAAGAGACTCTAAAAAAATCCTATGTGGATCTCTAAATTTTATGGTTTGAGCGTTGCATTGGAGATGCTCTAAGGGAGTAAGTATGAGTAAATGGGATTTGGTTGTGATGTTGATAGCAGCAGCTCTGCTAGTTGCATGTTTAACCATCTTAATAGTATGCCGACCACTATCTCGACTAAGTCGATCCCGGTAGGATACTTAACAGTCTTCGTATTTTTCTTCCCGTCACCACCTTTTTTCTTTCCGACCTCTCTCTTCGGGCAAATCCTTGACCGAGAGTTCAAAGAGACCCGTCGTTGAGGATTCTTAAACCCTTAACGAGGGTTCGACTTCTGTGTATATGAGAGAAATAGAAATGGTGATGGTGAATGCCGTCAGCATGTTCATCTAATCGTCCTTCCTCGTATGTCTTTTTGTGTGGTCTGTACTAATAACATATGCCAGCTTAGAAAAATGTGAATAGGAGTGGCACTATTCTGAGTGTGGGAAATTGTTGTATACACTTGCCATTTCTACCTGCCACACTCACACCTCCTTTGAATTCAGCAAAAAATACCTAATATGTAAGTGTGTATAACAAAAATAATGAGTGCATTTAAAATTTCCCTTCCAGTGTGAAAAAGAATTGTAGCTCATACGGGCCCAATGATATTACTTATGGGTTGGTGTTATGGACCAAAATTTCCATGGTTAGGCTGCCACTGTGAAGTCCACAATACGGAATTGGGGACTAAATTTATAGGCACTACCCTCTTTTTTTCGTTAGGTGTTTTACTGCTTTTCCCAACCCAAACCGGCTAACCTTGCTATCTACCATTTTCAACAAAAAAAAAAAAAGGAAAAAAAGAAAAAGTTTTCGACCACTTTTTTGTGACGGTTGTTAGCAATGATGGTCAGATAAGCCGGGCCCTTTGGAAGCAAATATTAGGTGAGATAATTATAGTGTAAGGTGAGGGAAGTTGCAATCATAACTAATATAGTTTTGATGCCATAATATTCAACTGTCTATGTTAGATACAATCGTACCTCTATTTGAAAGTTAGGTATCACATTTACGAGTCTGAATGACTAAGATTATAAATTTAATGCAACTTTTGTCGTTCTTTAACCAAATATTTTATAATAGAATGCTATTTAGTCTGAAAATTGGGTCGATTACAAGCCAAATATCGATGTGGTCGTCTCCTATTAGTCTGGTCACGTAGAAATAGAAATTGTCTTAACAATAGGAACCAGTTGCACAAGTATTGGGCTGTAATTGACCCTAATGTCTGAACCACATAACATTTCTCTATATTATATTGACTAATTCAAAATTTTGTTGAAATTAAAAAATGATTTAAATGAAATGTGATCTTATTTATTTTACTATTATCTTACACAACCAACTCATCTTAATGAAAATATGGAAGAAAAAAAATAATTAAAAATGTGGTAGCACGATCTTAATATAATATGCTTATTTATTAAGAAGTCTAGACATTTTTCTTGGTTTTGAATAAACAAAATGTCTGGCCAACCAAAACGTGAATCATGCTTACTTAGTAGTTACAGTCTAGAGTTCTTCGTGATTTCATAAAAAAGAAGAAGATAAAAGTCTTCACGTAAGGAAGGGAAAGAATTCATTGTTTTGTGTAGAGACTAAATCTATGTACGCTAACGGGTGATACACAAATTTCTACTATTGTCTATAGTTGTGATATTATTTTAGTGACTTAAACGAAAATTATTTCATTATATGATTCGTTATTTGAAAAAGAATCATGCAAAAACCATAGGTAGTTGTAATAATTGTTAGTTCTTTTACCTTTTTTTTCTTTTTTCCTTTAAATTGTTATGCATTTTTGTTGTTCTCCTTTTCGTTTTCTATTGCTAATTATTCCGCCAGAAAGATTGTTAACTACTCATCATTCTGTGTTGATTATTATATTGTTTTATCGTACAAAATTAGACGACCCACATTACAACCTACAGTTCTTTTTTTTTTTGTTGAATGTACAATCTACATCCTAACCCAAGGGACATTTGAGTTGATAGATTGAAAATTGCATTGAGAGACTATGCAACTGCTAATTTGTTTGTAAGGCTTATGTTTGATTTCCATCTACCAACATTTGCACATCTATTAGTTGGAGGCTTGGAGGCCGATATTTTATATGAATTAAAACTTACTATTACAGTTTCAAAGGTCGTTGTATGAAAACGAGGTAGTTAAACTAAGATTTTGACATGAATAACTTATCTCCGTCTTCAACAAAAAAACAAAAAAAACTTATATCCGTGTTCAATTTTTTTCTGGGCTCCTGATTGGTGATAAAAAAAATTTGTTGTGAAGTACAAATCATTGTATTAACCTTAAATTAGTGTTTGACATATACGCTTATGAGTAATGCTATAGAATAAGAAAAGCTAGGTAAACTCTAGGCAGAATTCTGATGTGGTTTGTCATGATTCGCAGTTCGAGGTATTGGAATTATCGAAAACATGAATCAAAACAAGTCATTTAAGATTTATGTCCAGAGTCTGTCTAGTTTTTCTTGTTTCCTAACATTCTCTAAGCCGATATTAAAGATTTTGTCAAGATAACAAAAGTGCGGAACCTTTAATGGAAAGATCCATTTCAAATAGGCAACTTCTCAATTGGATTTGATATTAATGATCATTGTGGTGGAGGGAATGCTATACCCTTCGCCGAAACAATGAGAAAGATAGAGGAAGAGAGAAGGAAAGAGAAAGACACGAGAAGCAACAATTAAGGGACTAAAATCTTTATTCTCCTGAATTTTTTTTGGATGCCCCAAAATCACATACTTTTTTTTGTCTGTCGTTTCTCTCTCTTTTCCTTCATTATCTCTTTCTCATGTGCCTCTCGTTTGTCTTGCAAATCTCTATAACTAACCTATCTCTTTCTATCAATTTGTGGATTCAAAATAAAGATGCAAAAATCTATTAGTTGGAGGCTTGGAGCCCGATATTTTATATAAATTAAAACTTAATATTGCAGCTTCAAAGACCGATGTATGAAAACGAGGTGGTTAAACTAAGATTTTGACATGAATAACTTATCTCCGTCTTCAACAAAAAAAAAAACAAAAAAAACTTATATCCGTGTTCAATTTTTTATTGGGCTCCTGATTGGTGATAAGCATTTTTTGTTGTGAAGTTCAAATCATTGTATCAACCTTATATTAGTGTTTGACATATACGCTTATGAGTAATGCTATATGATGCAGGGGAACCCGGCGTGGAGACTATTTCCATGACCGAACCCGGTCATAGACCAACCGGCCAGAGAGAGTAGATTTAGGAAGTCCTTATTTTAGTATGATTATTAGATAAATTAGGTTTAGGAAATTATGCTATTTTAATATTTCCAATAATTGGAAAGGTCCAGATTTGAGTCTAGTTATTTAGGCAGTTGCAGTATTTTAATTATTTAGGAAGTCTAATTCAAGTCTATCTAGGAAAGTCCAGAATCCTATAAAAGGATATCTAGTTTATCTTTTATTCTCAGATTGAGAGAAAAAAACCCATTGAAGTTTTAATAAAGTTGAGTATTTAGAGTTATTTGATCTTTATTTTCATTGTTCTTATTTAGTTATTCATATCTTTTAATGCCGCTGCGTTTCTACATCACTATAGAATAAGAAAAGCTAGGTAAACTCTAGGCAGAATTCTGATGTGGTTTGCCATGATTCGTAATTCGAGGTATTGGAATTATCGAAAACATGAATCACAACAAGCCATATAAGATTTATGTCCAGAGTCTGTCTAGTTTTTCTTGTTTCTTAACATTCTCTATGCCGATATTAAAGATTTTGTCAAGATAACAAAAGTGCAGAACCTTTAATGGAAAGATCCATTTCAAATAGGCAACTTCTCAATTGGATTTGATATTAATGATCATTGTGGTGGAGGGAATGCTACCCCTCGCCCAAACAATGAGAAAGAGAGAGGAAGAGAGAAGGAAAGAGAAAGACACGAGGAGCAACAATTAAGGGACTAAAATCTTTATTCTCCTGAATTTTTTTTGGATGCCCCAAAATCACATACGGAGTACTTTTTTTTGTCTGTCTTTTCTCTCTCTTTTCCTTCATTCTCTTTATCCTATGCCTCTCTCTTGTCTTGCAAATCTCTATAACTAAACCTATTTCTTTCTATCAATTTGTGTATTCAAAATAAAGATGCAACATAGGTAAAATCTATTTGCCCAAAGTCTTTATTCTACGGAGATTTTTTTGGATCCTTTCTCTCTCCCTTCTTCTAATATTTTTTTTTTCTGGCAGTCCCCTCTCTTATCTTGCAAATCTCTATATCTGATCTATATTTTTCTATCAAATATATATTTTTTAGACCTTAATTTTGGATTGTGTGAGAAGATAAATTTGAAATCCCAATTTAGAAAGAAAGGAGAAAAAGAATCTCTCAACAAAAAAAAGTTAGAAAAAAAATTCTATACAATTTAGGGAAGTTTTATTTGAGATAATATTAGGCTAATCACAAAGACGTCATTCATTGAGTTTATATTCATCCATGACTTTTATAAGTTTTCAACAAAAAACAAAGACTTATATAAGTTTTACTCGTAAATTATATTGAATTCATGTTTGTTACTTCACATGTAAAAAATTCTTTTACCTCGTATGTTTTCAGTACAAAAAGGTCTTGTTCGAAATTTGACACCAAAATTTGTTAATTGTCAGTTAGGACATCTACTTTCCACCAACCAACATTTCCACATCTATTAGCAGGGCCCATGTTCTTTTTATAGAGCTTAGTGAGATGAATTTAAACTTACCATTATAGTTCCATAAGACAATGTCAACAAAATAAAAAAGAAGTTCCATAAGACTTACTCCATGAGAGCGAGCTAGGTAGTTCAAGTAAGGGTTTAAATTTGTACTTCTGGTATTAACAAGTATATAAAGTAGTTGAGATAGGATTTATGTCACTAGTTTCGTTGGAATTTAGATGCGTTCTTGTATGAGTTTAAATTTGGTGGTTATCGTATTTATCAAATCTTATTGACGTGTCAATGAAATTGTAATGACCATCGTAGTTAATTTAAAAAAAAAATTAAAGTTATGAAAAAATTATTTGTCTTTGGGAAATGCTAAATGTACAAAGAAACTTTGACAAGATTCTTGAAAAAATGTCATTTGAACGGTCCCGATCAAAGTCAAACTTTGAAAAGCTTTGATCGATTTTTGTCTTTTAGTGAAATAGAGTCATTAAGTCACAAATTTTTCAAGGATCTTGTACATGTAGCACTCCCATTTATCTTTATACTCGATTTTCTATTCCAAATTTGGAACCCTTAATGGGTGTTTTTCATATATTTGAATATTAAATATTTTATCACCACAACAAAAAATGCAAAACTTTTAATGGTGAAATCTATTGAAAGTAAGTAACTTCTCAATTTGATTCATTTTACATTATTGTTATTTTAAGCACCTAAAATGACACAGAACAAAAAGGCATGAAAAAGAATCACGTGTCCAAATTTAGCTCCTTCTTTTTCTAGAAAAATAAGCAGACTTCTTAAGAGAGCCTGACACTTAATGTCTCGTACTCCTAACTCAAAAATCATTCATACAAACGTTCGACCGTTCTAATCAAAGGTAGTGAAATTAGAGCGTCCACGTGAATTTAAATTTGTCGAAACGAAATATTCTAACGATTCCCATGAGCCAAACCCAAACTCTTATCTCATAAAAAAAAAAGAACCCAAACTCTTAGATTTGGAACAAATTTGACATTAAATCACAAAATTATGAAGATCTTCTTTGTTTAGCGAAAGAGTAGTTCACTTCGAAATCATCGCCCCATCGGGCCCTAATATATGTTTTTTTTATAAATTTGGAGTATATGCTTCTATAGACCCAATAGAGGCAATAATCGATTTTGTCACTAGTATCACCATAATAATTACAAAGATTTCTTGTTGGCATTAACAATTTTGTAACGGTACGTCTGCTGGTAAAAGAAGACGGAGGAAGTTGGTGGCAATACCAACCGAATCATTTATACTAGGGAAATCAAATTCCCATTTCAGATTTCTTCTCCAAAAATCTCTCACTCTCTCTTTTTCTTTCTATATTCTCTCTCTCTCTCTCTACTTTCTCGCTCTTCTGTCAAACTTCACTCAATTCCCCCAACAACTTTGATTTCCTAATTCTATCACGATTTTGGTTATTTTCACTTTGATTTTTCAATTTACTCTCAGACCTTCCAGTTCATTAGGTATGATTAACTTTGAATTTTGATCGTTATTCTGTCTTGATCAATTTGTTGTTCTTATCAAATTTGATTTTAAGTTTATACATGGAGTAAGATCTGATATCGAGAAACAGATTCTGATGATTGATTAATTCACTAGTTCTGATGATCGTTGTTATTACTAATTTTAGTTTTTCTCTCTAAATGCAGTTTTTTTGGTGAGAGTATATATAATTACGCCTAATTAGCTAAGATTAGAATGGAATCGAAAGAGTTAGGAGGGATTTTGACTGAAAGAAATGAGGTTTTCTCGGAAGGAAAAGATTCTGAAAGTGTACCTGAAACTGGATGTCTTTCAATTATTGTCTTAGGTGCTTCCGGTGATCTTGCCAAGAAGAAGACATTTCCAGCTCTTTATAATCTTTACCAACAGGTTTATAGAATTGAACTTTTATTTATCAATTTTCTTTGTTGTATTGCTCAATTTAAATTACTTTATCTAGGTTTTTTTGTTTTAGGAGTTAGAACTAAGTTTTCGTTTCTCTGAGTTAAGGGAAATGTTAATTTTGTTGAACGAAAATAATTGGATATGAATCATTAGGTTTTTTGGATTGATGTGATACTTTGGGTTCATGGTTTGAAGTGTCTAAGCTCTGGCTAATTTGATAGGGTTATTCCGGCCTAACTCTCCTTGAAAAGCGACTTGCTAGGGAAGTACTGCTCAAGGCTTATTTACTTTGCAAATTTGAATGCCCAAGTGGTGCGTGATAATGCTAATAGTTATACCTCCCATAATGGCGTAGGCTGGAGTCACTTAGGCATTCACCAGCTATGTGCGGCTAAAGTTACTAAGTTTTTACCCATCCCTGAGACACTAGCTCCAGTACCATGTTAGAGTTAATTGGACTTGACTCTCCTTGAAAACCGGCTTGCAAGGAAAGAGTTGCTCAAAGGTTATCAACTTTGTAACATTTTAATCCGGGGGATGTCGATAATGCTAATATAATTATGATTTCAGTTATTAGAAACCTTCAACTGCTCAGAGATCTCAATCAATAACTTATATTTAGATGATTTTGGTGAAATGTTATGAGCAAAATTCATTTAGGTGTAGTATTTTAATACTAGTTGGTTATTTATATTATTCGAAGAAATCATGTCATGTAATAAATTTTGGTTGCGGTATGTGGCCAGGGATTCCTACGAGAAAATGAAGTTCACATATTTGGTTATGCTCGAACTAAGATGTCTGATGATGAGTTGAGGAGCCACATTCGTGGGTGAGATTTCTTGTTCTAAGAGATAGTTATCTTCAAGTAATCCATGCTATTGTTTTTGCCAACAAACACTTGTTGGTTTAAGTGTTTTTCTTTTTTACTTTTTGACAACTTCTAGCGTCAAATGTTTGGGTTTCGTCTACCTATATCTGATTCATTAAAGAGATTGAAGTGAATTATAACTGCAGATATCTCACCCATGGGAAGGAATCTTTGTCAGATCACTCCGAAGAAGTATCAAAGTTTTTGCAATTGGTATATTTCTCGAGGAGTTGATCTATTGTTTGTTGACTATTTGCTACTTTTGAGCCTTGAAATTACCTTGATGTTAATTATGCAGATCAAATATGTTAGTGGTACCTATGTTAGCGAGGACGATTTTAGGTTATTGGACAAGGAAATTTCTGCACATGAAGTCTCAAGAAATACAAGAGAAGGATCTTCTCGTAGACTTTTTTATCTTGCACTCCCACCATCAGTATATCCATCTGTTTGCAAAATGATCAGGCTTTGTTGCATGAATAAATGTAAGCTTCACTGTGGAATTTCATTATTTATTTTCAACCTTGACCTAGCATTGTGATCAAGAAGGATATTTTCTGTTTCATCGATGTCGCGAGTATGATTCAAATAACCTGCCACTATGTGGCGTTGAAGCTGTACCTATGGTGCAAGATCGATTTTACAAGAACTTTCGTCCCTTCAACGCTACCTTCTTGATTTTACGCCTTCTACCTAAAAATAGCTAAAAGCAACAATTTCTGAAAAGCACTTGTATGGAAACTCTTCTTAATGTTAAATCAAAGAGCCAGTGAAGTAACTACGAATCTGCTCAATACAGATAATCTCATTCTTAATTCTAGTTCCTGAATATGTGGATGGCTCACGGCTGCTTGCTGGTATAGCTTCAGTATGAACTAATGAAAATAAATTCATTTATTTTCAGCTGATCTTGGTGGATGGACTCGTGTGGTTGTTGAGAAGCCTTTTGGAAAGGATTTGGACACGGCAGAGGATCTTAGTGCGCAGCTTGGGGAATTGTTTAATGAAAAGCAGATTTACCGTATTGATCACTATCTAGGAAAAGAATTAGTGCAGAACTTGGTAACATTTGCTTTCAAACTTCATATTTTATCTCTTACTTCCTACTTAATTTTCATCTCACATTTTCCCCTCGAACTGGCAGTTGGTGCTTCGCTTCGCTAACCGGTTCTTTATGCCTCTCTGGAATCGTGATAACATTGATAACGTACAGGTGAGAAGTCAACTCGAAATTACTATGACGGGTTTGTTTTAATCTAGGTCACTAATTAGTTCTCTGCACGATGATACTAGAGTGGAACTGTCTTCCTTGTTCCCTTGTACTATATTAATATATTTTGACTTTCGGGTAACTTTAGGATGATTTTTCCTTTTTCTACCAGTTAGATTTAGCATTTGTATAGTCGAAAAGACCTGTAAACACGTTTATCATCAAAAGAACTATGTAGTTGGTTTTTGTTTGTCTTCTATAGATTTATTTGTTCTGCCAAAGCGAGAAAAAATTTATTATCTTTAAGCACTTTCTGGTGTTTGACATTTATCTTGTTTCTTGGTAGATTGTGTTCAGAGAGGATTTTGGAACTGAAGGACGTGGTGGATATTTTGATGAATACGGGTAATTTTATACTTCTTTTTATATTTTTTTTTTATATTCAAATGTTTTTGTCACAAATTGCCGAGGAAGGATCACTGAGAGATCAACTATATTTTTGCAGAATAATCCGTGATATCATTCAGAATCATCTACTGCAGGTAAGTCTAGTTGATTATTTTGAAAAAGCTCCACTCTGTATGTAACGACTCTTACAATACAAGATTGTACAAGCTTAACTTGTAATTTTATTCTGTACTACTATAGGTTCTCTGCTTGGTTGCCATGGAGAAACCCGTTTCTCTCAAACCCGAGCACATTCGAGATGAGAAAGTGAAGGTATTATTCAAAATTTCTATTTGCTTTCTTATCCCATACTTTTGCCATCTCATGAGTTTGAATTCATATGTTGGATCAAACCCTTGTTTATAGAAGAAAAATGTCTGAAATTAAGCTATACTATTCCCTATTTTTAATGATAAATCAAATTTCAGGTTCTTCAATCGGTTCTACCTATACAAAATGAAGAAGTTGTTCTTGGACAGTATGAGGGCTACACAGATGACTCAACCGTTCCAGATCAGTCAAACACCCCAACTTTTGCAACTATGATTCTGCGGATACACAACGAAAGATGGGAAGGTGTGATAACATATAAATTGATATTCGAGAACCATGAGAGTTTTCTGTTTGTTTTGCCTTTTTGTGACTATACCCTTCTCCACAGGTGTCCCTTTTATACTAAAGGCAGGGAAAGCTTTGAGTTCAAAGAAGGCAGAAATCCGTGTCCAATTTAAGGATGTTCCTGGTGACATCTTCAAATGTATGATATTTTAATAATTTCATTGATGCATATGATGACCTAATACATATTGGAATAATCCCATATCGGTTGAAAAAGGGGCAGGTGGTCCGTTCGTAAGAGGGGGAAAAGCTTTTATCCCTTAAGCTAGCTTTTGGTGTAAGAGATGGCCAACATGGCCAAGACGGGAAACAACAAGTCAATCTATTGAATTGTAGACCAATTTGTGAGAGGAAGATTGTCGGGACAATCTCATAAAATTCTGAGCTAGCTTTTGGAGTGAGGGAGACCAGATGCAACCAACAAACACACACACACACACACACACACACATGTATGTAATTAGATAATAATCTCTATTTATAACCATGACATGAATGTGTATTTTACATGTAGGTAAGAAACAAGGACGAAATGAATTTGTTATACGCCTTCAACCTAAAGAGGCCATGTACATGAAGCTTACGGTAAGCAATAACTGATCGTTGATCGTATCTTATTATTATGATCGGTCGCTTATGATTTCCATAGATTTCTGAAAAAACGATTTACCGTAGGTTTGTGGGTCATGACCTTGTTTTTTCCCTTTCTTTCTTTAGGTCAAGAAACCTGGTCTCGACATGTCAACTATACAAAGCGAACTAGACTTATCTTACGGGCAAAGATACCAAGATGCTACAATTCCAGAGGCTTATGAACGATTGATTCTGGACACGTATACTCTTACTTCACCAACTCCTGTTCAATCTTTCGATCTTGTTATTTTATTTCGTATAGTTAGCATTTTATGTCAGTATAATCATGCTTGCAAATATATTCACATTCAAACATCTAAACTCGGAACTTTTTAACTTCCAGAATTCGAGGAGATCAGCAGCATTTCGTCCGTAGAGATGAACTGAAGGTAAGTACTTAACTAAATACTTGTGACTGAAACAAAATCAAATTTAAAATTGAAATCAACTGTACTTTTTTTTTCCTGAAATAACAAATTTGATCTTTCTTCAGGCGGCTTGGGAGATTTTTACTCCGTTACTGCACGAGATCGACGATGGAAAGATGAAACCTCTTTCCTACAAACCAGGTAGCCGAGGTCCATCCGAGGCAGATGAGTTACTCCAGAAAGCCGGGTATGTTCAAACACACGGCTATATATGGATCCCACCTACTCTATAATCATAACTATATCGTATTTGAGACGAATAATCTTCACCGCTATGTTCGTTATTAATAGGCCGTACATAAATTGACGTCCACGTTTCTGTTTGTAATAAGAGAGGAAACCGGAAAATGATTTATATGGAGTAGCTTGGTATGTCAATGGATTTCTATTACAATGTTGTGGTGTTAATGTAGTATAAGTACTATCAAATCTTTTCCTCAGCCATTGATTGAGGAAAATGAGTGGTGTGGAATTAACATCAGTGGGTGGAAATAACCAGTTTATATCTGAAAAATGTTTTACTAAATATTTAGATTGCAGATTTAAATTTTGAAAAATTTAGACAAATATATAGATCGTTATAGGGTGATGAAGTTTTCAGATGCAAGGGCAAACCAACTGTCTGATCAACTGAAATCTGAAGAAAGAAAAACATATAGAGGGTGTGAAAAAATTTCCCCTCGTTTTCTTTTTTGTTCAAAAACTCAAAATCAATCTATAAGAGAAAATTTGCAGTACCATAGAAATGACATAAAACATTACATACCAGTACATCATGCAACTTACTGATATCGGTAATGTTATAAGGACATGATGTACGACAGGAAGTAAAAACACGCTTCATAAGGCAATGCAACTTGTAACTGTGAATTTTCATCTATGTTTCACTTCCAACCGTAATTTTTTTGAACTTATACTGACGAGTAGGGATTAGATCTTTCTATTTACCAATCGAAACAGTGTTTGCACTTCCGCATTGTCAAGTGAAAGACAAAATACTTTCTGACATTAGCACTAACTAGTAGAAATTTATCATGTACACTGCAAGCTTTTCTGTATGGGATCTATCAAGCATAGAATATGTGATTTGATTGTCAATATCTGAACGACATCTTTGTAGACAGGTTTCAAACAGAACTTTCTCCCTTAAAACACTTGAGAACATTATGTCCCTTTAGAAATTTTTGTCAAGGCTTGATGAAAACAATATTCACAAAAAAAGAAGAAGGGTTATTTAGTGTATAGACCCCAGTTATTTACCTATATTAGGGATCCACCCCCAAAACGATAATGCTTTAGGGGTTACCCCCCATTCTCTATTTTTCCGTCAAAAGCCCGTTAAGTTGCGAGCGTGCCAGTCACGTGAGCTTCCTTTGACAAATTTGCCCTCTCCATCAGCTTTACTGTTGGGGGTACTTCCCTAAATAGTTGTTTTACAGTGGGGGTCCTTCACCATTTTAATACTACTTCCTATCTTTTCATAAGAAAGCTGTGATTTTAGTGAAAACAAAATTCAACTCTCTTCCAACTGAGTAACTAGGTCGAGGTTTAACTTGGGTTTGGGAGCTCAGCTATAATGGAGTTTAGAAAAGAAGGTTTCAGATAAATGCTAGCTAAAATTGGAGATAATTGTTAGGTTTGAGTCATTATGCTCAATTTTAATGTTTTCTTCGTAAATTTGTGTTCTTCAATTTAGTACTTGATCTTGAATTTGAAGCAATTAAGCAAAAGTTCTTTGCTTTTGAAAAAAATTCAAAAGTTTTTCAATCTTTTTCTCAAGATCAGATTGTTATTCATGTAATGTAGTTGGTATTTCAATCTCTTGATCTTGATCTTGAACAAATTGAAATACCAACTACATTACACGAATAACAGTCTGATCTTGAGAAAAAGAGAAAAAGATTGAAAAACTTCTGAATTTTAGCTAGCATTTATCTGAAACCTTCTTTTCTAGAACTCCATTATAGCTGAACTCCAAAACCCAGGTTAAACCTCGACCTAGTTACTCACTTGGAAGAGAGTTGAACTTTGTTTTCACTAAAATCACAACTTTCTTATGAAAAATAGGTGGTAGTATTAAAATGGTGAATGACCCCCACTGTAAAATAACTATTTAGGGAAAGACCCCCAACAGTAAAGCTGATGGAGAGGGCAAATTTGTAAAAGGAAGCTCACGTGACTGGCACGCTCGCAACTTAACGGGCTTTTGACGGAAAAATAGAGAATGGGGGGTAACCTCTAAAGCATTATCGTTTTGGGGGTGGATCCCTAATATATGTAAATAATTGGGGTCTATACACTAAATAACCCAAAAAAGAACTAAAGAAAAGAGTCCTCTGACAAGCTAAAATGGCATTTCCCTTAAACTAGGGGTCAAACAAGAAAACGGCCATGACTAGGAGGTCAAACCAGAAATAAACTGCACAAAAGCTAAAAACACCCGCCCAAAATGCTATTAGCGGCCGAGTGGTTAGTTTGACTTGGGTCGAGAAACATTGACCCGAGCACTCTTTAGACAACCAAACCTAAAAGAGGATTATGTTTTCCCTCATTTTCTCTTATATCTTGTTATTATAACTGAAATCCTAGGAAGAATCAATAACACGAACAAGGATTGGTCTCTAATAAGGTATATGAATTTTTTTAATCAATTATATGATGTTTTAGTGTTTCATGTACAGTGTGCCACGAAAAAAATGGAGTTGTCGGACTGTGTATTCAGGCTGGTCCGGTTTGTGACCTCTCAAGAGCATTTGGATCACTGATCCTTCGACCTAGGGAGGTCGTTAAGTGTCATTTCCACCCAAAAAAAAAAGATAGACCAAAAAACCGCTTACAAATATAAGTTTAAGGAAAAAAAAACTTTATGTACAAATATCTCGGGTTGGGTTGTCCTAGAGATCCCGGACCTAGACCAATTCGAAAGTTTATAAAAAGTCACATACTGTATTGTCCGTGTGCTAGCAAGAGAGCCCTGGTTTTCTAGTCTGTGTGCTAGCAAGAAAGCCTGGATGGTCGAGTCTGGTGGTGGAGATGTTGGGGTTCAATTTTCACTCTACCAAAACCAGTCGAAGTTTACTGGAGGTTATACAACAATACATGATCAGTTTATAAGGGTTTAGTTGAAGAGTTGAATCAAAGAAAGAAGTGAGATAGAAGATAAGTCAGAGAAAGAGAAAACCAACAAGAGAGAGAAGAAGAGTCAGAGAGAAACGACAAGTTAACGACTTTAAAGGCAAAGCCGACGACGGGTGCTTGATTAATTTCCGACGCCTATAGACGCCTACAGATTTTTCGAGTCTTTGGGCCGGCTCCTAATAGCCCAGCATGTTAAGAGCTGCATTTGGACTTGATGCTATTAGGAGAGAGCCCCACAAGAAAAAAAAAACAAAGAATGATATGGGGGCCCATCCTAGAAATTTACAGGAAAGGAGTTTGGTCTAGCCACTCCAGGTAAGTAAATAAACTATATCACGTGTCTTCTTAACAACTCTTCTCCTTCTTTTTTTCCGTATTTTTTTCCTTCTCCGTATTTCTTACCCTCCCGTCCGCCATTCCCTCTCTCTCTCTATTCTTCATCTTTCTCTTTTCATCTTCATCTCTGAAAATCGATCCCTAATAACAAAAACCCTATTTCGTTTCTTCATCGAGGATAAAGGAATCACCCCCTTCTTTATTTCCGATTGAGTTTTTGTTGGGGCGGCGGCGGCTAGGGTTTTGAGGTTTCCAAATTGGGTGTGATTTGGTTTTTGATTTTCAATTTCAAAGGTTTGTTTTTTTTTTATATTCTTTTATTTGATTACTTTATTGATTCGATTTCAGAGATAATAAACCCAAAAAAAAGGAAATTTTTTTTCACGAAATAAATTTTTTTATTCTCTGTATAGCATTTTGTCTCTACGAAACCCTATTTTGAATAGATTTGAGTATAATAGTTTTGATTAAGTTCTTAACAAGAAACTCAGTGAAATTTTTGGTGCTTTATTTTTTTGGTGCAATCCGAAATTGAGGGTTTTTGTTTCTTCTTCTAGGGTTAGGATTAGGGTTATTAGTTTCTAGTTTTTTAAAAAAGAATATCTTTTCCAGTTTTGTTGATCAGTACTGATTTTTTTCTTGATTTTCTTAAAAAAGATAAAAAAGAAAAAAAATAATTAGAAAAAAAACTAAAAAAAGAGTTTTTCTCTTGGGTTTGGGCCTGCTTAGCTTTGAAATATTCTAAAAATTGATCAAGTTGATTTAAAAAAATGGCATTGAATTTGTCTCGTCGTCCTGTCTTTCCCGTGAATTTGTTCGAAGATAATTTAGGCTCCTCTATTAGGCTTCCAAGAGGATTTATTGTTGATGATATCTTCAATGAGGGTCTCTACAGAGAGACGAGCCTGTTCATTGGGGACTTTTCTTATTTCAGTGG
>BEHA01000600.1:2561178-2575457 GCA_002897215.1 Eschscholzia californica subsp. californica
TTTGTCGGACTATAGGCCTCTTTCATTACTGTTTAACTTAGACGATTATCGTGCTTATCACATCTTGATTGTGTATCAATGTCATGTAATGATTAACGTAAATCGTAGTCCATATTCAACAAAAAAAAAAGTAATTGTACTACTACTAGATTTTACAAATGAAAAAGGATGAGACCATTTATGGTACAATATGAGGGGTTTGAGTGTTCTGTAGTTTTTGTTATGTAAGGTGCTACTTTGTTCATATGCAAAGCCATAGGAATTTCGAGAGATGCATTTTCCTCTGCACTGCTTTGAATGAGAATCTCCGTAGCTACTCATTTTAGTGGCATTCACAAAACGGCGAGCCTCAAAGACCGAACAATATCCAAATAGGAAATATATTTCTATTAGTGGTAATAACTTAATGTGAAGTCTCGCATCGGAGCTTTCATAAATAGCAACAAGATTGAGGTTTTCATAAGCCTCCACACTCCTGTTGTCATCGCCAACGACACGGTCCGGCCACGTCACGACACGACTCGTTCATAGGCGTAGAAATTACGTGGCATGTCGACACGACACGATCATCGTAACACAACTATGTTTTTATGTTTTCCTGTTTTAGATATGAAATTTGACTTATTACCCGAATGAACTCAACTCAAATTTTAGAATATTTGTTTTTATCTTACTCATGACGTTTGATTCATCCCACTAGCCTATTTGGGTTGACCTTCGTCCACAGTTGAGTTTATAGGATTCACAAGGATAACAAAAAACAAAAGACACCTTCATTTCCTTTATTTGGCACCACTTTTATTGTTCCACTTTCAACCCACCGTGGTCCTGATGCATATTCTGTTTCTCTCTCTCTCTCTCCTCTTTCCATCCAATTGCTTTATTAATTTATCATACTCATAAACCCTAAAACAGAAGAAGCATTCTTCCTCAACCCAGAAGGTCAGAAGGTCGGTAAGTAAAATACTCCATATGTTTTTTGGTTTAAAAATGAGATCTTTTCTTCAATAATAACCTAACATGATTTGGGTTGTTTTTGTTTATGGTTTTGATTTTGATTTTCAGTGAAGGTAGAAGAAGAGATAAAAGAGAGTGAAAAAGATGGGTTTTTGCATGAACCCTTGTGCTGAAAGCTTCTCAGCTAGGTTATCTTCTTCAAATTTTAATTTGTCGAAATCGAAATCAAAATCTTCTCCTGCTATTCACTTTTTATTGTATTCAAACAAAACTGGAACAACAAAAAGGAACAGTCTTTCAGCTTTAAACCTCCATTTACAGAGACCATTTGGTCGTTCAATTAAACCAGGAAACCTAGCTGGTTTAATCCAATGTAAGAACAATGGAACTATTACCACAAATGATGATTTGGGTACTCCCCAATTTCATGGAGGATCTTCTCCTGTTGGAAAGAGAACTGATTTGAAGAAGATTATGATACTTGGGGCAGGACCAATTGTGATTGGTCAAGCTTGTGAGTTTGATTACTCAGGAACTCAGGCTTGTAAGGCTTTAAAAGAAGAAGGTTATGAAGTTATTCTTATAAACTCAAATCCTGCAACAATCATGACCGATCCCGATTTAGCCGATAAGACTTATATTGCTCCAATGACACCAGAGTTAGTCGAACAAGTCCTTGAGAAGGAGAGACCTGATGCTCTTTTACCCACAATGGGTGGGCAGACAGCTCTTAATCTTGCTGTAGCTTTAGCTGAAAGTGGGGCTCTTGAAAAATACGGGGTGGAGTTGATTGGAGCCAAGCTTGAGGCGATCAAAAAAGCCGAGGATAGAGATTTGTTTAAGCAAGCAATGAAGAATATTGGAATTAAGACGCCTCCTTCGGGTATCGGTAATAGTTTAGAAGAGTGTTTAGACATAGCTAGTTCTATTGGAGACTTCCCTTTGATTATTCGACCTGCTTTCACTTTGGGTGGGACTGGAGGTGGAATTGCTTATAACAAAGAGGAGTTTGAAACGATTTGTAAGTCTGGTCTTGCTGCTAGCTTGACATCACAGGTTCTTGTGGAGAAGTCTCTGTTGGGATGGAAGGAATATGAGCTTGAGGTTATGAGAGATTTGGCAGATAATGTGGTAATAATATGTTCAATTGAGAACATTGATCCAATGGGAGTTCACACTGGAGATTCAATAACAGTAGCACCAGCTCAAACTCTAACTGATAAAGAGTATCAAAGGCTTAGAGATTACTCAATTGCAATCATTAGAGAAATCGGTGTTGAATGTGGGGGATCGAATGTTCAGTTTGCTGTTAATCCAGAAGATGGTGAGGTTATGGTAATTGAGATGAATCCTCGGGTATCAAGATCATCGGCTTTGGCTTCGAAGGCTACTGGATTTCCAATTGCGAAGATGGCTGCCAAGTTATCAGTTGGTTATACCTTGGATCAGATCCCAAACGACATCACAAGGAAAACTCCTGCTAGTTTTGAGCCGTCCATCGATTATGTGGTGACCAAGGCGAGTTTTCTTTTTGTTCTTCTTCTTCTTTCTCTGTTTCAATTGTTGTTTTTCGTACATGTTTTTTTTATCTCCATACATAGTTTAGTCATTCAGAACAGGAGAAGCACACCCTTGACTTTGAGTTTCATACTTTCAGAGTTTCCCGCTATCTAGTTGCGTCTATTCTTACTGTGGCATATGTTTTGGTTCTCTATCAATATGCAGATTCCTCGGTTTGCTTTTGAAAAGTTCCCTGGTTCTCAGCCAATACTGACAACCCAGATGAAGTCAGTTGGTGAATCCATGGCAATGGGCCGTACATTCCAAGAATCATTCCAGAAAGCAGTTAGGTCCTTGGAGTGTGGATACTCTGGTTGGGGTTGTGCTCAAATCAAGGAGCTTGAGTGGGATTTTGACCAGTTAAAGTACGGGCTTAGGGTCCCAAGTCCAGAACGTATACATACCATATATGCAGCAATGAAGAAGGGGATGAAGGTGGATGAGATCCATGAGTTGAGTTTCGTCGATAAATGGTTTCTCACACAGCTCCGAGAGCTAGTTGACGTGGAACAATACCTCTCAGCTCAAGCCTTATCTGAACTAACTAAAGACGACATGTATGAAGTGAAAAAGAGAGGCTTTAGTGATAAGCAGATTGCCTTTGCAACGAAATCTTCTGAGAAAGAAGTAAGGGTAAAAAGGTTGTCTCTAGGGGTAACTCCAGCTTATAAGAGAGTTGATACATGTGCCGCGGAGTTTGAAGCCAATACCCCATATATGTACTCGTCCTATGATTACGAGTGTGAATCTGAACCTACCCAAACGAAGAAGGTTTTGATATTGGGTGGAGGACCAAACCGAATAGGTCAGGGTATAGAGTTCGACTACTGCTGCTGCCATACTTCCTTTGCCCTTCAGGTTTGTCTTTCCCTTATCTTTTGGCTCTTTTTTGAATTCGAAATGAATCTGCTATATGATTTTTCGCATATGATCCAGTATTTCCCTTAAACTGAACGATCCATATATCTTGATGCTATTGTTTCCTTTCTCTTTATGATATACTAAAATAAGTGACTTATGTATCAGTACAGTAATATATACTTCTATCTGCAAATTTTCAGAAAGCTGGGTATGAGACCATCATGATGAACTCAAATCCTGAGACAGTATCAACAGATTACGACACTAGTGACCGACTTTACTTTGAACCGTTGACAGTTGAAGATGTGTTAAATGTCATTGATCTCGAACGACCTGATGGAATCATTGTACAGTTTGGAGGACAGACTCCACTTAAGTTAGCTCTCCCTATCGAGCGATACTTGAATGAGCAAAAGCTTTTATGCTCGAGTGGGTCTGGGTATGTTCGAATATGGGGAACATCTCCAGATTCAATCGACGCGGCTGAGGATAGAGAGAGATTCAATGCCATCCTCAAGGAACTCGAAATTGAACAGCCCAAAGGTGGAATTGCCAAGAGTGACTCTGACGCTCTTGCCATTGCCAAGGAAATTGGATATCCAGTTGTTGTTCGTCCTTCATATGTCTTGGGTGGACGGGCAATGGAGATCGTGTATAGTGATGATAAACTTATAAAGTACCTCGAGACTGCTGTTGAGGTTGACCCTGAACGTCCTGTCTTGATTGATAGATACCTCTCGGATGCCATTGAGATTGATGTTGATGCATTGGCCGATTCACATGGAAATGTGGTAATTGGTGGAATAATGGAACACATTGAGCAAGCTGGGGTTCATTCGGGCGACTCTGCTTGTTCATTACCCACGAAAACTATTCCATCTCCATGTTTAGAAACAATCAGGTCCTGGACTATAAAACTCGCGAAGAGATTAAATGTATGTGGGCTAATGAATTGTCAATATGCAATTTCAGCGTCAGGAGAAGTTTTCTTGCTCGAAGCAAATCCTCGTGCTTCTCGAACTGTTCCATTTGTGTCGAAAGCCATTGGTCACCCTCTAGCCAAGTATGCATCGCTTGTCATGTCAGGTAAATCGCTCCAAGACATCAATTTCACAAAAGAGATCATCCCTCGGCATATGTCAGTTAAAGAAGCTGTTCTTCCATTCGAGAAGTTCCAAGGTTGTGACGTTTTGCTCGGACCAGAAATGCGAAGTACGGGTGAAGTAATGGGTATTGATTTTGAATTCTCTTCTGCGTTCGCCAAAGCTCAGATTGCTGCTGGTCAGAAGTTACCCGTATCAGGAACTGTTTTCCTCAGCTTAAATGATCTCACAAAACCACATCTTGCTACAATAGCTCGTTCATTTTCTAGTCTTGGTTTTAAAATTGTATCGACATCTGGGACAGCCCACGTCTTAGAATTGGAAGGTATCCCTGTCGAAAGGGTACTGAAGTTGCATGAAGGAAGACCACACGCTGGTGATATGGTAGCTAATGGACAGATTCAGTTAATGGTGATAACAAGTTCGGGTGATGCTTTAGATCAGATTGATGGAAGAGAATTGAGGAGAATGGCTCTTGCTTATAAGGTACCGATTATAACAACAGTTGCTGGAGCAAAAGCTAGTGCAGAAGCTATAAAGAGTATGAAACACAGTAATGTGAAGATGATTGCTCTTCAAGATTTCTTCGATGTTGAGGTTAATTCACCAACAAACTTGCAGGCTGCTGCTTCATCGGTTTGATTACATCGTTTTCAAGTAGCCTTATCTTGGTCTACTTTACCTTGATGTTTGTTTATGGGTTCAATTTTGTACTTCGTTGTATTCAGGTTGAATGTTTTAACCGCTTATAATCTTATGTTTCCTTGTTTTCAATAAACTTCCTTGTTTTTCTGTCCAAGATTAGGGTTTGGGGTTTCAAGTTTTTCTTTGAAGTGTGTTGTTACAGAATGTTAAGAACCAAATAAAGCTACAGATTTTGTTCGCATCGACAAATTCATTGTTTTACCTTTATTTATTGCTTAAATTCCATTAAAGTTTCAAGTTCACCACCTCCATTTTGTTTTGGATGATTTGGCTTTCATGTATAGAGGAAGGCTTGAGACCAATGAAGCATTATGCAAAAAATAGCTTCCCATTTTCTCTCGTCTCTTTCTTTCTATGGATCTCTATTTTCTTATTTACAGAATGACTTCATCAAAAGAGATTGGATTATTTAGACATTCCCCCGTACCCTCACACCTCAGTTATTCAGCAAAATATTAGGACTACACATTTTTTTTTTTTTTGAGAAAATATTAGGACTACACTCCCAAAATGAAAATATGTATGATGTTAACCTTCATTCTCATTTTTTTCGTTAAATTTCAGTTAAGTGATTCACATGTCAACCACATGCGTAACTTATAACAGCAATATCCTTCATGAAAAATCTAGGTTATTAGACGTCGACTCCCAACTCTTTACTGATATTAGGATTACATTCTTAATACAAAAATATGTTTAGAGTTGACTCTCATTCTCGGTTTCGTCAAATACCAATTAAGTAGTTTGTTTGCGGTTTCGTATTCCTCTTATATTTATAGGAATTTAGAGATAGTTTTTATGATGGAAAATTCATCACAATCTGACAGCATAAGAATTAAAGATCACAAATTGCATAATGTACAAAAAGTGATTGATCCATGAATCGAAGTTAGTTTGAGCGTTTGATCCAAATAAACCAGAATATTAAGGAAAATAGGCTACCCAAACGGGTTCGACCCGTCTGGCTACATATATTAGATAAGCTACCGATTGAAAACATATAAAAAAAGGCTTACCCCACTGTCTGATTGTCGAATAAGTCTGGTTGCTTAGAGAGAGTGGAAAAGGTCTCAGATATATAATCATTATATACAAAGTGTAGTCCTCAGTTAGTTTTAGACTTGTTACTTATAATATAAAAAACGCATGCATGTCGTCGGCATGTGACCCACTTTACTGATATTTGACGGAAAAATCGAGAATGAGAGTCATTCTCATATATATTTTCATTTTAGGGGTGTAGACCTAAAATTGCTAAATAATTGGGGTTCAATGCTAAATAATTCTAAACATTTCGTGAAGAGTATTTTTGTTATAAGTCACGCATGTGGTTGTCACGTGAACCACTTAACTGGTAATTAACGGAAAAAAACGAAAATGGAGGCCAACGCCATACGCAACGGAAAACTAATAAAAGAGCCTTAGATCTTCGTCTAAAGACTATAGAATCGAAACTTAGAAGATTTACTATTAAATACTGAATTTTATTGATAAACTTGAATGAATAAAACAACTAATAGTCCACCCTTTATATAGCCCTAGGGTTTCAGGGTTTCCTAATCCTAATCCTAATCAAATTCAAATAGCAACTCTTAAGAAAATAAAACACTGGAATAAAAGAAATCCTAAACCGAAAACAATTACTTAAAATAGGAAAACTACTAAAAAGTTCGTTTTAAGGACCTAAACGATGGAATTTGACCCTCAAAGAGCGGAAGACTATTTCGCACCATCCCTCAAAATTTCGTTCAATTCCGACACTCGTAACTTCGGTTTTGGCCGTTTAGTCTGTGACCTTTATACTTGGCCGCATCTATTTCTTCTATATATTTTTCGGCCAATTCCTCTACATCACAAGTGAACCCCTAATATCGCTAAATAGATGGGGGTAGATGCTTAAATAACCCAAAGAGATTCGAAAAACTACGGTAGTTGAAGGAGGAGAAATAATCTATTTCCCCATAATAGTACACTAGCAAATGTCAATAGACCGTCTGTCAATAACCCTTCTCAGCCTAAGAAAAAAGAGAAACAGAAATTTCTTCCAAAGAAATGAACAAATGAAGGAGATAACAGTTGTCGAACTTAACTAATGAAAGATAAAAGAGAGTAAAAATGGAATTATAAGGTCACAGAGTAAAAACAGAATTAGTCCTTAAAACACACTTTAAAATGTCACGCGAGTCGAATTAAACCTCAAGTTAGATTTCATATCTGACTAAAAAATAAAACTGATTTGTCTACTCTCCAAGTGAGAAGAGAAAGAAGAAGAATGAGCAGTAAAGTTGCGGATAATAACATTTTTTTTTTTTTTTTGAAGAAACTGCAATATCATTAAACTTTACTTAAGTTACATATGAGATTGTTGCAGCTGGAAGAGTCTTGCTTAAACAACCATGATCTAGACGTTTTATGCGTTCTCGACCATTTAGCAAGTTTGTCCGCTTTTATATTAACGGATCGATTAACATACATAAACTTTACATTAACAAGAGAAGTAGTAAGACTCCTAATTTTATCCAAAACATGAACCGCTGTCCAGTGTAAGTAATATGTTCTTCGATCGTTTTGGTTCAACATGCTAATAACATTCTTGGAGTCTCCACAAAAAAGCACACTTCGTTTTCCTTTATCGATGGCCCATCGAACTGCCCACAAAAGTGCCATCGACTCTCCTTCATCTATTGATCGACATCGGATGGCCTATGATAATAACATTTATGATTGACTAGCTTTTACTTCTTTTCCTTTAGACATTTGGTTGATTTTCTTTTGTTAATTTCGATAACTTCTTTACTACCTAACTGTTGCTCCTAAAGGCCCTGGGGCAGGTTAGTGGCGTGGCTGAACAAAGCTCAGTACGATATTTTATTTGGAACTCTTCGGTAATATAAGAGATAATTTTAATTTTTTATACCTAATGTAGCAGACAAGATTAGATTTCTTATATTTAGATAAATGTAAACAAGCTTAATAATTAAATATGTATTTGGCGCTTCAAATTACATTCTATCACAAAAAAAAAAAAAAATTAGATTCTAGTTCTATACAAGCATATTTACCTTCATCAAAAAAAAAAATACAAGCATATTTAGAAATTAATCTAATAAAAAAGAATGAAATCAATGACTATTGAATTTCAAATTCCATTATCATCAGCTAAAAAGCTAAAACTAAGGTACTTACTTTGAGCTATTTGGAAAAGAGAAAAGAAAATTGAAGGAAAAAAATATTGAACTCGTGACCTCGGGCCTGTAACCAGCTACATTCAACCTCGACCGACTGAGGGACCACGTTTGGCCTAGCAGCCTTAGCTCAACCAAACAACAACTGTGGTCGAGTTGCTGCTCTGTCCGGCCAAACAACAACTCTGGCTGACCAAACTTGGGCCGACCAAGTGCAAGCTTGGCCGAGCTAACCCTTCTTCCCAACCTAGCTTCCTCTCTCCACCTCACTGCAATCCTAGAAATTTCATGGAGAAGAATGTAAGACCAGCTGCTCACTTTTCTTGTTTTCCTTTTTCTAAATTTGTAAGATGCCCATGGCCTTGGTTGCTTGGAGGGCATGAGAAAAATGTGTAATATCACACTCAAAACTATGAACAAAATTTGCAGCTTTATTTAGTTCTTAACATTTTGTACTATCACATTTCAAACTAAAAGAAAAACTTGATACCCTAAACCCTAATCTTGGACAACAGATGAGGAAGATCATCAAAAACAAGGAATGATAAGATTATATGTGGTTAAAACATCCAAATACAACAAAGTACAAAACCGAAAAAACTGATCAAAGAAAAGTAGACCAAGAGATAAACTACTCGTAACGAACTAATCAAACTGATGAAGCAGCAGGCTGCAAGTTTGTCGGTGAATTAACCTCAACATCGAAGAAATCTTGAAGAGCAATCATCTTCACATTACTTTGTTTCATGCTCTTTATAGCTTCTGCACTAGCTTTTGCTCCAGCAACTGTTGTTATAATCGGTACCTTATAAGCAAGAGCCATTTTCCTCAATTCTCTTCCATCTATCTGATCTAACGCGTCGCCCGAACTAGTTATCACCATTAACTGAATCTGTCCATTAGCTACCATATCGCTAGCGTGTGGTCTTCCTTCGTGCAATTTCAGTACTCTTTCGACAGGGATACCTTCCAATTCTAAGACATGGGCTGTCCCAGAGGTCGATACAATTTTGAAACCAAGACTAGAAAACGAACGAGCTATGCTAGCAAGATGTGGTTTTGTAACATCGTTTAAGCTGAGAAAAACAGTTCCAGATATGGGTAACTTCTGACCAGCAGCAATCTGAGCTTTGGCGAATGCAGAAGAGAATTCAAAATCAATACCCATTACTTCACCTGTGCTTCGCATTTCTGGTCCGAGTAAAACATCACAACCTTGGAACTTTTCGAATGGAAGAACAGCTTCTTTAACTGACATATGCCGAGGAATAATCTCTTTTGTGAAATTGAGGTCCTGAAGAGATTTACCTGACATGACAAGTGATGCATACTTGGCTAAAGGATGACCAATTGCTTTCGACACAAATGGGACAGTTCGAGAAGCACGAGGATTTGCTTCGAGCAAGAAAACTTCTCCTGATCCTGAAATTGCGTACTGACAGTTCATTAGCCCACACACGTTTAATCTTTTCGCTAGTTTTATAGTCCAGGATCTGATTGTTTCTAAACATGGAGAAGGAATAGTTTTTGTGGGTAGTGAACAAGCAGAGTCGCCTGAATGAACCCCAGCTTGCTCGATATGTTCCATTATTCCACCGATGACCACATTTCCATGTGAATCGGCCAATGCATCAACATCAATCTCAATGGCATCTGAGAGGTATCTATCAATCAAGACAGGACGTTCGGGATCAACCTCAACAGCAGTCTCAAGGTATTTTACAAGTTTATCATCACTATAGACGATTTCCATTGCCCGTCCACCCAAGACATATGAAGGACGAACGACAACTGGGTATCCAATTTCTTTGGCAATGGCGAGAGCATCAGAGTCACTCTTGGCTATTCCACCTTTGGGCTGTTCGATCTCAAGTTCCTTGAGGATTGCATTGAATCTCTCTCTATCCTCAGCCGCGTCGATTGAATCGGGAGATGTTCCCCATATTCGAACATACCCAGACCCACTGGAACATAAAAGCTTTTGCTCGTTTAAGTATTGCTCGATTGGGAGAGCTAACTTAAGTGGAGTCTGACCTCCAAACTGTACAATGATTCCGTCGGGTCGTTCAAGATCAATAACATTCAAAACATCTTCAACTGTCAACGGCTCAAAATAAAGTCGGTCACTAGTGTCATAATCTGTTGATACTGTCTCAGGATTTGAATTCATCATGATGGTCTCGTACCCAGCTTTCTGAAATTATGCAGACATAATATAAGTGGAGCATAAAGAGAAAAGAAGTAATAGCATCAAGATATAACGCCAGATCATTCGGTTTAAAAGATGTTTTGGGTCAAATACTGAAATGCGAAAAATCATACAGCAGATTCATTTCAAATTCAAAAAAAGAGCCAAAAGATAAGGGAAAGACAAACCTGAAGGGCAAAGGAAGTATGGCAGCAGCAGTAGTCGAACTCTATACCCTGACCTATTCGGTTTGGCCCTCCACCCAATATCAAAACCTTCTTCGTTTGGGTAGGTTCAGATTCACACTCGTAATCATAGGACGAGTACATATATGGGGTATTGGCTTCAAACTCAGCGGCACATGTATCAACTCTCTTATAAGCTGGACTTACCCCAAGAGACAACCTTTTTAGCCTTACTTCTTTCTCAGAAGACTTAGTTGCAAAGGCAATCTGCTTATCACTAAAGCCTCTCTTTTTCACTTCATACATGTCGTCTTTAGTTAGTTCAGATAAGGCTTGAGCCGAGAGGTATTGTTCCACGTCAACTAGCTCTCTGAGCTGTGTGAGAAACCATTTATCGACGAAACTCAACTCATGGATCTCATCTACCTTCATCCCTTTCTTCATTGCTGCATATATGATATGAATTCTCTCTGGGCTTGGTACCCGCAGTCCGTACTTTAACTGGTCAAAATCCCACTCAAGCTCCTTGATTTGAGCACAACCCCAGCCAGAGTATCCACACTCCAAGGACCTAACTGCTTTCTGAAACGATTCTTGGAATGTACGTCCCATTGCCATGGATTCGCCAACTGACTTCATCTGGGTAGTCAGTATTGGCTGAGAGCCAGGGAATTTTTCAAAAGCAAACCTGGGAATCTGCATATCAAGACAGAAACCAAATGAATACTAAATCATTTAAGAAGAAAAACAATTTCAAGCGAGACAGAGAAGAAGAAGAAGAAGAAGAAGAAGAAGAAGAAGAAGAAGAAGAACAGAAAGAAAACTCGCCTTGGTAACCACGTAATCGATGGACGGCTCAAAACTAGCAGGAGTTTTCCTTGTGATGTCATTTGGGATCTGATCCAATGTATAACCAACTGATAACTTGGCAGCCATTTTCGCAATTGGAAATCCAGTAGCCTTTGAAGCCAAAGCCGATGATCTTGATACCCGAGGATTCATCTCAATCACCATAACCTCACCATCTTCTGGATTAACAGCAAACTGAACATTTGATCCCCCACATTCAACACCGATTTCTCTAATGATTGCAATAGAGTAATCTCTAAGCCTTTGATATTCTTTATCAGTCAGAGTTTGAGCTGGTGCTACTGTTATCGAATCTCCAGTGTGAACTCCCATTGGATCAATGTTCTCAATTGAACATATTATTACCACATTATCTGCCAAATCTCTCATAACCTCAAGCTCATACTCTTTCCACCCCAATAGAGACTTCTCCACAAGAACCTGTGATGTCAAACTGGCAGCAAGACCAGACTTACAAATCGTTTCAAACTCCTCTTTGTTATAAGCAATCCCTCCTCCAGTCCCACCCAAAGTGAAAGCTGGTCGTATAATCAAAGGAAACTCTCCAATAGTACTAGCTATGTCTAAACACTCTTCTAAACTATTTCCGATTCCTGAAGGAGGCGTCTTAATTCCAATGTTCTTCATTGCTTGCTTAAACAAATCTCTATCCTCGGCTTTCTTAATCGCCTCAAGCTTCGCTCCGATCAATTCTACCCCGTATTTTTCTAGAGCCCCACTCTCAGCCAAAGCTACAGCTAGATTGAGAGCTGTCTGCCCACCCATTGTGGGTAAAAGGGCATCAGGTCTCTCCTTCTCAAGGACTTGTTCGACTAACTCGGGTGTCATTGGAGCAATATAAGTCTTATCAGCTAAATCGGGATCGGTCATGATTGTTGCAGGATTTGAGTTTATAAGAATAACTTCATAACCCTCTTCTTTTAAAGCCTTGCAAGCCTGAGTTCCTGAGTAATCAAACTCACAAGCTTGACCAATCACAATTGGTCCTGCCCCAAGTATCATAATCTTCTTCAAATCAGTTCTCTTTCCTACAGGAGAAGATCCTTCATGAAATTGGGGAGTACCCAAACCATCATTTGTGGTAATAGTTCCATTGTTCTTACATTGGATTGAACCAGCTAGGTTTCCTGGTTTAATTGAACGACCAAAGGGTCTCTGTAAATGGAGGTTTAAAGCTGAAAGACTGTTCCTTTTTGTTGTTCTAGTTTTGTTTGAATACAATAAAAAGTGAATAGCAGGAGAAGCTTTCGATTTTGATAAATTAAAAGCTGAAGAAGAAGATAACCTAGCTGAGAAGCTTTCGGCACAAGGGTTCATGCAAAAACCCATTTTTCAGTATCTTCTGGCTTCACTGAAAACCAAAACCATGAAAAAAAAAACAAAAACCACCCAAATAATATTAGGTTATAATTGAAGAAAATATCTTGTTCTAAAGTCAAAATGCAAGGAGGAATTTACTTACCGATGTTCTGAGCTTCTTCTGGTTGAGGAAGATTGCTTCTTCTGTTTTAGGGTTTATGAGTTTGATAAATTATTTAATCAGTAAAACCTTCAAATTCTTGGTTCTGGATGCAAATGTTGGGCCTTAGTACTACTTAAAGATCCATTTAGCCCAAGTCCTGAATAAAATTCAAAATCCATGTCTAAGAGCATCTCCAATGCAAACCTTCTAATAATTTAAAAATAACTTAGGTGTCATTTCCTAAATGGTAAATTTGTTTTTAATATCGAGTAGTCAGTTGAGATCCTCAAAAGAAATCTCAAATATTGAGTTTCTTCTTGAGATATCTCAACATTAAATGATGCCACATCGTTTTCAGATCCAAATTGAGTGTTGTCATCGGAGAGAATCTTTTACAAAAAAACTCAAAAAAATCTTAAGTGTCACTTTGAGTTTTTCAATTTGAGTGTTGCATTGGAAATGCTATAAGAGCAAACTTAATAGTGGCTCTCAAATGATGGACTCTTATCCCGGTTTAGGAGTCTCTAAATATTTGAGATTTTAGTTCCATTTTTCAACTTTAAATTATTAGTTTCAAATTTAAAATTTGATCTAATTGTTGAACAAAAGAATTTTGAAAAAATTAAATAAACTTAAAACATATTTGTAGAAGAACTTACTCAAAATGATAAAAATAAATAAATTAAAATGAAAAATAATGGTGGATCCAAACTAGCGCTTTTCAACGGCTAGTTGGGAGAGACTCCTAGCCCCGACGCTAGCCGAGCTCAGGGGCTCCCCTATTGGACTTTAGGAGTTAGGGATGGGCTCCCAAAGTTTTAGATTTTGGAGCCTAGCCAAACCTCAATTGGGGTTGCTCTAACTCATTGTTTCCATATGTCTAAGTTTTTTTTCATTCTTCGTGAACCTTGTTATTCATTAATTTGTGTTTTTAACTTCTTTTTTCTTTCGTTTGTGAGATTTTGACATTGACCACCACTTTTATATTAGGACTACACCCTCATTTTTCTTTAACTTTTGATTTACACTCTCACATGGACGGAAAACATTAACTTTTAGTTAAATGTCAGTTGTGCAAATCACACATGTGACTCAGGACAAAAATGCCCTTATTTATAATTTTGATAGTGACCTTTCTTTTATATCGATATTAGGACTACACCCACGTTTTTCTTAAAACCTTTTATTTACACCCCCCCCCCC
>BEHA01000600.1:2597003-2618469 GCA_002897215.1 Eschscholzia californica subsp. californica
CCACGTATCTTCCTTTTTATAAAACGTTTTTATTTTTCTAAAAAGGGACAGCGCCCTACAGGCCTCCCAAAATGGCAAAATTGTTCTTCTTCCTAAAAGGGTGCTTCTATAAGCACTAGGCTAAATGACTGTAAGCGGCCATGCACTCGGGTGACGTTCACTTTTGTTTGCTTATTCTAAAATAAAAGGCGGTTCGATCAGTTTACCTAAATGAAAACCCTAAGTAAATGTCAACTACTATCGATATTCTCTGGCACCATCTATTATTTGACATAACACAACATAACGGATCAACTGACCTATTTCGACCTCTTAAGACCAGGATCAACTAATCCGTTCGGTAGCGACCAGGCCCAGATCAACTGATCTGTTTGGTCTTCTTAGATCCCGGATCAGCTCATCCGTTTGGGCCTCTTAGGTCCCGGATCAGCTCATTCGTTTGGGCCTCTTAGGTCCCGGATCAACTGATCATTTGGACCTCTTAGGTCCAAGATCAACTAATCGTTTGGACCTCTTAGTTCTCGGATCTTGGGAAGAAACTTAGGGAGAGATTAAGTGAGGAGAGGTTTGGTTATTGGGAAGAGGCTTAGAGAGAAAATTAAAGTTTGATCCGACTGCTTTCGTGGGAGGGAAATGGATGGACGGTTAGGGTTAAGTGAAGTTGGTCCGATGCTTACAGATTGGCCTAGTGCTTATAGATCAAATAGTTGTTGGACCCGATGCTTATAGAGCCGCTCGCTTACAGCCATTTGGCCTGGTGCCTTTAGAAGCACCCACTAAATCCCATTTGACCTTCGAGATTCATACATATTTTTTTGGACTGACCCGTCCGTGAGCCAAAGCAAGGGCTAGGACTCAACCGACTCTAGAGGTCTCAGACTGGCTCAATTCAAGCCTTACTTTGGCTCTCGGACTGGTTAGTTTGAGGGTCTCATACCTTTGAGGCTCTCTCATCAAGCTTGAAATCTAAGACATAAATATTTCTTCAAGCTCGAAATCTATGACATAAAACAATTTTCTTCAAACTCGAAATCCAAGGCATTGAAAGCAAATCTAGGGTTCAGATTCATAAGCAAGCAAGGACATCAAACCCTTCTGCAGTTGTTGGGAGAAGAGAAAAAGATTTTCATTAGCAAGCTCGTGGCATCGAACTCTCCATATGCAAGCTCAGGTGTTCTCAAGCAAGGCCATCGAATTTTTGTGAAGGTGCGGATCTATTTTTGATCGGAGCATCGGGTTTTCTCAAGCAAGAGCATCGGGTTTTCTCAAGCAAGAACATCGGGTTTTCTCAAGCAAGAGCATCGGGTTTTCTCAAGCAAGAGCATCAGGTTTTCTTGCAAGATCTTTGAAGAGAGAGAAAAAGAAAAAGAAAAAGAAAAAGAAAAAGAAAAGAAGAGTCAGGAGCGGGCTCAGGGTGCGTTTTGGACCCGTACAGAGGGCCGCCTACAAACGGAGACGTAAAGAAAATTTTTGGTAGCGCCTTGAAATCTAGGCACAAACGACACCCCACCCAATTTTGGTCGCGCCTTGAAATCTTTGGCCAAATTGGATGTTGTAAATTTCCCCAAATAAGAAGGTTAATTAAGGTATTAAAAATGTGGTGCTTCTAAAATTGTCCTCCAGCCCTATTTTGAAAGATTTCATGGTGTCTAAAATAAGAAAACTTTGATTTGTCTTTTTAACAAAATAAAACAGGAAATTGGGCCTCCGGCCCAATTTTGGTAAATTTGGCCAAAACACCCTAAAAAATTGGGGCTTTGGTTAAAAAGGATCTATCAACTTTTTGTAGGCTTCAGCTCCCCGGAGCATTTTTGTAAATTATTTCATATAAGGAAAAGACTAAATTAACCTTATTTGTTAGAGAAATTACAAACCCAAATCAGGTTGATATTTCCCTCTTTCTCTCTCTATCCCGTATTTCTCTCTCTATCCCGTATTTCAACCCAAATCAGGTTGAAATTACAAACCCAAATTGATTCTTCT
Organism: Eschscholzia californica subsp. californica; assembly: GCA_002897215.1. NCBI lineage: Eukaryota > Viridiplantae > Streptophyta > Magnoliopsida > Ranunculales > Papaveraceae > Eschscholzia > Eschscholzia californica. The sequence goes on from BEHA01000600.1 coordinate 2,598,987, forward strand.
CTTTCTCTATCCCGTCTCTCGTTCAACAATCAAAGGCAATAATCGAAGGCAACAATCAAAGGTTCTCATCTAACTTTTTTCATCCTTGATTTTGCTAGGGTTTTCATTGATTTTGCTAGGGTTTTCATTGATTTACTAGGGTTTTCATTGATTTTCTGGGTTTAGCTTTATAACTAGAATATTAATTGATGATGTTAATATTCAAGCAATGGATGTTTGTATTACCGTATTAGTATGATAAGATCACCACAGGTTCTCATCGAACAATTTGCAAAGAAAGGAGAGCAATGGAAATCATCCAATGCCAAAGGAAAGACCTCCAATGCCAGTAAATGATGCTTCAGCTGGAAAAACAACACTTGCCATTCTTGAGAAAAGGATTGATGATCAAGCGAATGAAATCAAAATGCTCAAGAATGAAGTAAGTAAATTAAAAAGAAGAGTGGAGTATTTAGAAAAAAACGGCAAAGTTGAGGCAGGAGTAAATGAAGATGATGAAGAAAATAGTGGTGAACAAGGTGATGAACATGATGAAGAAAAAGCACAAGATGCTGAAGAAAGCTCTGGAAATGAGAAAGAAGAAGAAGACGGCAATGATGATAATGAAGAAGGAGAGAGCAGTAAAAATGGGAGAGAAAATTATGAAAAAATGGTGAAAATGGGCAGGGTAAAGATGCAGAAGATAACAATAAAGATGATGTTGGGAGTGATAATGTAAGATCTTTGTACTCAAAGTCTTGGTTTGCAAACTGATTTGCAAATTGGTTTGCAAACTGTGCAAATTGATTTGCAAACTGATTGCCTTGTATTTTAGGTAAAAAATAATAAATGTTTATTATGTACTTAATGCAGGTTAATGATGAGTTCCAACAAACTAATCATGAAGATGAAGAGAGAGGCGAGAGAGATGAAAAAGATGGTGTAGATGAAGATAGTAGAGGAGGAAAGGAATTGGATGAACATGATGTGAGCAAATATATATTTGATGTTGTGAAGGAGATTTATGAGGGACTAGAAAAGGAAAAAGCAAACGAGGAAAACAAAGATGAGGAAAAAACAGAAAGTGATGCCGAAATGAAGAAAGAGAAGGGAAAATGGAAAGTGGAAATGGAAGGCCTTAATGAGGAACAACAAAGAGATGAAAATGTTGCTGAATTGAGGGAAATAGTTAAAGGATCCATTGAAAAGGGTGTGAAGGAGCGTCCTAAGAGAAAACAACTGGAAGACCCTATGTTTGTTTACACTAAAAAGGAAAAGAAACAAAAAAAGGCAGGACACACTTCAAAGGTGAATGAGAACAATTAAAAACATGTGTTTTAAACAATATCTTTAATAGTTTATTATGTTGAGTACATTCGATTACTTCGCTGTTCTTGTATGAATTTGAATTTTGGTATCACTTTTTGAATTGACTTGCAAAGCTCTTTAAAATCGCTACAGAGCTGTGCAAACTGGTTTGCAGAGTCTTGCTTTCTAGTTTCATTTTTTTTTTTTTTATCTTTTTCATTAATATCTGAAGTCTAACAAATCTTTTTATGACATTGTTGATTCTATTAAATGTAGGAACAAAAAGTTGAAAAGGGAAAAACGGTGTCAATTGATGACGATGATTTTGAGGATCCACCAGTTGAATATGGAAATGTTCTTGACCTAACAAGGTGTAGAATCTTCAAAATGTTGACATCAAAAGAGAAAAATGCAATTCAGAAAGATTGGTGTGATTACCGTAGAAGGTAATGCACATTTACTGTGTTTTTAGACAAAATTTACTTTACTAAAATAACAAAAGTGTTTGTCAATATTTTTTAGTGATCTTGTATGGTGTTCAAAAGAAGAGAGGATCCACATAACAGTTGATCAATTAGAAGATCTTCTATCAAATCGATTTGTTAATGGGTCAATCATCGATTGGTTTGCATATAAATTGAAGAAGGAAGGGACCGAAAAGAAATTCACTTACATCAGCCACTTTGATAGTGTAAGTATCTTTAATTTTTGTTTTTCTTAGTACGTTGATTGTATTTGTTCTTATATGTTGTTGCTATGCAACTGATTTGCAAATTGATTTGCAAATTGATTTGCAAACTGATTTGCAAACTGATTTGCAGAGCTTTGCAACTCAGTTGCAATGATGTCTTTGAAAAATAACCACAACATACTCACATGTTTCTTTAATTATTTTTCAATAGAAGTCGAAGATGACCGATAGTTTGACAACAAAGATATGCAACTTTGATGTTTCTTCTCAAATGCTGATATTCCCGCTTAATCATTCAAAGGAAAATAAGGATCCAACTGGTTATCATTGGTCAGTTCTGATATTGTGCATGATGAAACCATGGAAATGGTTTCACTTCAACTTCATGATGCCAAGAAAAAAAAGGAATGACAAATTCTCCACATGTGCGAAAAATACAGTAAACATATATATACCACAATTCGCATAAATAAAATGAATAGTGTAATTTAACTTATACTACAATGTTTAAATCAAGTATTTTCTTATATTTTAGATAAATATTGTGGAAGGTCTTCTTCATTATGCTTACGATACGGATAATTTGCGTCCAAAACCTCCATCAAGAATTAAGAGAGTGCAAGTAGACTGCCCACAACAACTAGAAACGTCGTAAGTATAAATTAATCATGCTTATTAATTGACAAGTAATTTTTTTTAATTTATAAGCTAAATGACTTGTTTTTTCTTTACAGAGTTGATTGTGGTTTATATGTATGTCAATTCATTTCGAATGTTACAAAAGGCCAGGATTTTGAAGAAATGGAGATTGACCCTCATGAGATAACAAAACTTAGAGGAAAGATAGTTGCTGAAATTGTTTCAGATGAAAAATATTGTTGGATTCAATCAAAAAAAGACGTTTGAATATAGTGTTTGTTCTGAATATTTTGATGAATGTGTTTGTGAATATTTTGATGAATCTTTAATAGCTTTTTAATCTTATTATGTTGAGCATTTATTTGATTATTTATTTGGTCTGATGAATTTAGGTTTCAGTGGTTTGCAAACTGATTTGCAAATTGGTTTGCAAATTGATTTGCATTGTGGTTTACATTGGTTTGCAAATTGATTTGCAGTGATTTGCAAATTGATTTGCAGTGGATTGCATGTGGATTGCATGTCTTTGCAAATCAGTGGTTTACAAGTTTGATTCTTCTAATTTTGTAATTCAATTAATCGTTTTTTAAATCTCGACAAAAAAAACGAGGGCTACACCCCCGAACCCCTGTAAAAAGACACGTAATCCAATTAGTTTGTAATTCATCAAAATGTTGCATACATTGTGTACATAAATTGAGTTCCTTAATTAACATCTAAGTTGCAAAAGGATTCTAAATTTATTTGGTGACTTTGCAATCTGTTATTCAGTGGTTTGCAAACTGATTTGCGGTGATTTGCAAACTGATTTGCAGTAGTTTGCATTATGGTTGACAGTGGTTTGGAAACAAGATTTTTTTATCAAAATAGTCACAACATACTCATATGTTTCTTTAAATATTTTTCAATAGATGCAGGATGAACGAAAGATTAAATCCTTTTCGAAAGATTAAATCCTTTTCGAAAGATTTATTCTTCATTTTTTTATTCTATTATTAAAATTTCTACAAAAAAGAATGGGAGCTACGCCCCCGAACCCTTGTAAAATAATACGTGAACTCATCAAAATTGAAGGATATGCAACTATTTCCAAAAGTAATTTCCATCGAAGTTGCAAAAGGATTCTTATGACTTCGCAATCTGGTATGCAGTGGTTCGCAATATGGTTTGCAATATGATTTGCAATATGATTTGCAAACTGATTTGCAATGGTTTGCAATATGGTTTGCAAACTGATTTGCAATATGGTTTGCAATGGTTTGCAATAAGGTTTGCAAACTGATTTGCAAACTGATTTGTAAACTGTATCAGCTGCCAAGACCAAGATTTAAGGTTCACATACTATTTATAAGCAATTACACCAACATTGTTCATCCAATAAAAATGAAGACAACATATGCAAAAAGGCAAGTGAAAGTTAATGAAAACTAATTTATGAATTAAATTGACATGTCTTATTGTTAAAAGTAACAATGTAATGAGAACTGGTTCAAACATCATGTTTACAAGTCTTCTTGTTGTGACTAGATGTATGACACACGCTACACTTTATCGACCTCTTCCACTTTGCTCCACTATTTGGTATCCTCTTTTGCCTTAGTCTTCCAGGTTTCTTCTTCTCAGTCGGTGGTAAAGAAATAAGTTCGTCGGGATGATGATTCGGAAGATCATAATCAACCACAGGTTCAATAACTTTCTCGTACGACGCACAATAATGAGAAGCACGATAGAAATCACTAATGAAGTCGTATGAACTATAACCTGCACCTGAAATACAACATAGAGCATGATAGCAAGGAAAATCGTGTACTCTCCAATACCCACAACTACATGAACGATTCTCAAGGTCCACCCGAAAAGATCTACCATCAACAACCTCAAAAGTCGAGGATGAAGCCCGTATTGCTCTAAAAACTCTACCTTTATTCAATCCTTCAGCAAGCTTTTTTTCCATCTCCGGTCCAAGAATAGTGGTCCAACTATACCCAAGATCACGTCTAGTAGAAAACAAAACCATCAACTTTTTGCGAATATAGTCAACCAAAGTTGTTATTGGATAGCTGCGACTTTCTAAAATTCATGAGTTAAAACTCTCAGCTATACCAGAACATGTATCACCATATTTGTTGCCTGAAAAGTAAACATTTGCCCATTTCTCAATAGGTGCTGTTCTAAGAAATGCTTCAAAAGATTGGCCACCAACTGTTTTTAACTCTTCAAAAAGAGGTTTGAACTCTAAATGGTTTGGTGCATAAGCACATCGAGTGAAAAGATCAAGGATGTGAGATGATGCATATTTATTATCTCTTGTTCTAGTAGATATATTATGTTTTAAATGCCAAACACAATAACCATGGTGACTCGAAGGGAATACAGTAGATATACCATTTATAAGTCCAGGATGTCTATCAGTAAGAAATGTGTAAGTTCTTTCGGGAATAATCTGATAAAGAATCTCCAAAAACCATAACCAGTTAGCTTGATTTTCCGTGTCTACGAGCGCAAATGCAAGTGGATAAAAACCTGCAAAAACAATAAAAGGAACAACACTATAATCAACATATTTGCAATACATTTGTAGAAGATTTGCAAATCAGTTTGCAAAGTCTTGCAAATCAGTTTGCAAACCACAATGCAAATCAATTTGCAAACCACAATGTAAATCAATGCAACCCACAATGCAAATCAATGTGCAAACAAATGCAAATCAATGTGCAAATTGATTTGCAAAGCACTGCAAATCAGTTTGCAAAGCACTGCAAATCAGTTTGCAAAGGCTTGCAATGATTTGAACAAAATAAATACAAGAACAAAGCTGAAAAGAACATGTTTTACCTCCTTCGGCATTATTGCCCGTTGCAGCTAATAAACATCCACTAAACTTTCCTTTGAAAAATGTTGCATCTAAATAAAGAATCGGACGGCAAAATCTAAATCCATGAATACAAGCCTCAAATGCAACAAATAAACGCTGAAATTCTTTTGAATCAGAGTCGATCTCAATTTTCACACAACTATTTGGGTTACTTCTTTGTAGAGCATCAACATAAGAAACTAAATGATGATAAGACGATGATGCATCCCCGTGAATATCCTTCAAAGCTAGTGCCTTGCCAGTATAAGAGTAATAGTAACTAACATCAAACCCATATGTATGCAATATATAATCAATAATTTGCCTAGGCTTGATAGATGGATCACTTTGAACACTATGCATCACCAATGTTTTTATCAAAGAACTTGTGAAACGACGTTTCTTAATGTCTTTTAGTCCAGCACCACAAGTATGACAATTATTCATCGTTTTGATAACAAAGATATCACTCTCTTTGGAGAATTTCGTGGAATGAATTCTCCAATTACATCCAGTTTCTTTTCTATCACATTCCACTGTAACCCTATAAGGATCGTTTTTCACAAAACGAAATCCATAACTTGACTCAAGAGAGTATTTTATTAACTCCATACGTATTTCATGTACACCACCTGGAAATTTATGACCTACATGTTTAAAAATGAATGCCCAAGTACTAGAAAGTAAAGGAACAACACTTGGACTTGTGTTATGATTTGATGATGACGCGGTAGTAACGATAGATGAAGAACAACTTGCATGATTTGTAATAGTAACTTGTATTTCAATAAGGTGAATATGTTTAGCCGAACAATAATAAAATATTGATTGTAAATGTAAATCAGATTTTACCTTCATATCTTGGTTGTTTATTTTGCAACTCAATTCGAAAAGTGATGGAGTCAAATCATTCCATTGTTTGCATAAGAACTCTTTCAAATGGAGTATAGTACTATCTCTTCCAATCTTCGAACAAACAAAATTGCCCATATGTTGAAATACTCCAAGAACGGTCGGAACCATCAAACTGTAACAAAGAAACAGTTATGAGTTATAATAAATAACAACCGACTATTTGCAAATCATTGCAAAAGCAATGCAAACAATTTGCAATGCTTATAGAACAGAATTAATCTTATATAATTAATCTTCCTAACTCTTGTAAATAGAATTAATCTTATAGAACAGAATTTAAAGAAATCAAAATCAAATAGTAAATTATCATGAATAGCTCAAAATTATTATTCATAACTCATAATCTATTGTGCAAAATATTTCTTACATTTGTTGATGAATGAAAACAAACAAACTAAGAAGAAATTATACCTTGAAACAGAAGATTCTCCTTCCATTGTTGTCTATGACTCCAATAATGAAGAAAACAATGTTAAACCCTAGAAAAATCTTCCAATAGTTGATCAAAATGTACTTTCTCTCTCTAGAATTCTTTCCAAAAACTAATTGAAAACCCTAATATTCAACTTCAAAAACTAAATCCAGAGATTCAAAGCTAAACCTAAAAGAAATTGTTGTTTTGATAGAGAAAATTGATCGAAACCCTAGCAAAGCTATAGCCAAAAATCGCCCAAATACAACTCTCTCGGTTAGGTCTCGGTTTTTCTCTCCCACTGAAATCTTTGGCCAAATTGGATGTTGTAAATTTCCCCTAATAAGAAGGCTAATTAAGGTATTAAAAATGTGGTGCTTCTAAAATTGTCCTCCAGCCCTATTTTGAAAGATTTCATGGTGTCTAAAATAAGAAAACTTTGATTTGTCTTTTTAACAAAATAAAACAGGAAATTGGGCCTCCGGCCCAAGTTCCTGTTTTTGCAAAGCGCCAAGTTTTGTTATTTTACTCTCAATTTTTAAGCAACCAAACAATTGACCCTATATTCCCCTAGCACTGTAATTTGGCCCTTGAAGAGACTAACTATGATTATTGCTAGTCAAATTTAATTGTTAATACTGTTTCTACATTTCTTTAAGTTTTTTTTTTTGTTGAGGTACAATAAAAGCAAACTAAAATAACGAGTACAATTCCTGCGGAAGATCTAATAAAGACAGCCACACCCAAGTTCCTGTATTTCTTCTACTCCATTTAGCCAAGTGATCTGCTTTATGATTACCTTCTCTGGGGATATGAGTATGTAACACCTTTGTGAATTTGGCCTCCAGCTGTTGCACTTTCTCTATAATGTTTTCCGACTGCCAAGATATGTCTGCCGTTTCCTTGTTGAGTTTTTGAACTATATTAAGGTTGTCGCTCTCAATATGTAGGAAATCAATCTTTTTTTTAATCGCCCATTTCATTGCTTTTAAGATCGCTTTACTTTCACACTCTTCCGCATTCTGACCTCGACAAGTGAAAGCTGCTGCACCAAGGAAATTTGCCTGGTCATTGTGCATGATGCACCCTATCCCCGCCTTCTCCTGTACTGCTATAAAGGACGCATCCACATTAATTTTCACAAACGGATATACAGGTGGAGACCAATCATTTTCTTTTTCAATTTGCTGATAAGTATTTTGAGTGTACTGCAGGATAGTACTACTTTTGATGTCATCTATGATTTTCATCGGGACCGGATTTTTAGATTCAAAACATTTATCGCATCGTGCTTTCCATATATGCCACATAATAATCACAAAACGACTGCTAATGTGATCGTCTATATCTTTCCATGAGATGATCCACTCTACTAGATTATTGATATTACCCGCCATAATGTTGAAGTGCATCCAAATCACCTTAGCTAAATCACAATGTAGAAGGACATGAATCATAGTTTCTTGATTCTGACAGAGTTCACATTGATAAATATGCCCGATATAGTTTTTAATTTTATCTCTAACAGGTAAACTGATGGTACAACATTTCCAGAGGAATAGTTTGATTCTGGGTAAAATTGGCAAATACCAAATAAAAGCCCATTCTTTCATATCGTAATTATAGTTATAGTCTCAAATTTGAAACCCTCTCTCCAACTCAAGCTTGAGTATTTTTTTTTTTTTTTTTTTTTTTTTGTGTTGAAGGAACGCTTGAGTTTAAAGCCTCAATCAAAGTTTTCGTGCAAATTATCTCATAAATTTTTAATTGTAGAAAACACTAATAGTCTATGAAAGAAAATTGTACTTCTTTAGCCCATTGTTTGTAACAACAACAAAATAACAATATGTTGATAAGGAATTATCCCCAATGAAAGATTACAAGATCATTCAAAACCTCCCATTTCCTCACCAATTCAAAATATTACACGGCGAATACACCTCTGATCAATTAAAACAAAAATAAAATCATATATTCATTACACACACCAAACAATTAATGCAATCATACCAGCATTACTGCAACGAACCCCATAATCACGATATTGCAGAACCAATCATAACAACCACTACACTGAGCGGAACGAATAAATTTCCATACAAACCCATTGCACGGGAAGAATCATCTTTCGTAGGCGAAGAATCGGTAGATTTCTCAGCCGATGTCGGGGCAGAACCTTTCTCGGGCTTAGGAGCAGGAGATGGAGATGAAGTACCAAAAATATCCAAAGGAAGAAGAACCTTATCAACTTGATAAACAGCTAAACTACTATCAGTATAGATAGTATTAGAAATTACTGTATCAACAACACCAGTGGTAATATTAACTTGATTTCCACTTGTAGTAACATTTAATGGGAAATCACCATTATTAGCATTTCCAGCTTGGGTAGGTAAAGGATTACTAACTGTTTGAAAACTTGAGACTGAAAAAAATGAAGGAATAATATGAAACTGAATGAGTTCAACTTTTTGTTGATCAGTAAGAGAATTAAGGGTACCAGATTTTAGATTTGAAAAAGCATTATCTGGTGGTGCAAATATTGTAAGACCTTGATTTGAATTGTTTAATTGTGTATTTATTTGATCAGCAATTTGGGTGGTTTTTAATAGACGAATGAAGGAGGTGAATTGACCTGCTTTTTCTAGGACTTTTGTTATGTTTGTTGGACCTGATGGAGATGGAGGTTGTGTTGAAGATTGAGCTGAAATTGGATTATAATGGAGAAAGGTTATTAGTGAAAATGTGGACATGAAGAGAATATATGTCTTCATTCTTTAGAGAGAGAAAAGGAGAGGTTGAGATGGTGAAGTGGGAGATGAAGGGAAGAGGGTTTTATTGAGGTAATAATAAAAGAAGTGATTGGTGTTGGGTAAGAGAGTTAAATTAGGTTAGATGTGAAGGGAAGATTCAATCTTAAGTTTTCTGGTAGGGCAGAGAGAGAATGTTACAGCTACTAGTTTGCTTTGAAAGGGAAGAATTATGAGTAAGAGTGAACGATAATGACTATTTCGATAATAAGACAAGAGGGGAGATATAAGTTTGAAGGCACTATGATTATATCCTTAGACCGATGCCTTTTAATCGTAAGAAAAGAATGACAATATAATCGTAGCACAAAAGGTAAGGCGTTCCTTCTCTCTTGAGAAAGATTTCAATTAGAGAAAATCTCAAAACGTCAATATAAGAATTTTTATGATAACGAAACAAAATAGTTGAGCAAGATCATTTAGAGAAAATTTTGATCGCTATAGACCAGAATATACCACAAAAGCATGCTATTAGATTATCTCGAAATTCCTGTGACAATAAAGAGGTTATGCATAACAAAAGCATACAAAACCATGAAAATGGTTTCGTGGCCATCATACATTTTCTTGTTTCTAAAGTTTACCATATAAAGTAACTTGAAATGTACTTCGATTTTATAAGATAAATCTTCTTCTAAAATCTTTTTGTCTTTGGTATGCATCCGTTCTTACAGTTTTTGTCGCCGGAAATGTATATTAGCATAGGAATGATATTCGAAAACGGAAAATTCTGATTGATTCAATATTGACTTTTACGCGTTATAGTTCAAACTAATGTGACCACCTCCAAAAGAAATATACAACTATAATTGTAAAAACCATGCCTGTGTATGCAATCCACTTATCAACTCGGTGTCGTCTCTCCACAAGCTTCAGTACTGAATTCGAGAGCCCAACCGTGTTAAGGATGTCCAAGGCTTTCCTCTGTGCCCTCTGCATCGTCGAAGAAACAGAAGAAACAAAATATGAGTAAAGATTTTCTTAACTTGGTTCTAACGTTTCTGGTCGAATTTGAAGGCCAACTCTGAATTAAGTCTGATTCATTCTTCTTCTAAAACTAGAAAGAGAAATTGGTGCAGGTAAAGCATATCAAAATCATCCATTAAGTGCTGGCATAGTTACCTTCAACCGATCTCGTTGTTCTGCATATTTGGAAAGAATTGCCACTCCAGTAGAGTAAGCTTCTTCGAGCATCAAAGAAGAATTACGAGCAGATTGCATTGCTTGCGTTTCGTCATCGAATATTCTCAGAATATGAGAAGAGTCCCCATTCTACACAGATTTGAATTCGGGTCAAAAAACAGAATAATTATCTCACCCATAATACAACTTTATGGATGTTGTCACAAATTTGTGAAAGCAAAAGTAATAAATGCGTACAGCTCTTTCAAGGAGTTCTGCTCTTTCTTTCGCTTCCATCATCCGTTTCTGATTGCGTTGAAAATGTTTATCCAAGCTTTCTTTCAGCGAATCAACATCTTCAGCTACCTGCTCCACTTTTCTGTATGTCAAAATTAACATATATATATATATATCAGTTCTCTACTGAGAGAGAGAGAGAGAGAGAGTGCATCAGTGCATGTGTGGGTTTGTGTGCTTGGGGGTGTGGTATGTGAAGAAGAGAAGTTCAAAAGGAAGTAGCTACACTCCCAGTTAAGATGAGGAGTATCAAGTCTAAACACGGAAGCTCAAATTTTACTCGTAAAACAAAGCTCAGTCACGAATGTTGCTAGTGCAGGAAGTCCAGACCTAAACCACTTGCTAAAACATGAGTAAACATAAATTACGAAAATTTCAATCACACCGACTACATGATATTGAACCATTTAGAAATTCTACAACCAAGTAATTACGTTTCGATATATTTTGGTTGAAATGGCCGAAATATTTCCATGTCCACCGAAACATTTGATAGAACGGAAAATTTAAATATTTGCTCTTAACAGTGCCTGATCAAGGAATTAAATTCGAAATGTTTCGGTCATTTTATTCCTATCGAAGCTTCCACCGAAAACGAAATTTAATTCCTTGTCTATACCATCAACTAAATAAGTTGCCAACGAGAGCATGAATATCGTAAAACACCCAAACAAATCCTAGTAGACAGAAACAGACAATGAGGAGCATCCAAATGAAATCAAGATTATTGAAGGATTACCTCTTCCAGAGATCACGTTGGGGTTTAGAAGCAATGGATCTCCAAAGACGATCCATCTCAACACAGAAAGAATGGATTTGAGAAATATCCTTCTTGATAGAGTAGGATAGGTCAGGAGAATCTAAGCCATTAGGGGATGAGTATTCAAGTCGTTCAAGTCTCTCTACTCCCTCCCTCGTTCTTAACAACAATTTCTTCGAATTCTGGTAGATCTCTGAGAGTGTTCCTCCTCCTTCAATGGCCATGTTCTACCTCAAGACTTGAACTCGCACACTTATAAAAATACTTGTTTTTTCTGCATTAAGGTGGAAATCAGGATCAGATTCAGTACGAGTAATACCAACTGAAATACAAGATATTTAAATGTCATAAAATAAACCATCAAAAGGATAAAAAACACACATTGGAACGAACTAGTCTCTTTCAAAATAAACCTAGCAAAGGTAGATTTTTTGTTTTTGTTTTTCTGTCCGACTCGTCGGAATGGCTAATTTGGGTTGATTTTGGGTCCATTTGATTTTAAACGATTCAGATTCAGACAAGGAGAAGAAACAAACATAGTTTTCAATTCACATTAAAAAATGATGTGATTGAGGAGGTGAACATGAACATGAAATTGAATTATTGAAGATTTGTTTCTTGCCCAAGTCTTCAATAATTAGAAGAGGGAAAAAATCCAGCAGGAACCCTGGCAATCAATAAAATTTACTAAGTAAATAACCCACATGATAATAGAAAACAAACAATCAATCAATCAGAAGTGCTTCATTTGGTGATGATTGATTCAAACATCAAACCTAGAAAAAGTCGATTTGATTTGGAACATATGCATAACTCGAAATAAAGTAGACAAATTGAATGGGTCGAAATAAGTAATTGAAGGAACAATCAATCGGTAGTTCTTCTCTGGGCAGAAGAAGGATTAACCAAACTCGTTCTGATCATAACAAAAATTGAAAACTTAGATCTGAAAAAACCTAAAATTGGTAAAATCGATCTCATCAATTGCTCGACCAACACAGGACCAATTAACTTGATCGGATCTAAACGAACCAGCATTAATGAAGTAATTAGGGGTTTTCTTCCAAAATTGAGCTTACCCAGGTGTCTCGGCGGAGGAAGGCGTTAAGCGGTGGCGATGACTGGCTCGGCGGTGGAAGGTAAAGCGGTGATTGGTGGTGGAGTAAGGAGACGGTTTTCTTTTTGTTCGTCATATTTTGCTAGAGAAATCGAGAGAAAAGGCAAGGGTAGACAGTTGTGTCATCCAGTGAGTCAAGACCGTTGATTTGAAATAGCCGTAGATCCATACCGTATGATCATATATCGGACGATCTGAAAACCCTCAAATAGAATCTGGGTATGAAGAAGCGAGGTAATGCCACATGGAAAGGCAGACAATATATATATATATATATATATATATATTTTTTTTTGGAAGTCGACTACGATCTACGTATGTCGTTAAATTTGGCATTGATACATCAAAGATGTGATACGCTCAATAACTGCCCACTCAAACTGAAACAAGACCGGGCCTATAGCCCAACATGACAATGGCCTAAAGCCCAACTACATTATTTACACCCTAATAATCCCAAATCAAATAACTAAAGATTCCACCTTCTATGGGAATCGAACCTGAGACCTCCAGGGATTTCTGGAGTTTATGTTAACACCTTGGAACTACTTGGGCTACCAACTGTTGACGACAATATATTTTTTAGATGAGAATAGGCTTAGCCTAACTTTATTACTCATAACTTCTCGAAGAAGTGTTGGGTTTATCTGTCTCCAACTGACTAACGATACATTCAGGAACTACAACCAACTCCATTGGCGTATCATAGTTGTTCCCAAAATTTTCATGTGCTAATAAATGCGCGACATATTCACATTACTAGGACAAAAAGAAAAGCGACGCGACACTCCTTCAAAGATGCAATGTATCTCTTATATCAACTATTATTGGTTTTGATTCTCCATGGTATATCAGCTTCTAAACCCGAGCACGACAATACCACATTCATAGCGTCGCCTTCAACTATGCATGTATATTGATGTAGATCCTAATCTAAATTAGCAGGTAACCTAACCGCCTTTGCTTCAGCTTTTATGGGTGATGAAGCATTTGTTGATTGTACCCAAGCCATTACAAAATCTCCCTTGAAATCCCTATAAACCGCGGCTAACTTAGCTCGTCCATTAATATATCCAGCATCAAAATTATTTTCAATTCCTTATTACCAGGAGGATACCAATTTGAGTTGTTCCCTGTTTCTTCAATATCTTCTCCATTCCTGTCTTCTTTTTTATCTTCGAATTCTTCATTTAATCTTACCGCAGCCGATATGATTTGTCGACTGCATTGTAACTGTTCCCCCAAAGTAAATTTGTTTCTTGCCTTCCATAAGTACCAAGTGACACATATCCTTAGCTCAATTATCTTCTCTTCTTCAGTACCCGATAACCAACCACATAATATATCAATAAAATTCCTACTACCTTCCAATCTCAATTCTAAAGGTGGGCAAATCCATGTTTCTCGTGCCATACGACACGTTCTGAATATATGATCGACATCTTCATCTTCTTCTTTACAATAATCATAAATTTTAGATATTTCTTCGTTAAATCTTAGAGCTCTTTTCTTCGTAGAGAGGGCATCATGAAGTACTCTCAAAATGAATGTTCTGACTCTTGGTGCTAGAGTAAATCGCTTCCACACCTTCTTCCAAGTCAAATATCCATACGAGAGTTCAATAGCAATCGAAGTTGATGGTTTGTCTTTCGCAATCGTTGTATATAAAGATTTACTTGTAAAAACACCTTTGTCTGTATATATCCAAATGAGTTTGTCATTGGTATCTTGCATCGGTAAATTGATTTTCAAGATTTCATTCGCAACTATGGTGTCGAAAGTGAGTTCAATAAGCCTTCTCTTCCACTGTCCTTGGTCGTCAATTAATTCTTTCACATAAAACAACCGATTACCCTCATCGTCTTCCATGTTTCTACCCGGTTTGAAGCCTCTCAACGATGGGATCCAAGGGTCTTCCCATATTCTAGCAGTTTTTCTATTGCCAATTAAGTAACACATCCCCTTTTGTACTTCTTCTCTTAATTCTAACATATTCTTCTACGTAACTGTTGAGGGTGCAGCCGACTTTTGTCTGAAAGTCCAGAAGTTATTGTGTTTTAGGTATTTGGCTCTTAATAACCTTACCCAAAGAGCTTGAGGTTTAGTGTGAAATCTCCATACCAATTTACCTATATAGCCCAATTCACCACTTCCAAGTTTCTTATTCCCAACCCACCATCTTTTTGAGTTGCATGTAATCTTTCGAGGTCAATGCAAGTCAACTAATTAATTGACTTAGAGAGAAAATAAAAGGCCTTGAATATTAAAAAAAAAGTATCGATCTTAGGACCCTAAACAAATATAATAAATTAAAAATGTAAGACCTAACTTTCATTCTTCTTCTTCTTTCACGACTACTACAAGTAAACTACAACCTCTACACCTCGCTATTTTACTTCTCAGATCCTAGATAAAGGAAGAAGAACAAGAAGAAGAAGAATATGCTGCCTACGGTTTATTAATGTAAAAACTCCACTTTTTAGAGAACATGAGTGAAATATTATATTAGAGTAATGTCTCCCTGGAAATTGTTGTCCAAATAAGATTTCTAATTTTTTTATTTGTCTGCATAAAATTGTTTCCAAATAAGATATGGTCGCAGCTTTGGTGAATAAAGAAAAATTTTCAAGGAATAAATTCTCTAGGGAATCCATGTTTCTTGTACACTCTCCAGGGCAGAATTTCTTATGGGGAATACATTAACAATTAACAAAAAAAAAAAATTAAGTAATAAATTCTGAAAGAAGTTTATTTCAAGTCCATCCCTCCTATTTCTTCTCCCCTCCTCTTTCTTCTTGCCTCCCTTCTGAAAAAAGAGGCAAATCAGAAACCCCTCTTTCCTCTCCCCTCTTAACTCATCTCCTATTATCCTCCATAACTTTAACTAAGTTTTATGTTCTTCTTTTCCAATCTTTTCTCTTACTTATCTTCCCCAAATCTCCAACCCTACTGAATTGTTTTCCTAAAATCAGAAATGAAGTTAAAGAGATAAAGAGGGTACACACAATATAAACCTAGAAATTAGTAAAATCTCTTGAAGCTCTTATAATGGGACGTCAAAAGCAAGTTTCTTCATTCATTAATCCTCCCCAAGAGAGGTAAACACGTTATAAACCCTAGATTCGGTTAATTTTGAGCCCTAAAACATATTTTCATCAATTCTAAATCCTAGAAATTTTTGTCATTTGGACCATTTTTGTGATTCGGTTCGATTGTAGCCGTGTATGATTTGGACCTAGAACAAAGTTTTCGAGAAAAAGATGAAGAAAATAATAAACACTTGAAAGGAGTTTAGGGTTTAGATATCTAGAAAGAATTTGTTTAAGTTAAGTTTATAAAAATTCCTTCTAAATTCTTTTATGAAATCTTCTCAAAATTTAATTATTTTTAACTCCTGAATTATTTGGAAGTCCTATAGCAACAAATAGAAATAAAAAAGTTAATCTTAGTTGACCAATTTTGTAGAAAATCTTTATTTTCTCGGAGATTTTTCTTTATTCCCCAAAGCCATAGTCGTAAGATGTTTGATTGTCCATGTATTGGTCACCTATGGATATGAAAAAAAAATCATCGTTTTGGTTAAAAATTTGGCCAAACTAATTTTGTTAGTCGTGTCTTTGGGCAAAAGAAAAAGTCTTCGAGGCATAAAGATTTTTGTCTTAGAGTAAAAAAAACATTAGTTTTTTATCCCAAAAATAAAGCTGATTGTGGGTCAGCTCTTAATCGTCGTCTTCATATTCATCCCACCTCCAACCACCACCACAACATTCCTAATCTTCAAAATTTCTCTCTTCTACCCACCACAACCGCAACCTTTTAGTGAGAAACTATCAATACCAAATTGTTGTGATTGGTTGTCAATCTAATGCAAAAGTACTCTAGCCCTTCTTAGATTTTGATTCAATGTCAGAGAAGTTGAATGGGTACCCAAAGACCTATCATTCTTCAAATTGTTCATGATTCTTCCGCATCAGGTTCGATCTTTAGTTAACATTTTAGGGGTTTTTTATTTTTCTTGGGGTTGTCCTGGTTATTTAGATCCAATTTCATTTTTTCCCTCGTATTATTGATCTATTAATGATCCACTCATTTGAGTATTTTGTATTTTTGTGATTAGTTTGGTTATGCATCAGTTAAATTATTATATCTCTTCTGGAATTTGAGCTTTATTTCTTTGATATTTCTTCCCATTTCATTTTTTTGGGTGTAATTGTTTTTCAGACAGATTAAGGTTTTGCTTCTTCATGGTTCACATGGTTATGTTGATTATAATTTTCAACCCGAAGAAGAAGCAATGGAGGTGCATGTTAGTCAATTATAGTGGGTGGAGGTGGGGTTGTTGGCTTGTGGAGTCTCTAATGTTCTAAGCGAAATCTTAGACGTCTATACATCTACTAATAGGTTTCTCAGAAGCTCATGCACAAACTAATAATGAACTAGTTCAGGTTAGATCCTGGATCGCTTTCTCGCGGATTAAATTGGTTGCTTTATCCGAAGATCGAGAGCTCCAAGTTGCAGCTCATGTACTTGAGACACCCGAGCAATCAACTTAATCTCCCTCTTTTAGAGTCATGTAAGACCTTATCTGATTAATTTGGCAAAGATAATAATCTTCTTGAGAAAAATTCATACATGTTTCTGTTCTAATGAGGTCTTTATATATAGACTCATAGAGTCAAAATCCTAATCAGGTATATTTAAAAAATCACAGAAATAAAAACTCTTAATCTAATCCTGAGGGGCACTCCTAGATAAGAGTTTTGTCCCATATGGGTAGGGGTTGGAAAAGAAGTCCGAAAATTCGTAATCCGTAACGGGTACCCGAGTCCGTTAGAGCCCAGGAATACTAGAAATCTGAAGGTGGTATAGCCTGATCAACCCTGTGAAATAAAGGGTCGGACTCGGGGTTTGGAGTGCTACCCCGCATCCCGCCCGAGCCCGTCCGTTAATATTTACCTGACATAACCCGCTTAATAATGTCATCAATTTATACGACAAAGCCTATGTACATTGTATGTACATACTTGCTTTTATGTATTTATGTATGTATGCATAATATATATCATACATAATTATACATTAATATATATATGTATGATGGTGAACCGTGGATGTGACAGTCGTATGGTGGTGGTGACCAAGGTCACAAAATATGGCAGTGACCTACTGTCCGAGGTGCGCCCCTTTGACAAGGCATTGTTAAGAAAAACTTAATTGAATTTCAAATCGATGGACATTTCGATAGCCATGTAAATAAAAATATTTCGGTCATTTTGACCGAGATATTTCGAAATTTTGGTTAAAATCCGACACCCGAGAAACCCGAATGGTTTGACGGACTTGGACGGGTTTTGGACACTAGGATTGTTAAAATAACCTGCTCCATTAAGCTCGAGAACCCGAATGGACAAAGAGTTTCAAAGCCCGACCTGTCCAATCTGATGAATGATATGTACCCAACCGTCCGATCCAGACCGATTCCCACCCCTACATCTGTGGCATCCCTTTAATGTGGCCACTCGGGCAGCCCCTAAAGTGAGTTGGGCCTGACCGGCCCAACGCCATGGTCGGTCATCACATGGTCGACCCTTTTATGTGTCAAGGCATCCCTTTTTTGCCCGAACTTTTCTATCTTTGTCCGGCTATTATCTAGGCCCTTTTGAGCCTATCCTAGTGGATCTAATCCAAGTTTTACCATGTTTCCTCTAGTCTTATCTTTCTGATCAAATCGACACTATTCGGTGTAATCCGTTGTAGGATTTGATCGTAGTTAGTCGCGAATCACCAAATTGGTTCGACGATCGTAGTTGGCTGGTAGCTAAGCATTACGATACCTAGTTCGACCAGACTTGATGATCTTATTGATCATTTTTCATATCCGAAAAATTGAACGCATTGTCATCTTGGTCGAAGGACATCTCCTTCAGAGATGAAGATGAAGATTAGGGATTAAAATAACATTCAGATTTATTTTAGGGTTAAAAATAAATATGCCCCCCCAAGTCAATCTTGATCGACCAAGTCTTTATACCCCAGAGATTTTTCTTTATGCCCCAACGAATCCACCACTTTGTTTCCCCCACGCGCTACTACCGTACTCCAACGACTTTTTATAATATATATATATATATATATATATATATTTTTCTGATCTTTCTCTTTCATCTCCTTATATTCTTCTTCTCCTCCGACCATCAATACTCTCTCTCTCTCTCGGCGAAGGGGCGTCCCCTTCGTTAGATTTCATTTTATTGTAGGAAAACTTCGTAAACTAGATTGCGCCCTTGTTTGGGAGTTTTTCTCAAACCAGATCGACATTCCGGCGAAAGAGACGTCCCCTTCGCCGGAACAAAAGGAGAAGAGATACGTGGTGATGGTCGGAGGTGGTGATGGTTGAGGGTGGTGGTGGTAGAAGGAGAAAGGGGGAAGAAGAGAAAAATTGTGACGATCGGAGGTTGAGATTCACTAATTTTTCGAGAGTCGAGAGAAACCTCGTTCCAACAACTGGATGGTGCTTGCTACCTTCAGCAAGATAGCACTTTTCCTTTTGGTAGTAGGTTTTTTTTTTTTTTTTTTTTT
>BEHA01000600.1:2652518-2683458 GCA_002897215.1 Eschscholzia californica subsp. californica
AATTTACCTTCTTCTTGTCCTTAGGTGTTTGTTTCTTAAAACTTTTTATCCTTCCTAGGCTTTAGAGAATCTTTCCCAGATTTTTCTTCTTCAACCACATTAGCCTTAGGTGGATAATCAGTTTGGGTCTCATTTGATTCTCGAATACGAGAATCTTCTTCAATACGAAGGTGATGTTGTAGAGAATCTAAAGAATAATTTTCTTCGTCATGTTTGATTTCTTCTTATAGTCGCTCCAAGGAGGTAGTCTAGAAATGATATCTAACCCCCACCAAAAATGTGCCCATAAGAGGGATACCAACATTTTTAAGATTGCTAACAATAAGTAATAACTCATTAACTTGAGTCATATATCAGACTTATTGTTAACCATCTTAAAATTCATAAAATTACCAATTAATGTTTTTTGATTACTTGCCTCTTCAATGCGGTATTTGTTGTCCAGTGCTTTCCATAATGCTTTAGCAGAATCAATTGAACAATGAGCATTGTATACAGAAGTAGATAAATATGACCAATGCAAAGAAAAACATCTTCATTTTGCTTCCTTCGTTTTTTTCGTAATTCAGCAAAGTCTTCGGGAGTCTCATCAGGAATTTTATCGAGAACCCCTTATACTATATAAAATAATTTAGTAGAAGTCGGAAAGAACAGTAATTTTTCTTGCCACCTTGTGAAATTCACTCTATTAAAACTCTCAATACATGTGTAGTCTTAATTCATAACAATAGAGATTGAGTAATTGATGTTGATGCTTCCATTTCAAACTAAGTGAGATTTAATATCTAAAAATTGTTGGAAAATATTGTTGCTACTAGTTTGAAATGGAACGAAAAATTCAAAGCTCGATAAATCAATTCTTTTAGCCAGTAACTCGACCCCTTCTGGTATAAACCACGAGTACACAACGGGTATGGAATTATGCTTTCAGGATACGATGAAGTCTTTACAACTATCTCGTTTCAAAGTATGCACGCCTTGACCAAGGTCAAGGAAACTCTGAAAAATTTACTGATAATGCTAATAGAGACCGATTTCGAATTCGACAAAAAACTTGTAGAAAAATTTTAGCATTCACCCTTGATTGTGAAATAGAAAATGCAAGAGAGAAAGAGTTTTTCTTGGATGGTTTATTGCCACTTAATTTATATTAAGTGAAAAGATATGGATGCATCTCATTGATGCAACAATCAGCAATTTGAATGGGTCAACAATTTGAATGGGCATTGCACCCATTCAATTTCTTGACGAGATGGACAACTACCATCTTCCCTCCCAGGCATCCTTCAAATGCCTTAATAAATTATTAAAATTTTCCAACATTATTATCAACAAAAGAAAGAAAAAAAAAAACCAAAAATTCATTACGACAAGTCTTAGGGATTTTACCATGAGCACAAAAAAGCCTATTGTATTACCCTCTAATTTCAGGAATCGTTGCTCCACTTAAGGACAACACTTGATTCAAAGCTTTCAGCTACACACTCCAGTTGGTTTCTTAGTATTATATGATAAGACCATTAAAAAAGGGCTTCTTTGATTAAATTACAACTATCTTAATACATTTGAACTTAAAAATCACCACTTCTTGACACATTTTAATCAAGACCATGAACTTAAAAATCACCACTCTTACTATGTGACTTCTAATGCTCTCTTGTTTTTGTTTTCTTGACACTAACAAATTCGAAGAACAGTTTTCTAATATCTTGCAGTTTACTAACCACATTTTTCATCATCACCCGGTCGCTCGGTGAATGTTTAGAACATGTGATGCCAACTCTAATAAATTCAACCAAGCATTCCTCTATTCTATTATCTTTGTTCCTATGTCTATGCTGAACGTCTAGCACAAGTGCCGTTTCTTCTATTTCTCTTGCCTCAACCTCTTGGATACCATCTTCTGCATCTGCTATTGGAAACATGAGTGGGTCAATTATCTCCACAACTCGACTTGGAAAACTCCTTATACAAAAATCATGAAGATTTAGACCATCTTTGAACATGTCGTTTGTCGGTCTTTTTCCTGTAAACATCTCCAACAAGAGAATTCCATAGCTATATACATCACCCATGATAGAAACTTGACTGCCCATTCCATATTCTGCAAATTTTTGATATGTTTGTACTAGAATCAAACAACAGGGTAAACCAAATCTTGTATATAGAGCGAAGCTAGTTTTGAGACTGAATATATTTACCTGGAGGAACGTACCCGATGGATCCCCTTAGCTCAAGTGACATGCTCTGATTTTGAGAAGAACTATTTGATGTTTCGAAGAGGAACTTCGCTAAGCCAAAGTCACTAACATGAGCTATTTTATCTCCGTCTAGAAGTACATTACTTGGCTTTAGGTCACAGTGAGCAATAGCAGTCTCACAATTATGATGAAGATACTCTAATGCAGAGGCTACGTCAATGGCTATATTTAGCCTTTCACTAAAATTTAGACTCTTGGAACGACCATTTTCTTGGGGATGCAACCATTGTTCTAAACTCCCATTTGACATGAATTCAAAAACTAAAGCTTTAAAGTCGTTCCCTTCATAATCAATACTCAAACATGTACTTATCACTTTAACGAGATTACGATGTCGAATATTTCTCAAAGCTTCACACTCAGATATGAAACTCTTGGAAGCACAAATCTGTTGAAGGTTCAATACCTTCACAGCAACTATCTTTCCATCTTCATCACTAACTCCTTTGTACACACAACCAAAATTACCTACACCGATCAGATTGGTGATGGAGAACCCAGCAGTCCATTTAAATAGCTCTGTGTAGGAGACGCTAGGAAACTGGACAATCTTTGAGGAGGATGCAGGAGCTTTAGGTCTCTTTACGAACTTTATCATCCCAACACAAGCAACACACGATAACATGACTACAACTAGAACACCAAGTAGTGCCAAGCTAATAATTTTCGGAGAAAGTACACTAAACAATTTCCGACTGCCTCTTTTAAAGCACATGGGCAAATGTAGTTTTGGGTTACCACCACAGAGATTATAGTTTCCTAGGATAGAAGTTTCGTTTATATTGGCGAAAATACCGCCTTTTGGTAATTCCCCTCTGAAGTCATTGAAAGAAAGATTGAGGTACTTTAGAGTCAAAAATTTCTCAAGAAAGTCCGGGATCTTCCCTGACAAATCATTATGTGAAAAATCCAACTCTTCTATACCTCTTAAAGTACTCAAAGACTCGGGAAGTGTTCCCTCAAAGTGATTTCGACCCATGTACAATCGTTCTAAGCTTATACAGTTGCCTAATGTGCTTGGAATTTGACCAGAGAATTGGTTATCTGAGACATGCAATTCTTCAAGATTATTCAAATTCCCCACTTCTAATGGTAAAGAACCTGTCAAGGAATTGTGATTTATAGCCAAAGAAATTGAGAGGGAAGGAAGATTGAAGAACTCAAAGGGTACGGTTCCATTGAGATTATTATATGAAAGGTTTAAAAGTACCAAGTTTTTACAGTTCCCTAGAGTAGATGGAATGCTTCCCTGTAAATTGTTCATCTCTATAAAGAGTAAATTCAACTTAGACAAGTTTCCAATGGAGGATGGGATAAGGCCTGAAAGCTTGTTATCATTCAAATTCAACACCTCTAAGTTCTCAAGCCTCCCTATCTCTACAGGGATACTACCACTCAAGTAGTTACCCTCCAATCCTAATTGTGTCAAATTGACAAGATTCTCAATCCTTGTGGGGATTCTACCATGAATAGCATTTCCTCCAATAATGAACGTTTCGAGTTTCGTCGAGAGATTGGCTATCGATTCTGGTAATTCGCCTCCTAGACGATTATCAGCTAGTGATAAGAACCTCAGATTAGTACAATTAGCTAAAGAAGTAAGGATATTCAGATCATTGAGTCCCCTTGATCCAAGTTGATTGAAACCAAAATTAAGTTTTGTTAGTCCCCGTAATTTCCCTAAGCTAATAGGTATTGGTCCACTGAGACTGTTACTTACGAAATCAAGCAATTCAAGTCCAGATATGTTTGAAAAGGAAACTGGAATATGTCCTGCGAAATTGTTTTCACCACAAAAGAAGAACTTCAAATTAGGAAGCTTGAGGCCTATATCAGATGGAAGTTGACCGCGAAGATGGTTTTGTGTAACAGCGAAGAGATGCAGCGAGGATATGTTATACATTAAAGAAGGGATGACACCAGATAGTTTGTTTTGAGAAACTCGAAAGAAGCGTAAGCTCCTCAATTGACCAAATTCATCGGGTATGGCTCCTTCAAGATTATTTCTTGCAAGTGAAAGCGCTAATAGAGATGAAAAGTTGCCTATCCAAGGTGGTATTCTTCCAGTTAGATTGTTTCCACTTAGAAGAAGAATGCGCAACTTTGTAAGTGAACTCAGCTGGTGAGGTATACTACCAACCATGCTGTTAAAAGCTAAGCTCAGGTTTTGGAGGTCTGAACAATGGTCTAGAGTGGCTGGAATTTCACCTCTAAATGAGTTGGTAGACAGATCAAGAATTTGTAGTCGTATCAAAAAACCGATCTCAGTAGGAACTTCACCATGGAAGTAGTTCTCACTTAGATTTAAATTGGTAAGAAATGTAAGGTTTCCAATGGAGGGAGCTAACACTCCAACAAGGTTAAGACTTTCTAAATGTAAGGCCACTACTCTTTCATTGGAGGGATTGCATGAAACTCCTACCCATTGACAGAAATGGACAGAGTTGTTCCATGAGTTCATTACTTGGAATGGGTCTTGAGTTATCCTCTCCTTAAACTGAAGCAAAACAAGATGGTCCGACTCGTTTCCAGAAATGGTGGTAGTCGTGAGTGTCGATTGTGATTGAGAATTCATGAGGAGAAGAAGAATGACATGAATGTATAATGATGAATTCATGTTCCACCTCAACAAAGAAAAAACAAAAAAGGAAGTAGTAGTATAGCAAACTTCTCAATGAAAGAATGAAGCTCTTTCAAGCTCATATTTATGTTAATAGTTTGATAATGAGTTCTTCTCTCCAAGTATAATACAACCACCAACTTGCCCCCTTAGCTTTGACCCATTATTGCTGTCATGCTCATAACTTGCCTTAAATTTGAGGGTAGGCTTCAAACAGAATCCACCCCTCTTCAGCTTATGCACTGAGAGGCCAGCTCAAAATCTATCACTTTTATCAATTTAATTTTTGCATCTTTTTCTCCATGAATATATGACAACACAGTGATACACTGATACTTGACCTTGAATTCAAAGTTAGGAGAATTTATTTTCCATGAATAAAGTGACTGTTGACCACTTGACCTTGACTTGACTTCAACCCTAAAAGACAAGGATATAATGGGAGATAGCTACAACTAGCTAGAAACTTAAAAGCCTAATACACCCACCGGGGACAATAATAACTTCTTGTTGCCTTGTTGGAGTATCCAGGGTTGCAGTTTGGAGTAGTCCAAAAGACGATGGTTCGTTTAGCAACTCGAATGTCTATGTCACGCAGAAATGACACGTACCCAAACCTGACATTGTGGAGTCGCAAATCCAAACATTCCAGATTTACCAGAGCACCTATACATGTAGGTATACTTCCATGTATGGGATTACCTCCTGAGCTAGAATATTGGAGACTCGACAAGTTTGGTAGTACACCTTTGAAGTTTGAACAGGTTCTCTTGTAGAACCAAGAGTAGACTAGAAAAATTGACAACAAAAGTTGAATCCTTGGATGTCATCCTCCTTATGTAGATTATTGTTCTGCAAGTTAAACCAACTCAAGTGAGGTAAGCTTTCTAGATTTTGAGACTGTCACACACCAATAAACCGATTTTCTGCACCCATAAACCTTCTACTGAGAGGAAGTGTGAGGTATAATTTCGACGGGGAGTTCTAAGTGGTTATAGAGAAAACTGATACCCCACAAGGATGAGATGTCGTAAATGGAAGAAGGTATAATTCCCGACAATGAACTTTCGGATAGTTCAAGAAATCTTAAATCCTTGAGCAGACCAAGTTCAGATGGTATTTTACTGTCTAGACCGATATACCGTTATCAAATAATTAGAGGCTAACCAACAATAAGACATTCGACAAAGAACTTGGATGCCTCCAGTTACTTTATTTGTTCGAAGATGCAAGATAGTTAGCTTCGAAATTCTCCTAATTGGTCCAGAATTTTTTTCATTAGCTCATTGACACTACAGTCAAGCACACTAAGGTTCATAAAGTTGGTTATGTTGACTGGAATTTCCCCATCAAAGCATTATTTGATACCTTTAAAAACCGTAATCGGAACAATGGGCGACAGATTTGGTATTTGGATATTCTTCGTGTCAATGACCTGGCCAATTATTCATCAATTAAACAGATCTATGAGCAGTAAATGTGTAACTAAAGTATTAAAGAACCAAGAAAAGATAACCATTCAAATAAAAAAAAGGATTTTTGAGTTTAAGGTCCAAAAATAGGGGGGGTAATTAATCATATATCCACTCCTAAATCAATAAATAAAATAAAACCAAAATAAATCGAAAATGTAAAATAAGTCCAAAAATTCACTATTTGGTGGGCCCCATGCATCAATCCTTTAATTTTCTCTCATTTTTGCCCTTTCATAGATATTTTTTAACCATTGGTAAACCAAAGGTTTGTGATGGTTGAGTTAATACAATTGTTCTTTCCATAAATTTTATGAAAGAATATTTATGGTGGATATTTAATGTTAATCTTTATTTCCAAAACTTATATTTTTCTAAAGTAACCTACCAAATCAATGGATATTTACCTAAAATTAGTTTATCTCTCTCAAAAATGAGTTTCTCTTTCTGTAATTATATGTTCTTTGAGTTCAAGAAAATATATTATTTCCAAAACTGATATTTGTCTAAATTAACCTACCAATTCAATGGATATTTACCTAAAACGAGATGCTCTCTTCCAAAAACGATTTTCTCTCTCTGTAACTCTATATTCTTTGAACATCAAGAAAGTATGAATGTGATTTGCTTTTTATTTCTACCTCGATCCAATTAGACATCTACAAATTCGTTTGTGAGGTTAAAAAACAAACTATTTTGCTAGCATCTTACTGATTCTTCTAGCATATTTTACATTCTACTAGCATCTGATAATTGAATTTGATAAAGTAGTTTAAAAAGCAAATACTATTTCGTTAACATCTTATTGATTCCAATAGCAATTTTTACATTCTATTAGCATCTGTTGAATGAATATGAACACAGTAGTTTAAAAAGCAAGAATATTTTGCTAGCATCTTATGAACTTGTTACAGTAGGTTAACAAATACTTTTTCTAAAGTAACCTACCAAATCAATGGATATTTACCTAAAATTAGTTTCTCTCTCCCAAAAATGAGTTTCTCTTTCTGTAACTATATGTTCTTTGAGTTCAAGAAAATATATTATTTCCAAAACTGATATTTGTCTAAATTAACTTACCAATTCAATGGATATTTACCTAAAACGAGATGCTCTATCCCAAAAACGATTTTCTCTCTCTGTAACTCTATGTTCTTTGAATTTCAAGAAAGTATGAATTTGTGATTTGCTTTTTATTTCTACCTCGATCCAATTAGACATCTACAAATTCATTTGTGAGGTTAAAAAGCAAACCATTTTGCTAGCATCTTACTGATTCTACTAGCATATTTTACATTCTACTAGTATCTGCTGAATGAATTTGATAAAGTAGTTTAAAAAGCAAATACTATTTCGCTAACATCTTATTGATTCTAATAGCAATTTTTACATTCTATTAGCATCTGTTGAATGAATATGAATACAGTAGTTTAAAAAGCAAGAATATTTTGCTAGTATCTTATGAATTTGTTACAGTAGGTTAACAAATACTTTTTAGTAATTAAAATATATTATGTGAAATTGTTTTTGTTACATTTTCAATATTTTACTAGCATTTTCTTGATTTTGTTACCATCTGATATGAATTTGTTACAATAGGTCGATTCTAATAAAATTCTATGCTGGTAGAATATTATCGAGTCCAACAACATTTTTAA
Organism: Eschscholzia californica subsp. californica; assembly: GCA_002897215.1. Lineage (NCBI taxonomy): Eukaryota > Viridiplantae > Streptophyta > Magnoliopsida > Ranunculales > Papaveraceae > Eschscholzia > Eschscholzia californica. The sequence goes on from BEHA01000600.1 coordinate 2,660,530, forward strand.
CATTTTATTTTAACGTTTGTTTTTTCTTACTCTTCACTACTGTAGATGATGAATGAAACCAGCAATCGATTCTCTCTCTCTCTCCCACTCGATGCTTTTGCCTTTTTCACTCGGTTTAATTTGGCGTCGATGATGAATGAAATCAAAACCTAGTTCGTATATTAGAAAATGACGATGCTCTCTCTCTCTCTCTCTCTTCGGTTTGATTTTGACCAATTCTAATATAAATATAAAACAAAGTATTCTGCTAAACGAAAAAGACAACTATTTTTCCGGAAGGAAAGTTTATTTTTAAGGAAATCATTTAATGAATCTCTAAATATTATGATATATTTTATTTTAGGTTATTTTTTTTAACTTAGGATAGGTTAGGTAGTAAAAGAGAATGAGAGGATAGACATGTAATTTACTTTGAGTGGATTTATTTTCTATTTCAGATTATCTTTGGTCTCTAGACTCATTGATATGCGATTTTGGACTTAAAATACATCCCCCGTAAAAAAAATTACCTCTAATTTAAGCATCGTCGAGTTAATCCCAGCTTCTTCAAAACCGGCAAGAATGAGCATGGTTTCAAATTTGCCGCCATTGATCGGACACGAATTAGGTCAGTTGGCGGGTTCATTATCCCGCTGAATAAGACGTGGGGCAATTTTTTCAATTCACCCATTTTCCGAAAATGTAAGAAGTCAAAGTTGTCCTTTATCGGATGTGGATGCACAAGAGTATACACAAAAATGTTAATTTAAGAACTTTCTACTCGACTATGAGGGTCCCTTGGGGAAATACTTAGCCGTAGCTAAATTTTGTGTTGCTCTTGCTTAAAATGGCATTCCAATCATTTTTGAAATTACAAGGGAAGTTTTATAGTGTCTTCCCAATTTTGTTAAAAGGCCTCTCCACGAAACCATTTCACTTGATAAACAATTTTGTGTTCCCCTTATCCAGGTTGATTAAAACCAAATTAAGTTTTGTTAGTCACCTTAATTTCTCTAAACTAGTACGAACCCAGTCGACCGAGATTGTAATTCACGAAATTAACCAATTCAACTCCCGATATATCTGAAAGAAAAATTGGAATATGTCTTATGAAACTGTTTTTGTTAAAAAAAATAACCTAATTAACTTGTTCAGGAATATGAAGATAAACGATGCGAAAGTAAAAGGAGAGACACCAAAATTATTTAACGTGGCAAAAAACCCCTCCAAACTAGAAGGTAAAAAACCACGGGACCTAGTCCAGAAATCTTCCACTATAATTAAATAATGGGTTACACAACTCTTCAAGATGTGTAGAAACACTCTTGGACAACTCTTCACCAAACCTATGGTGGATAAACTGAACAAAGAAACAAAGAAATAAAATCTCTTACTCCTTAGGATTTGAACAAATCCTAGATTCCTAAAGGTTGAAGAAGATAACCACAAACTAAATTGCTTCACAAGATTAATAATCTTCTTTTCTTCAAACCAATATTCTGCTCTTTCAATCTCTCTTGAAAGAACCACTTCAGAAATCTCACTTTCTCTGACTTCTCTTTGTTCTGGAAGTTGTTGTATATAATCTCTTCCCTTTCATTCCCTTTTATAATGATAAATAGGGAGGTTTACCAATAGAAATAGGAATTCCTTTTTAGGCTTGAAAAAATAGATACTTCTATTTTTTTCCCAAACAAGGAATAAGGGAAATCCTATTCCAACTAGGAGTCCTTTTATTATAAGGAGGGACCCCAACAAACTCCCCCTCCCGACTTATGAAGAGGGACCTACCATCCCCAAACCTGCAACACTGCTACATAGCTCATGTTTGCCTTTGGGTAATGGTTTTGTCATCATATTTGAACCATTGTCGTCAGTATGGATTTTCTCGATCTTCAACACCTTTTCTTCAAGAACATCTTGGATCCACTGGTATCTCACATTTATATGCTTGGACTTGGAATGAAAACTAGAATTTTTACAGAGGTGGATGGCACTTTGACTGTCGCAATGAATAACATAATTATCTTGTTTCATACCAAGTTCTTCTAACAGCCTCTTCATCCATAACATCTCCTTGCAACATTCTGTAATGGCAATATATTCTGCCTCTGTAGTAGATAAAGCTACACACTGCTCCCCCTGAAAATGTAAATAGGTAGCCTGATGTGGACCTTTTAGAGTCTACATCTCCTGCCATGTCTGCATCTGTGTAACCGACTAATACTGGCTTATCATTACCAAAACATATACGAGCTTTAGACGTACCTCTAAGATACTTCAGAATCCACTTCACTGCTAACCAATGCTCTTTGCCTGGATTAGCAAGAAATCTGCTTACTACTCCAACTGCAAATGCAATGTCCGGTCTTGTACACACCATTGCATACATCAAGCTTCCTACAGCTGAAGCATAAGGAATTTTCTCCATTTCTTCTTTCTCACTTCTAGTTGATGGACACTGATCACGAGTCAACTTGAAGTGACTGGCTAATGGACAACTCACTGGTTTTGTCTTGTCCATGTTGAACCTTTCTAGAACCTTTTCAATGTATCTTTCTTGTGATAGCCAAAGTTTTCCAGCTTTTCTATCACGAGAGATATGCATGCCAAGAATTTGTTTTGCTGGACCCAAGTCTTTCATATCGAAATACTTGTTTAGTTCCTTCTTTAACTTGCTAATTTTATTAGCATCCTGACCAACAATCAACATATCATCAACATAAAGTAGAAGTATAATCAAATCTCCATCAAGAAATTTATGAACGAAAACACAATGATCTGAAGCCGTCCTGTGATACCCTTGATCCTTCATGAATGATTCAAACTTTTTGTACCACTGTCTTGGTGCTTGTTTCAGCCCATATAAACTCTTCTCTAACTTACAAACCAAGTGTTCCTTACCGTTAACTTCAAACCCTGTTGGTTGTTCCATATATACATCTTCCTCCAAGTCACCATGAAGGAAAGCGGTCTTGACATCTAGTTGTTCAATTTCTAGGTTCATACTTGCAGCCAATCCCAATACTAACCGTATAGAGGACATCTTCACCACCGGAGAAAAAATCTCATCAAAATCAATACCTTTCTTCTGCCCAAATCCTTTCACCACTAGGCGTGCCTTATACCGTGGTTGTGAATTTCTTTCTTCGGTTTTGATTTTGAAAACCTACTTATTTTTAAGAATTTTCTTATTCTTAGGTTTTTCAACCAACTTAAAAGTGTTGTTCTTATGCAATGATTCAATCTCATCTTGCATAGCTTTCAACCACTCCTTCTTGTGTTCATCATCTATGGCTTCTTCATAACACTGTGGTTCTCCACTATCTGTAACCATCACATACTCGTGTGGAGGATACTTGGTAGATGGTGCTCTATCTCTAGTCGATCTTCTCAATTCAGCTGGTGGTTCATGTTGAACTTCCATTCCTTGCTCAACATCATCACCCATAGGAACATCTTCATGAGCTTCATCTTCATGATTTTGTTCTTCACCTGCATTATCATGCATAACCTTAGAAGAGATATGTGGATCTAGATCAATGAGATCATTACTATGATTTTCATGCTTCTCAACTTTCCCGAAGTCCTCAATAGTTTGATTTTCAAGAAAGACCACATCTCTACTTCTAATAATCTTCCTATCGACTGGATCCCATAACCTGTACCCGAATTTCTCATCTGCATACCCTAAAAAGATGCATTGCTTGGCTTTATCATCAAGCTTTGCTCTTTGATCTTTAGGTATATGCACAAAAGCCCTGCAACCAAACACCCTTAAGTGTTCATAACTGACTTCTTTCCCAGCCCACACTCTCTCAACTACATCTCCATCTAATGGTGCTGAAGGTGATAAATTAATCAGATAACAAGTAGTACGCATTGCTTCACCCCAGAAGCTTTTAGGCAACTTAGCTTCTGAGAGCATACATCTGATCCTCCCCACAATGGTGCGATTCATGCGTTCTGCTACACCATTTTGTTGTGGAGTTTTGGGAACTGTCTGTTCATGTCGAATACCATGGGTTTTGCAATACTCTTCAAATGACCCGATGTATTCTCCTCCATTGTCAGTGCGAATGCACTTCAATGATTTTCCTGTCTCTCGTTCTACCATGTTGTGGAAATTCTTGAAAACTGCAAGTACCTGATCTTTGGTCTTTATGGCATATGCCCAAACTTTCCTGGAAGCATCATCTATAAAAGTAACAAAATACAAAGAACCACCAAGTGTTTTGACCTTTAAAGGTCCACAAACGTCAGAATAAACGAGCTCCAAAACACTGGATTTTCTTTCAGATGCATTCCTTTGAAAGGATACTCTATGTTGCTTTCCTACTAAACAATGAGAGCAAGTGTTTAAATTTATACCTTTCATGTTCGGTAAGTCTTGTCGTTTAGCAAGGATTTGAAGTCCTTTCTCGCTCATGTGCCCGAGTCTTCTATGCCAAAGATCAGTGGAAGAATCTTTTTCAACTGCATTCAATTCTCCTTTACACAGTTTTACTTGAGTCCTGTATAAAGTACAACACTTCTTCCCCCTTGCTATCGCCATTGACCCTTTTGTGAGCTTCCACTTTCCATCACCAAAGTGACTGTGGTACCCTTCATCATCTAATACTCCGGTAGAGATTAGGTTATATCGAAGATCTGGTATATGCCTCACATTCTTCAGAATCAATGTACTCCCTGTGCTCGTCTCAATTTTCACTTCTCCAATTCCTACGATTTTTGAGAAACCTAAGTTTCCCATCCTGACTTTTCCAAGGTCACCAGTTTTGTAAGAGTTAAAGAAATCCTTACATGGAATAGCATGATACAAAGCACCTGAGTCAACCAACCATGTTATTTCTGGTTCTGACTCAGTCATACTTAAGCAAGTGTCTCCACAACCTGAGAGTAAGATAATGTCATCACCTGAGGCAACTGCCGCAATATTATCTTGTTTTTCATCATCCTTTTTATTTTCCTTCTCTGGTTTCCTGCAATCACTCTTGTAATGACCCATTTTTCCACAACCAAAACATCTAACTTCTTTCTTTGGTTTTGATCTTCCCCTTGACTTATCACGGTTATGAGGTTTTCTACTTTTACCTCTCCCCCGTCTTTCTGTAACAAGTGCCTCTGAATGAGACTCGTCTGACGATGATTTCCTTCTTGTTTCTTCATTCAACAAACTACCTGTTACGTGATTCATACGCATTATGCCATCAGGAGCAGAATTGCTAAGAGACACCACCAATGTCTCCCAACTATCTGGTAAAGAATTTAGAAGAAGTAAGGCCTGCAACTCATCATCCAAAACTAACTTCATTGCAGAAAGCTGATTTACTAGACTTTTCATCTCATTCAAGTGTTGAGCAATTGAGGTTCCTTCTTTATATTGTAATTTTCCTAGCTTTCTGAACAAGTAAGCCTTTTTGGCAGCTGTCTTCTGATCATACAATTCTTCTAATTTCCTCCATAGACTAAAAAGTGGAAGTCTCCGTCGATACATGATGAAAAACACTGGGTTCTACCCATTGTCGAATAAATCCAACAACCTTACGATCTAATACCTTCTAGTCTTCTTCATCTATCTTCATTGGTTTTGTACCGTGATTTTCAATGGGTGCAGCTAGGTCTTTGCAGTATAACAAATCTTCCATTTTTGCTTTCCACATCAAGTTGTTTTCTCCATCTAAACTAATCATGCGATTAGTATTTACTTCCATATTTCTGAACAATAAATCCAACCTTAGCTCCGATACCACTTGTTAGGAAAAATAACCTAATTAACTTGTTCAGGAATATGAAGATAAACGATGCAAAAGTAAAAGTAGAGACACCAAGATTATTTAACGTGGCAAAAAACCCCTCCAAACTAGAAGGTAAAAAACCACGGGACCTAGTCCAGAAATCTTCCACTATAATTAAATAATGGGTTACACAACTCTTCAAGATGTGTAGAAACACTCTTGGACAACTCTTCACCAAACCTATGGTGGATAAACTGAACAAAGAAACAAAGAAATAAAATCTCTTACTCCTTAGGATTTGAACAAATCCTAGATTCCTAAAGGTTGAAGAACATAACCACAAACTAAATTGCTTCACAAGATTAATAATCTTCTTTTCTTCAAACCAATATTCTGCTCTTTCAATCTCTCTTGAAAGAACCACTTCAGAAATCTTTCTTTCTCTGACTTCTCTTTGTTCTGGAAGTTGTTTTGTATAATCTCTTCCCTTTCATTCCCTTTTATAATGATAAATAGGGAGGTTTACCAATAGAAATAGGAATTCCTTTTTAGGCTTGAAAAAATAGAAACTTCTATTTTTTTCCCAAACAAGGAATAAGGGAAATCCTATTCCAACTAGGAGTCCTTTTATTATAAGGAGGGACCCCAACAGTTTTCACCATGCACAATGGAAAAAACATTAGATTAGGAAGAAGTGAAATCATGTTTCACCCCAATCAAAGTTTGCCTACAATAGTGTTGTACATAGTGCTATCGGGAAATCCCTTTATGTGTTGTTTATGTGACGTCTCCTAATCACGTTGAATATTTGGCAAAATTACCAAAGAGAAAAAGGTTTAGTCTAATAACTGAGAAAATGGCAGAACAAATTCAGTCAATGCATGAAAAAGTGCGAGTTAGCCTTGAGGAGATTAATGCACAACAAGACCGCAACAGATGTGCATGTCTAAAAAAATGTATACAAAGGTGATCAAGTGATGATTTTCTTAAAGAATGGGTTCACACATATACTTATAATAAGCTGCAGTTCAATAAGTATTGCCCTTACAAAATTTTGAAGAAAATCTATGACACTCCTTATGTGGTAGATCTTCCTAGAGATAAGGGAATTTCAAATACTTTTTATGTTTCAACAAAAAAAAACAAAAAAACTTTTTATCTGGTATTCATATTTTTCATCCACATACACCAGTTTATCTTAATTATATAACTAGAGATCAAATTTTTTTCATGTAGAGGAAACTGGTGTAAAGGAATTGGCTGATAAATTCATAGAAGAAACCGACACTGCAAAAAATGAAAGCAAACGACTGAAACTGCCAAACTCGAAGCTACATATGTCGAAATTGAACGAAACTTTGAGCGTTGGTGCGAGACGACATGTTGCCCATTTGTTGACGCTTACGTCACAATTGATTCACTTTAGTGGCCAAGTTCCATCGTTAGACCCTCAAAACGGACTTTCAATTTTTGATTTGACCCGTTTTAAAGTTTTCTATTTTTTTGAGATTTCGCAATTCACTTATGGGTAGTTTATGGGTAATTTGAAAGGCCCCTTTGCGAAGTGTTATTGGTACCCCCTCAAGACAAATTTCAGAAAGAAAATGTGAAGAAAGGGGGCGCCAAATAACACTTTTAGGGGAATAACCCTTTAGTTATTTAAAATTTTTTAGTTCGAGTTTAATTAGGTCTAGCCAACTCTAATACCATATAAAGAGGGGTATAACAGTTGTTTAATTCATTCAGTTTATCAATAAAATTACACCAGTTTCTCACTTTCTCTATTCTTTGTGAGTTTTCAGTTTTCTAAGTTATGGAAATAGGTCTAAAGCTTTTCCGAGTTTTCCATTGAATCAAGTTCTCACGAGAGAGCTCAAAAAAAAAAAGACCCGATTATGAGAACTCTTACCTATAAATGTTGACTTCGCAAATTTGATAGCTCCTGCAAGAACACCTCGTTTAGTTTCACACACTTCACTCACCGAGCAGGATCACTATCTTATTAGCTGCTTTATACTCAACCGGAAAATAATGAAAGAGAAACACAGTACAAATGATGATGGAGAAGGTCTACATTGAAACTTTCACTGTTTAAGATGCGCCTTCACCAATCAAGTCACCCCGAACTCGTTTACCTCCATGAATTCCAAGCCTTAGAAACACTTCCTAATCGCACACAATTCCATTACTACATCTCTCATGCACATTCTTTCTTCAGCAGATTCGACCGAACACGCTACTTCAATTTTCAGTATTAAGTTTAAGCACTCCTTCAACTTACCTGCTCGAATTCCATCTCGATTAATGCGTTCTTGAATATCAATGAACAATCGTTGATCGATCATCTGCAACGTTCTTCCTTCAGATATCATAACCAGCTTCGAAAACAATGAAGGTTTAGATCTCCTATGAACATCTCCTCTGTTGGTCTTTTACCAGTGAACATCTCAAGTAAAACAATACCAAAGCTGTATACATCACCTTCTATAGATGCTTCATCACCCATTCCATATTCTGCATTATTGAAATGTTTGGATTACTTTAGAAACAAAATTATTTCACATAGGTTAATCGGCAAACCCAATTGCTTTTTAATCGATAAAAATAAAAGGAAAAGAATGACATGAAGTGTTACATACCTGGAGCAACATACCCAATAGATCCCTTAATTGAAATAGATGAAGAACTACTTGGATTTTTACCATAACTAGTGGAAATGGTGGTGCTAAGGAACTTGGCTAGTCTGAAATCGCCTGTGTGGGCAGTCATGTCATCATCTAGGAGAATGTTGGTTGACTTTCATGTTTTACACTGATGATGAAGTAATCCAATGCAGAAGCAACATCAATTGCTGTAAGAGATAAAGGATACCTTGAGAACCAGTTGGAAAATGAGGAAAAATGAAGCCAACTGTTTTAACTACCAAAGTGCTATGGGCACATCACATTTAAGCTGAAGCACTTTGGATGAAGTTCGGGAGGCACTCATGAAGAGGGTGCGGTTAATACTAAGGTTGTTATGAACAACTAATATTCTGATGGGTCCGTGGGTATATAGACCAAAATAATATTCAAAAAAGGTTTGGCATCCAATCTTCCCAAAACATGGATATTTAGTCTTTTACATTATGGACATAATAACCCATTCTTTATGAGATAACTACCGTCCATGTCCCTCCTACAAAAATCACGGGATTTTTAATTTTCCAGGGTGAATTTGGAATGTTTCTAATGTGGGCGTGATTTAGGGGATTTAAAGCAGCTAACGTATAAATCCGAAATTGATTTTTCTCTATCTTCTAACCGTTTTGGAAAGCAAATCTATTTCCAAATCTATTTCCAAATCAATTCAAAACAAAAATCGTAACCAAATCAATTTTCTCTCTCTTTACAGATTTTGGAAACCAAATCAATTTTCTCTCTCTTACTATGTAAATTTTTTTCGATTCAAATCAATTTTCTCTCACTTAACTTTCAGATTTGAAAATAGTATATTTTCTATGATCAATTTAGCGTAATTTGGGGGTTAATATACAAAACATATATATCACTTTCTCTCACTTAACTTTCAGATTTGGAAATAGTATCTTTTTCTGGGAACATTAAAGCAACATATATTTTCATTTTTACTCAAACATAAATACACATAGAATACAAATTATGAAACAAATACGTAAATTATGTATTATTTATAACGAGGAAACCATCATTTGTCAAGTATACAACATAATTTATTAAATGTATGTGGGTCTTATTCAATAAATTACACATAATTTCTTTTACATTACACATCCTTTACATTCTGTCTCAAAAAAAGTACAAAATCTTCTTTGGTTCAAAAATGATGGACATCCATGTACTCTCTATTAGTTTCGTTGACTCACTTTGATTTGATGATTCTCTTTGAAATTTCATCTGGTATATCAAATCTACACACATAAATACACATACATTAAAGAAAAAAAATCATATATTATATTATAAACTACATGTACAGTTTCGTAAATTATTGTATAATGTTTGTCAAATTTTGACAACATTTGAAGGTTTTGAGTAGTTTGGTAAACTTATAAAGGCTACTGTTTTGGCTGAAAAGTACACGTAATGGTAAATAAATAATACATAATTTATGTGCACTTATACGTAAATTATATACATAGTGGTAAGAACATGAAGATATACATAAATTATATATACTTTATTGTAAAGTACACGAGATTTGATAGTAAGGCGAAGTATTTCTACTAATGAAATGAGTATTGTTTTGGTGTTAAAGCACGGGTAATGTTCTATAAATTACTCATAATTTACTATAAATTGTGGTAATTTACAATAAAGTACATGTACTGTAAATTCTGTTATGAATAACTGTACGAAAGAACAAATGTTTCATAAATCCGTACGGATTGAAAACCAGATCTGGAGAAAAAAAATGAGAATATCATTAAGCTTAAACTACAAATCTAAAAGTATCTGATATGATGATTGATTGCAATAATGTCAAACTCGAGTTGAAGGATTAAACATCAAGATCAAAAACATAAATGAAATTTTAAGAGAGAGAAAGAAAATAAACATCAAACATTCGATTGATATTGATAATCTGATCTCACGAAATATCAGAAACAACAGAAGATTAAACATAGATCTAAAGAAATATGATATTATCACTAGATGCAAACATAACATTCTAACTTTGAAGGAATCATTGAATAAGGAATAAACATAAAGATCTTAAACAGTCATGAAAATTTTAGGGTTTTAGTTATGAATCATTGAATAAGGAATAAACATAAAGATCTTAAACAGTTATGAAAATTTTAGAGAGAGAAAATAAACATCATACATTCGAAGTTAATGAATTAGTAAACAGATCTTATAGATATGTATCATAAATCTGATACGTTTTATAGTAGAGCGAAATAATTAGGGTTTTAATTAAAAGAAGAAATATTATACATTAACAATGGTGTTTATAAAGATTTCGAAAGTATTAAACCTGATAAATGATGAATTTGGGCAGCAATATAATGTAGAAGATGAAGATTTTCTGAGTTTAATGGAGGTTTGTCAACTGAATCGGTTTTAGAGAAATCAAATAAAGAGTTTCCGTTACTAAAAATAATGAAGATATCCTTACTTTGAATAGAAACATGATTGGAGAGAAATATGGGAGATAAATATGGAAAAAGATATGCATAGATTTCGAAGGTAAATCAGTTATAAAATATGGAAAGGTTAGATTAGAGATTATGAAATAATATTTATTCTAGAGATTTGTGTTTTCTCTCTAGATGAGATCAAATGGACTAGATATCCATTTATATTATTTTTTTGGTTTTAAAACCCTTTATAGGATTAGAGAGGATTATATCTACTATTAGGACCCGGTTTTTGGGCTATAAGCCCAAAAATTATATTCTGATTAGTTAGTTAATGTCAGTTATGACTATTTCTCTCTCTAAAACTACTTTGTAATTCTGTTTTTACTCTCTCTCACTAAACTTCATTAAGTATATAAGTGCGAGCTAATTGTAATCGAATTATTGAGTTGAGAAGTTAATGAAATCTATCTTCAAGTAACTCATTCTTTACATGGTACCAGAGCGAAAAATCCTAAAATCGATTTTCAAGCAAAATTCAAATCAAGAACAAAGAAGGGAGCTGATCTTCTGTCATCAAGGATCAGAGATACAGTCTTCATCATTATCATCAAACGAATCAACTTCAAACATTGAAACATGAATCCGAATCAAAATCAGGTAGCTTATATTCCAAATCTTACGAATTTGATATCTGCTAGATTAGATGGACCGAACTTTCTTGTTTGGAAAGATCAGGTAGAAAATGCACTGATTGAAAACAACCTAGTGTGCTACATCGATGGCACCTATAGTGAACCCCCTCAGTTAACTGTAGTGGAAGGAAGAGATGTAGCAAACCCAACTTATCTTCAATGGCGAAAAACTGATAGTTTTGTGAAATCTTGCATAAAAGCAACAATTACACACTCTATTACTTCTGATATTCTAGGGTTAAAGACCTCTAGAGAGATACGGTGCTATTTAGAAATGGTTTTCCTTCAAGAATTTGAAGCACAAAAGTCCTCATTGAGAAACAAGCTTCAAAATTTTAAGAAAGGGTCGTCTTCTATATCTGAATACTTAAGTAAAATAAAAAATCTTGTTGATTCTCTTGTAGCTGTGAATGAAGGCCACTATTCTCTGAGTAAGTGATGGGACGTTCAACTTCTGTTGATTAAACACCATTTCGAAGCGGTGCTTCAAAATAAACCACAATGAGATGGAGATGATGAATATGAGGTTCAAATGCCTTGGATCTTTAGAATTTGGTCTGCTATGAATTGCATGACGCCCTTCTGCAAATGATGTTGTTGGTAGAGTTGAATACCTAATCGTGTAGGGAAACATTATTCAATGAACTACTTCACATTGGAAAATAAAATGTGCTCTGCTTTCTTGGGCATGATTGCATAAAGAGGCAGAGATGTTGTTCCAGTTCGATATATTTATCTAACACTATTGTTCCAGTTACATCCATTTATGTAACGTAAATTTATTTATTACAGGTGCACGATATTATGTTGCAACCGAAATATAATCTTAGTGATACTTAACTTTTCCTTCCTAGGGTTTGTTCTCCTCACCCTTTCTTCTTCCATAGCCTCCGATTTTGAATATTCCTAGGACTTGCTTACCATCTACATCGTGGAAAGGTGAGGAACGAAACACATTCATTAGAAGGCAACAAGTAAAATAGGCTGAAGAACAAAAACACCAAGGTCTTTGAAGAACAGAAACACAAAACCAAATCTCAATATTTCTTCACCAAATCAACAATATGAACAGGCCTGATGTCTTCACCAATAAACCTTTATCAGTTTTGCTCAAGAAATCAAACCCTTCCAAAATTAATAACCCCAGATCTGATTTCTTCACCATTAATATAAACGTAGGTCTTTGATGAACATAAGAGGTATATATCAGATTTTTTTAATGTTAGTCTCTCATGTATTTCTTCACCATTTGAATAACAGAAGAAAAGTTTTTTCGAGGAAAAAGCAACAATGAAAACTGTTAATTGAGAAGAGGCGTGAGTTTTAAATTAATGAGAGAGAGGGCGATTGAGTGTACATGTGAGAGGAAAGTGGAAGGGTGTCAGACTTTTTGAAGATATTTAAAGATTTGGCGGGATTTTCGTTTATGGCACTATCGTGATCTTTGAAAATCAATGCCTTTTTACGTCTTTTCGTCATAGTCTCTAACCCATTAAACCAATTTTTCGTCCGAACAAACTATCCCTGTTATTAGGGTTTTGATTTTGGGCCTTTAGCCCAACCCCCTTTTTATAAAAACATTGAGAGAGAGTCATTAGAACTTTAATGGAACTAGCAGCCAGCTCAAGGGGGCAATTTGGGTAGTTAGTCATCTATAGGAAACTATTTTGGTGAGTTGATCATCTTTATGGTCCACAAAAATAGAACTCACACATAAATGTTCCAAGTAATAACAGTGATTTATTTATACTAGTTTATCGTGATTGTTCTGGCGTATCTAACCTATTAGCTCAAATTTAAACTGGTGATGTATTAATAGGTCTAGATTTCTTTCTTAGGTTGATTAGGAGAAGCTTTAGTTTATTAGTAGTTTTATTTTTAGCTGTGTTTAGAGTCAGTCTCTTAGTTCAGTTTGCCCTAGTTAGTAGGTTTTGTTGAGCTGGTGGTGGATTAGGTATCGTGAGTTCATGTGATGCCTTCTTCATCTAAGATAAGATAGATGAAGCATATTTTATGATACCTCAGGGAGTGATAGTGGTTTGGTAGATATTAGGTCATATAGGGAGGTCTGCCTTGTTAGTTATCATTTTGACTTTGTCTAAAGTATGCAGGATGTTGGAGGACTTTTAGTTCTTACTTTTGTACTAGTTCTTGATACCATAGTTTACTTTTAGTTTTTAAGGTTAATTTACTTCTCTATAACTAATGTGATTATCTTAGTTTTCATTAGTATTAATCCTTATATTTCTATACCTTGAATGTTTTTTCCTGGATATTCTTAAGTTGCATAGTGATAGCTATCTATAGTGTTAGAGTAAGTTTTATGTTCCATCACCCTCCTTCAATTAGATTTCATTCAGTCTGAAGAGTGGAAGAAGGTAACAAGAGGTTGCCTTTAGATTTTGATTTCTTTTCTTTGTTAGTGGATCGGGCCTAACAGACTAATAGGGTTCAGGATAGGTTGGCAGCCTTTAGAGGCTCGTTTCCTTTCTAACCACCAGACGGTAGTAGTTTTTAGTATCTTGGGTTGGCCTTCAGTAGTGAACTATAATACTAGTGGAGGCCCATTTCAATACTTTGAGCGCCTCCATCTTAGTAGTAGTTCAGGAGGGTAATTACTTGGATAGCCCGGTGTTAGTCCTTTCAGACAGACCTAACTTTCAGCTAATACCCTTAATCTTCTAGAGATCTACTATCATTCTCATTATTTAGGTGCCCTTAACTTTCCTGTCGTGTAGGATGTCTTTAGTTAGCAATTTCCCCTCCATTCTAAGTTGGAATGCGAGGGGAATTTCATCTTTTAGTACCCGTAAATACTTAATGAATCTCATTAACAAACATAACCCGGACATAATATTTCTAGCTGAAACTACAACTAAATCGATAAATATCAAAAAATATATAAAAATTACTAAACACTATAATAATCACTTTGTGGAACCAAACAATAAAGGGGGCGGCTTAGTTATGTATTGGAAACACACATAAATCTTAAGATCATTTATTCAGATAATAATATGATACATGTGGAGATCTTAAAATCTAACAATAACATACACAACATTATTACGGGTTTTTACGGCTGCCCTCATCATAATAACAAACTCAAACCTTGGAAAACTTTAGAAGCACTCAATATAGATAGCGAGTCGCCATGGATAGTCATAGAAGACCTCAATACTATTCTAGACAGTACGGACAAAGAAGGAGGATCTTTATCCTCTAATTCTCACATTCCCAAAGTTTTGTCCTACATCAACAGGATGAAATTATTAGATATGCGATTTAGAGGTTACCCGTTTACCTGGAATAATAGGCAATTTGGGGAAAATTTTATTCAAGAGAGACTAGATAGAGCTCTGGCCAACCTCCCCTGGCTTCAAAATAATCAACAATTTAGTATTAGTCATTTGGAGTCAGTAGGTTCAGATCATCTTCCCATTTTTCTGTCTGACACAGAAGAATGCTACAATAAACCTAAACCTTTTAAATTCCTCCGCGCTTGGATGTCACATCCCGATTGTCATGGTTATATTCAGAATAAGTGGACTAATAACATTAACATCCAAGTGAACCTTAAAAATCTAAGTAGGCACCTCACTAATTGGAATAAAAAAGTATTTGGTAATATAGAAAACAATATTAAAAATATCATCACAAAAATTAATGCCACCACTAACAAAGAAGAGTTTTATAAATTAAGTGATCAGTTGGAAGAGTGGTATAAACGTCAAGAAATATTATGGAAAGAAAAATCGAGAAATAATTTTCTTTCGGTAGGAGATAAAAATACCAAATTCTTCCATTCTCAGGCTATACAACATAATAGAATTAATAAAATTAAAGCGATTAAAAACAACAATGGAGATTGGCTGGAAGACTTGAATAGCATTCAATCTATTTTCACTAATCACCTGTCTACCATTAGTACGTCTACCAATAACAATCCTAACACTGATATTCTCAATCTCTTTCAGCACACCATTACTCCGGCTCATAATCAAGAGTTAGTCAATATTCCTGACCAAGAAGAAATAAATAGAGCTATTAATTGCCTCAAAAGAGAAGCGGCCCCGGGTCCTGATGGTTATCCCCCCTTTTTCTTTCAATCAAACTGGGATACGGTTAGCCCCAATATCTACAGTTTAGTTCAAGATTTCTTCATCTCAGCCGAACTACCTTGCGAGACTAACCACACACATATCTGTCTGATTCCCAAAACCACTTCTCCTCAAACTCCAGCTGACTATAGACCTATCCGCCTTCTCAATACCACGTATAAGATTATCACTAAAATTCTGGCAGATAGACTTAAGCACTCCTTAAAAAACATTATATCTCCTTTCCAAGCAGCTTATATCCCGGGTAGACAAATTACTGATAGTATCATCATTGGTCAGGAAATTATACACTCGCTCAAAAACTTGAAAGGATCAACTGGATACTTTGGGCTTAAATTGGATATGTCCAAAGCTTTCGATAGGATAGAATGGAATTTCCTTACGGATATCATGAACAAATTAGGATATTCTGAGCATTGGATCAAGATGATAACCCAATGTATCTCTACGACTTCCATGGCGGTTTTAATTAATGGCCGTCCGGGAACCACCTTCTACCCATCTAGAGGTATCAGACAAGGCGACCCGCTTTCTCCTTTCCTCTTCACGATTGCCATGGAAGGCCTCAGTCGGCTTATTAATGCAGAACAGGATGGGAATAAGTTCCAGGGTTTCCCCACCAACAATCCTAACCTGAATATTTCCCATCTACTTTTTGCAGATGACTGTATCATTTTTGGTCGGAATTCTCTAGGCAACATTCATACACTCAAAAATATCCTTAAAATCTTTTGTGATGCGTCAGGACAAATGATAAACTACAGTAAATCCAACATTTTCTACTCCAAAAATTCACATCCCAAGTTCAAAAGATTAATCATGCGAACGCTTAAAGTTAAATATGCTTCTACCTCGGAGAAATATCTGGGCGCCCAATTATTTATTGGTGCGCAGAAGAAGAGGGTTTTCAATGATATTCTAATTAAGATTAAGAACAAGTTAGAGAAATGGAATCACAGTTTCCTTTCTCAAGCTGGGCGCACTATTGTCATCTCGACAATAGCGGCGGCCGTACCCCGATACCAAATGCAATCCCCAAGGGTATAAGAAAAAGCATTTCGACTATGCAAAAGTCGTTTTGGTGGGGTAAGTCTAATGGTATTTGTACTAAAAGCTGGTCCACGATTTGCCGTCCTAAAAAGCTAGGAGGTCTTGGTATTCACTCCCCGGAGCTGGATAACCAAGCGATGCTTAGTAAGCTAGCCTGGAGAATTAAATCGGAACCCAAATCAATTTGGGTTCAATTCCTTAAAGCAAAGTACTTTAATAATATGGTCAATCCGGGTATAGCTAAGCCTCATCACTCTTGGCATTGGAAAAATATTAGCAAACAACTTAATAATATTGAAAAATTTACCACTTGGGAAGTTCATAATGGCGAAAAAATTGAAATTTGGAAGGATAATTGGATTCCAACACTCTCCCACCCCCCGAGCAATCAAACTAACTCTCATTTGTCTAAAGTTTCGCAATTGATAAATCAGGATAAATGGAATGAGGCTTTGCTCAATAATACTTTCGATAGCAATACAAGAAATTTAATTTTGTCAATTCCGATAGCAGGTAATGACGAAGATCAAAGAAAATGGACCCTTACCAAATCTGGTCAATTCTCGGTAAAATCCCTATATCAAAATCTATGCATCAGTATGAATTCACCTATACCATTATCACCCAACTGGAATTTCATATGGGCCATACCAGTCATCCCTAGAATTAAGATTTTCATTTGGAAAATATGTGCTAAAGCTCTCCCGGTTAGGGAAAAAATAGGAAAATACATTGATAAGAACTTGAACTGCCCTAATTGCAATGAAATCGAATCTATAGATCATGCTTTACTTCATTGTCCAATGGCAAAAAATATATGGTTCTACTTCAATATTATTTCGGAACATATATCCTCGGTGGCAGAATGGATATTTACATGGGAACAGAAATCACAGAGTAGTAGCACTATTAATAATATACATTATGCTACAATTCTATGGAATATATGGAAAGTTCGTTGCGACCATTGCTTTCAACATGAGATCAATTCACTTGAGAAAATAATAATTATGATTAATACTTTCCCCAAACATATAGATAAGAATTTTTGGGTTTATAGCCCAAAAAACGGGCCCTAATAAGACATTTAGTCCTCTCTAATCCTATAAAGGGTTTTAAAACCAAAAAAATAATATAAATGGATATCTAGTCCATTTGGTGTCATCTAGAGAAAAAACACAAATCCCTATAATACCAAATAAATCATAATTCCTAATCTAACCTTCCTCATATATTATAACTGATTTATCTTCAAAATCCATAAAGATCTTCTTCCATTTTTATCTCCCACATTATCTCTCCAATCACGTTTTTAAACAAAGAAATATATATTATAACTGATTTATCTTCAAAATCCATAAAGATCTTCTTCCATTTTTATCTCCCACATTCCCTCTCCAATCACGTTTCTAAACAAAGAAACGTGATTCATTATTTTCAGTAATCGAAACCTCTTTATTTTCTCTCTCTAAATCCGATTCACATAACAAAACCTCCATTAAACTCAGAAATCTTGTTTCATCTTCATTAGATTGTTTTTCAAACATTCGTCTTCTAATCCAATACACAAGCTCAGAACTCCATTTCCATTTAGTCTCTTCATATCAAGTTAATCAGTTAAAACATAAATCAATTTATAAGTTTTTGTGATTCTATTTCAGTTTATAGTAGTTGATTCTCTCTCTCTACATCTTAATCTACTGAAAATCTTCCATTAAAACAAAGAAATTGTTTCATATTCATTAGAGTTTTTCAAAATCAGTTTCTTAATTGTTAATCAGGTAAACAAAATTCTTCTTTAATGATTATGTTTCAAATCGAGTATGTTATTATTGTATTTCTCTCTCTCTCTAAAAGTTTCTTTAATGATTTCGATATTGATGAGATAATCCTTAATTACTAATTCCTATAAATCGAATATACTTATTGTTGCAATCAATCATCATATCAGATATCTTTAGATATGTAGTTTAAACCTAATGATATTCGTACTTTTTCTTCAGATCTGGTTTTCAATCCGTACGGATTTATGAAACGTGGTTTTTTCATACGGTTCCTCATAACAGAATTAACAGTACATGTACTTTATCATAAATTACCATAATTTATAGTAAATTATGCAAACATCACCCGTACGATGTTTTTCAAAATGAGAACATGATATATGTATTTTCTGACAAATTATATATACTTTATCACGAATATCATGAATATTATATGGAACATTAATTATGCTTTAATCTCAAAAACAGTACTCGTTTCATTATTAGAACAACTTCGCTTATATATGTAAATCCCTTGTACTTTGAAATAAATTACATATAATTTACGTAAATGTTCATGTAATTTATTGTAAATAATATACTTTTTTATATAATTTATATGTATTAATCTCTCTCCATTTGTTATCACAGATGGAGTTCCAGGCAGACTCATCAAATCAAAATAAGCAAATCAAACTTGAAATACCCTTGTTCTTGTTACTTGACTTTTTGATTGGCTCCTCGAAATATTTCATAAGAAATGCACACTTGCATGGATCTTGATCATGATTCCTTGGAAAAGCCTCATATTCGGCCCCCTCTATTAGCATTCCAAGGAATAGGGCAACATGGATGGGCACCATTATTGAACCAGAGAAGATTTTGTACGTTTTTTTGTAACAGAATGTAAACGATGTGTTATGTAAAAGAAATTATGTGTTATGTAAAAGAAATTATGTGTAATGTAAAAGAAATTATGTGTAATTTACTGAACAAGACCCAAATACATTTGATTAATTACGTTGTATACTTGACAAATGATGGTTTATTCGTCATAAATAATACATGATTTACGTATTTATTTCATAATTTGTATTCGATGAGTATTTATGTATGAGTAAAAACGAAAACAAATGCTGCTTTAATGTTCCCCAAAAAATATACTATTTCCAAAACTAAAAGTTAAGTGAGAGAAAGTGACATATATGTTTTGTATATTAACCCCCAAATCACGCTAAATTGATCCTAAATTATATACTATTTCCAAATCTGAAAGTTAAGTGAGAGAAAATTGTTTTGAATCGAAAAAAATTTACATAGTAAGATAGAGAAAATTGATTTGGTTTCCAAATCTGTAAAGAAGAGAGAGAAAATTGATTTCGAAATATCCGTGGTGATGACGTTTTGGTTTTGGTTAGGATTTTGGTTTCTGATTGATTCAGATAATAGGAAAGAGAAAATTTGATTTCCAAATCTGTTTAGAGGAGAGAGAAATTATGATTTGTTTCTATCCATTTATTTCTAATAAATCTCCATATTTTTTGCTAATAAATCTCCATATTAAATCTGTAAAGAAGAGAGAGAAAATTGATTTGCAAAAGTTTGGATTTTGTTTCTAAACAGATTATAGAAGAGAGAGAAAATTTCGTGAGAATCTATCCGTTTTTTCCTAAATTTATCCTAAAATCAAGGTACATTAAACCGTTTCAAATTTTTGTCCGGCCCCACATATTAAAATCCCGCCAAAAACGACTGGGACATGGAAGGAATTATGTAACATATATTAAGGGTTTTTAGTCCCAAGAGCAAAAGGACTAAAAATCCATTTTTTGGGAAGATTGGACCCTAAATCCTTTTTGAACATTATTTTGGGCTATATACCCACGGACCCTAGACAATAATATTTTCACTACCAAAACAACACAAGGAAAATGGAACCCTCCTGACAGGTCTTTCGTGAAAATTAATGTAGATGCGTCCTTCATTGATATACAAAATGTTGCAGGTACAAGTCTGATTATTCACAACAATGAATCTAAATTTCTGGAAGCTTATGCAACCACCACTAGAAGCAGAAATGCAGAGGAAAGTGAAGCAATCGCAATACTGAATGGTATGTTATGGGCTGAATCCCATAACTATAGCAAGATCATTATAGAAAGCGATAACATCAATATCATACAATATTTACAAAATAAGAGGAATGAAATACAATGGCAATCCAACATTCATATCAAAAAAATACAGGACATCAAGCAAAGGCTGGAAATAGTTAAATTCTCTTACACGAACAGGAAATTCAATCAAGCGGCAGACAAATTGGCAAAATGGGCAAGGAAGAGGAATAAGACGCAATCATGGAAGAATGTTCCTTATATAGTTTCTAATATGTATTGTAATAAGACTCTTAAGTTCTAGTTTTAATAAAATTATCAATTTCAACAAAAAAAAAAGTAATAACAGTGACTAATCTTTATACTAACTTAAGATTAGGAAGTTAATTTTGTATTAGGTGCAAACTTTGGGGAGTTAAAACCTAAGCCCCCAGTTTTATCCAATTCACTAATTTGTATTATCAATTTCGTTAGGAGGTCATTTAGTATTTTATGCTTTCCAGCTTTATCATTTTGTCAGTCTTGCACTTTTTTGGTTTCTCTTTTATAGCCTCTCTTGTTTTCACTCATCTTATATGTAATGTCATAAGAGAAAAGGAGCAACAAAGAATAACCAATTAGAGATGAATTAAATGAAGATGGTAAGAGTGAATAAAAGAAATTGAGAATGAAGAGAAATTTTTCTTGCTAACTCCCAAATTGATGATTAGGAGGAGTGAAGAAAAATCACACAACCTTAAAAGATCACAAAATTGATATGGTGTCTTAGCAAAGTAACATTTTCTTCCATCATGAATTGAACCTGTAAAACTCCCTACTTCTTTCATGGTAATTTCGTTAGTAAATCTGTAAATGCATGAAATTTCCCTTTCCAATGCTAATACACCAAAGACTGTTCGAAAAAAAAATGTTAGAAAGAAAATGAAGCCATGTAACGTGCTGAAGAAGAAAGTACGTGATAAAATAGTGAATTTGGTGAAGGGAAGAAAAGTGGTGGACTTTATATAGATGAGAGACCAATGTTATCGTATTTGCATGAGATGTGGGAAGGTTTCAACCACCACTGAGTAATTAAAGGTCGCAGTTACGGAGCACTCTGGAGAATAAAGACTTGGTCAATCAAGATTGACTTAAGATTATTAATATCAGATTTTTACTCGTATTTTGTTACGAGATTTGTTACTCTTTCATTGGGCGCAATAACAAGAGAGTAACTAAAAGATATATATTTTTATGCTTACTAGGGTTGGAGAGAAGTCGCTTTTAGTTATTTCCATTGTATTAAAATATAATTTTAGATTAGAGTTTGTGATTGTAGAATGAATTTATTAATATCTTTTTTAATTTCTCCTGAACTAGTTTTTTATTTTTTTGATGACATCCCGAACTAGTTGGTAAGAATGGGTTAGTTAGCTATCTATTAAATATTTTTGGAAGTTTTATAATCCATTGATTAATATATTACGTTAGGTAGGAAAAGGACCAAGATTTTGTGAAAATAGTCGCACATGAGAGAATGGGTATCTAGCAACCAAGAATATAAGGTCTAGGTCATCTCCACTCATTGCCAATTGGTTTTGAGTTGGATGGCCACAAACTTAACATGGTATCAGAGGTAGGCCCACACGTGATAGGCTTAAAAGTCACACGTGCTCCACGTCACCCCAAAAAAATACACGTGTTAGGCTCAAAGAACGCCACACGTGAGGGGGCGTGTGAGAATAGTCCCACATGGGAGAACGGGTATCTAGCAACAAAGAATATAAGGTCTAGGTCCTCTCCGCTCATTGCCAATTAATTTTGAGTTGAATGGTCCCAAACTTAACAGATTTTGAGATAGATTTAAGATTTGCCATATGGTTTTGCATCCTTAATAAAGTCTAGGATCCGAGATTTACAGCGTGTGATTCTCCATAATGCATTAGTATAATAGACACCTTACATTATAGATCATACATCAAATGGCTTGGATACACTATAGGGATGAGGTATGTTCATAAGTATCATGGAAATTGCTATTGGGATCTGCTGCAATTATAGTGCATCCGCTCTAAAAACATCTCCCATCATTAATTTTGTGTGTTCGGGAAATGCGTGGAGTGATGACAAGTAGTGTATACAAACCACATTGGCTATTTTTACATATCCAGCCAGAAGACTCTCTCTATCTTTTACTATTAGGTGTTGATTCTAAATCTCTTGAATTGGGAGCTGCCATGATCCCGTGGCCACGAGTTTTTCATTGACTTTTTTGCCGGGTTTGAGAGCACTTGGTGCCTCGCTTATGAGACATCTCGCGGATAATCTACTTAACGCTGACTTTTGCTTTATAGTTTGGGCCACCCATAGTCCCTTTGGTGCTATCCGT
>BEHA01000600.1:2683692-2702363 GCA_002897215.1 Eschscholzia californica subsp. californica
GACTTTTGCTTTATAGTTTGGGCCACCCATAGTCCCCCTGGTGCTATCCGTTTTCACAGTTGGTTCTAAGACTCGAAGGCAGTGAGACAACAGAAGTTGGTTCCTGGTGTGTGTTGAGACATAATGCATAGATGATAGTATCGTCACGCATGTGTTGAAACATGACGCGTAATCAGCCATTCTAAGATACTTTTATTATTTAGGAATAAAGAATTGTGTATATCAGCGAATCGGAATTAAGAACAAAGAACCGACTAAAGCTGCAAACAATTATTCTAATTCCAATTAGTGGAAGCTTTGGTACAATAAGAAGTAAAATATCTTAAAAAGAAGTCCCAATTAATTGATTTTCTTAAGTGAATGTCATGTTAAGCATCCGAGTTATGTTGTTAAATTGAAAAAAACCCTAAATAAAGTCCTAATCAGTGGGAAAACGTACAATAGGACATTAAAAAATTGTTGATCTCTCAAAAAAACAAATGAAATTATAGATACAAAATTCGTAAGTGTTATGTTTTGTTACTTTATGATATTTTATATTTTTGTATAACATTCTTTTTTTTTTTTATTTGGTGTTTTGTGCACAAAAATATTTAGGTCATCTTATAACACATGTTCAATCTTGAAAAATTCAAGTTGATTTTTCAACCTCAATATCCTAATTCCTACACCATTGTAGCACTTTTATGTGAAAATCAAGTAAAAGTTCAGTAGTAATTCTTAAGCAGTTTTAAATTAGGTTGATGTCGTTTAAGACTATCATCAACACTTTCTTTTGTGTTGTTATGATTCAATGATTCATGACTTACACAATGCAATGAATGTTTCCTTAGTTGGACATTTTGTAGATATATTTTATCTATATCATGTATTAATATAGCAACATACATCTTTTGTTTTTGTGAAAGTGACTTTCAAAGTCATTACAATGGCATAGATATATACATCAAAGATCTGATAAACACGATAACTGCCGAAGTTAAATTTTTTTCTTTTGAAACAAACAGACCTAAAGCCCTACGAATTAAACGGCTTAAAGGCCACCTAACTAGATTATTTATACCTTTTAATAACCCAAGTTCAATAAACCATGGATTCCACCTCTTCCGAGAATCGAACTTGGGACCTCCAAAATATTGAATATACATATTAAAATGTAAGATATAATAAATATTATTTTTGAATGATATTTGTAAAATAAATATACAGTTTTATTTGTGGGAAATGCTAAGTGTACAAAGGTTTTTAACAAAATTCTTGACTTGGTGAGTCACTAAGATAAAAGGACGGTCCACATCGTAGTCAAAGTTTGATAAATTTTGTCTTGCAGTTAAAGTGAGCTAGCAAGTCAAGGATTTTGTCCGAAAGATTTTGTCAAAAAACTTTGTCTTGCAGTTTATTGTAGGAGCATCGGAGAGCTTCAAAATGATTTTGTTTTTCTAGTATTTGACCAATTATAACTTTCGCAATCCTGTGGTCGTTTAAGTTCCTTCTGTTGAGTGCGTCTATAATTTTCTTAGAAACTCTTTTTAGTATGATTTTGGTAATATGTCTTTTCGCTGTCTTGAAGTCCCGCAAGAGCTACTCTCGCTTCTCTTTCATCCACCGATTTATTCTTATAACATGTGTACTCCCCTGCACGACATTCCCACTTGGTATCATAAACTGCAAATCTTATAACTATAGGATTTTTAACATCAATAAATTACACATCGAAGTTTATCTTAATAAAATTGTGAGGGGGTGGTTTCATGGTTCTAGGTCATGATGTTTCGAGATGAGAGAAGAATTTTTGAGTTGAAGGAGCTGAATGAAGGCCAAGATTCTTTGAATAAGCGATGTTATGTTCAATTTCTACTTTTTTTTTTATGAAATAAACTAGCATTAAACCAAACAAACAGTCATACAAAATACTCTAATTTAAAGCGGAAACAAAAGGAGGTACTACATTCCAAATTTTTCTCTTACTATTGAGTCTACCCCATTTAGCAAGAATATCAGCTTTGGCGTTGCATTCCCTGGGAGCATAGGAGAGGATTATGTCTGTGAACTGATATTTAAGAGCCAAAGATTGTTCCATCACCTTTTTGGATTGCCAGTGTAGCCCATCACTGTTGTCGTTGATGTACTGGATCAAGGTTTGATTGTCGCTCTCTATGTGGACGTGGTGGATACGTAGTTGAATGGCCCATAAAATGCTAAAGTAAATCGTCATACTTTCACATTCTTCCGCGTTTTGACACCGCACTGAGTCAGCTGCTGCTATGATGAAATTAGCTTCTTCATCGTGAATGATACATCCAATTCCTGCTGGTTCTGTGAGTTTCGTGAAAGAAGCGTCTATATTTACCTTAAGGAATGGTGTCGATGGAGGTCTCCATTTTTGTTTCTGTGGTTTGTTCCTGCATTTGTTCATTATAATAGATTCAATATTGAGTGGAGTGGTCGAGGAGTTGTTAATTCGAGTGATCATCTGTATAGGGGTTTGTTTATTGGTCGAAAAGCAGTTTTCACACCTGGCTTTACATACGAACCATAGTATTTTGGCGTATAAATTGGTTGTATCTTCCTCTAAAATTTTCCATTGTTTGATCCAAAGATTTATCGTGCTTAATTGTTCCGTTCTGACCTGAAAATTGAACCATACTGCTCTAGCATAGTCACAATGTAACATCACATGGTCTAAAGTTTCATTTTCATTACAATTGATACAAGAGTAAGAGTTGCTGATATACTTACCGATTTTGTCCTTTACTGGTAAACTATTCGTGCAACATTTCCATAGGAATAATTTTATACGAGGAAACGTGTTCATATTCCAAATAAAAAACCAGTTGTTCTGGTCATGCATTGGTCTTGAACTTCATTTTCTAAGAAAATTATACATAGATTTACTCGAGAAGTTACCAGATTTTGTTAGCGTCCATTTGGCTTTGTCTGCCTGGTCTGTCTGCATATTTATACTCGTTATTGAGCTGCAAATATCACTGTCAAAACAATTGTTAATTAAATTCATATTCCAGGTATTATTAGTGATGAGTTGGGCAACCCATTCAATATTCGAGCCGCTCTGATTAGTGAGAGGAGAAGGATGGTTGGGAATCAAATAATCATGCCAGATATTGACGTGACTGCCTTTGTTAATATCCCAGAATATAAGACCCTCCACTTGTATGAACTGTATACTGATAGATTTCCACGGCCAGGAGTGGTTAGATTTGGGGGGAGTGGGTTTGTTAGCCTTGGGGAAATACTTGCCTTTGAGAACTTGAACCCAGATCGCCTGAGGGTTGTTGAGCAACCGCCAGTTGAGTTTGTTGAGTAATGATTGATTATGCAGACCAGTTTATAGTGTGAAAGATTTTGAATTTTCCCCATCAGAAAGTCCTTTGGAGGGACTCAATGCTGTTGCAAATGCCATTAGGGATAGCAAAACACTGCATTTGGTATCGGAGAACGGCCGCTTCGATAGTCGAGATAACAATCGAGCGACTCGCTTGAGAGAGAAGATTGGTTTGCCATTTAGCTAGCTTGTTTTTAATTTGAGTAAGAAGAGACTTGAAGGCTTGAGTTTTGTTCCTGTTCAATTTCTGCTGATTAAATACCATTTCGCACGGGTGCTTCCAAATAAATCACAATGAGCTGGAGATGCCGAATATGAAGTTCAAATGCCTTGGATCTTTAAAAGCTAGTTGGTTCTGAATTGCATGATGCCATTGTGTGAAAGATGTTGTTGGCAGAGGTGAATACCTAATCGTGTAGGGAAGAGCAAACGTTATTCAATAAACTACTTCCACACGAATAATAACTAAACCCTCGGATGGGTTTTTGAGTTCCTCGTCAAAACCGTTAGATTAAGATAACAAGATTCTAACCATCCGATCACATCTCATTTTTTTTTCTTGCTTGGAGCCTTGTTGGACTTACGAGCGTTGACTCTTTTAACTTTAACAGTAGAAAGAAGAAGATCAATGTTTTCTAGAGAGAGAGAGAAAGAGATCCAAGTGCGAATTAAATTAAAATTCCTTTTTCTTCTTTCTCCTCATAGTTTTTAAATACTATAAGTAAACAATTAAGAGAGAGAAAGAGAGATGCTTTCTTCAACAATCAGTCACTTCTCAATTCCGAATCAACAACAACAAACCATTATTCATCTTCTCACCAACGACTACTACTTCTCCATTCGCTGCGAAAGTTTTCGCCGGAAAATTAATCTCCGGACACCGTACTTACAGAAATCCCGATCGATGTTCCGGTCACGTAAATTCCTCTTGTTTCGGTACTTATTCCTCTACTTTTTAACCTATTTGTTAGGCGAATGTTTTGTTAGACTTGATCACGATTTATCCTTGTTTTAGTTATTATTTTTCCGCTGGTTTTCGTTATTTTTAACCAAATAAGTCGGAAAATATCTTGGAATCAGTCAGTTTTGAATTGCGATCTGGCTATTTCGTTTCTAATTTGCTTAATTACGGTCAGTTTCTAGTGATTAGTTGATCGATAATTTCACCTTATAATATTTGAGCTGATGATGCTAAAGTTCTGTTTGGCAATTCGTTTTATTATTGCTTTTCCGATGTTATTCAGTTGATTCTTGTTCATTTTTTTCTGGATAATTCATCGGTTGTATTTAATCGAATTGAATTTGATCGTTTGGTGCAAATTGTTGATTTTCGAACTAGATCAACCTAGATGGTTAAACATTTATCTCTTATGTTACAATTAGAGTTTTAATCATAGATCTTTTACTTCATTTCTTTATTAGGTTGATAGTTCAGCACATTTAGGTAGATCAACTTAGAGCCACGACGATCAACGATTCCAGTTCACTTGCTTATTTTTGGGGAAGGAATCTAGGTTTTCAGCAACTTAATGACTTGGTATGTACTTCGGTTTGGTTACTTTCTGTTTGAGTTATACAGTTGTTTCTTTCTTTAGGACCTTGATTTTTTTTTTTCTTAACATGCTCCTTGAAATTGATAGGTAGAAGAAACAGTTCAATTGTTCATTTTTTCATCAATGACCTACTGAGATTAGTTAATTTCTTTAGAAGAAAAATAAGCTGAAAGTTGTTTTCATAGATGAGGTTAAAGGGAGAAAACAAAGGCCAGAGAAATTGTCTTCTTGGCTCATCTGATTCTCTTCTCCCTGGTCTCCATGACGATGTTACTCTGAATTGTCTTGCTTGGGTACCCCGATCTGAATATGCTTCACTTGCTTGCCTTAACTCGAAGTTCAATTCTTTAATCAAGAGTCGCTATCTTGATGGATTCAGAAAACAGATGAAAATTGCTGATTACTATGTCTTCCT
This sequence comes from Eschscholzia californica subsp. californica, assembly GCA_002897215.1. Classification (NCBI taxonomy): domain Eukaryota; kingdom Viridiplantae; phylum Streptophyta; class Magnoliopsida; order Ranunculales; family Papaveraceae; genus Eschscholzia; species Eschscholzia californica. Next base: position 2,689,004 of record BEHA01000600.1, read on the forward strand.
TGTTTGTGATGTGATGCATTGGCAAGCTTTTGATACCACTCGAAGAAAATGGACGGCATTGCCCAAGATTCCATGTGATGAATGTTTCGAATTGTCTGATAAAGAATCTTTAACTGTAGGCAATGAATTGCTAGTTTTTGGTAGGGAATTGTTCAATTTTGCTATTTGGAAGTACAGTTTAGTTAGTGGAGACTGGATCAAATGCCAGAGTATGAATTTCCCTCGTTGCTTATTTGCGTCTGGTAGTTTTGGTTCAATCACCATTGTTGCAGGAGGCAGTGACATGCACGGTTCTATCTTAAATTCTGTCGAGTGTTATGACACAGAATCAGGTACATGGGAGCTTTTACCTAGTATGCATTCTCCGCGTAAAATGTGCTCTGGGTTTGTCATGGATGGTAAATTTTACATAATGGGTGGAATTTCAACTCCTAATCCCCCACTTCCAGGGACGTCAAACTCTACAGTTCCATTAACTTGTGGGGAAGAGTATAACTTGCAGACAAAGAAATGGAGGAAAATTGAAGGCATGTACCCAAATGGTACTGGAGCATCTCAAGCTCCCCCTCTTCTAGCTGTTGTGGATAATCAACTATATGCAGCTGAACATCGTACTAACACGGTGAAAAAGTATGACAAGGAGAAGAATTCTTGGAATGTTTTAGGAAAATTACCAGTTCGAGCTGATTTTGCTAATGGTTGGGGTTTAGCTTTTAAAGCGTGTGGAAATCAACTATTAGTTGTAGGTGGGCAGAGAAGTCCAGAAGGTGCAGGTCTTGTTCTTTATACTTGCTCTCCAAATTCAAGTTTTAATGGTGGAGAATTGCAATGGAAAGTGCTTGACATGACGGAAAATGTTGGTATATTTGTTTATAATTGTGCTGTCATGGGTTGTTGACCACTTTGCTCATCGATTCTAATCAATCAAACGACACCATCTAACCAAACTCTCCCGTCTCATCGTAATTTGAAAACGAGTTCTCTCCTCACAATTCCTGCAGTACGAGATGGTGGTTTCTTGCTTGATTATCCAATCTCATGGGATTCGAAGAGCTATTCTAATTCGGAGAAAATCTGGTATGGTGTTCTCAACTTTGCCTTACCAGTCCAATTCCGCACCTTTTAAACTGCAAATAATGGCGATGAAAAATGCTTATTGTTTTAGTGATTTGGTTTCTTTCTTCTTCTCGTTTTTTGACTGTTAAGTGTATGGGTTTTCTAAAATAAAACCACATCTAACGTTATTAGTATGATTTGTGAGTTCTGAGATTTATATCTATTTAATGAAGAAGATTACTAATCCGAAGTCCTGTTGAATAACTATATTGATCGATAATTGATAATGAATGGTGAAGTATGGGAAGACTTAAATATTTACATCATATAGTTGCTCTGATCAGGGTTGGGTTCTCAGATGATGAGCATGGGATGGGAGGATAGGATCATGTGATCAAATCAGAAACCAACTTGCTTGTTCTGATTGTCAGAGCTATATCTATATATATGTATATGCACCACGTCTTTACTCCTTAGAACCCATTATGAGGCTATGATCAAGAACATGGCTAATGTTAACTCCTAGCTAAAAGGAAGCCCTGGTTTAAATAGTTCCGATCCAGAGTTCAGACATCACAGTGTGACTCTGAATCAGGAGTATGTAAAATCTACTTGTATTTAGTTGACCATGGAAATGTATATCACTATCAGTTGAAACTCGAACATCACAGTTTGAGCCCATGCTTATCATATCATCTTTTAGTTAAAAGGGCTCGTCCAAAACTTGACAAAGGTCAGATCCTACTCGATCAGTTTGTTAGGTCTAGACTTCTGGTCGAAAACCAAAGTCTATAAGCCATTGCTGTTTCGTCCACAGAAAATAATGTTGTTCATAATGCTTGACGGATTATCACTTTTCTCTCTAAATCCTGCCCGGCTCCCTAGGTGGGTTAGGATTTTGTGGCATCTAAGTCTAGAATACAATTGTTCAACAGAAAAAGATTAAAGGTGAACCCAATATACGTCAGCTTACCATCTGTCCACGTAAGATCTATTCTGAGGCAGCTGGTCATAAAAATATATAATAAGTTTTGCTGATTTATTTTTGTTGGTTTTGATGTATAGATTCAACGAGTTGACTCAACAAGTCACTTAACCGAGTTAGTAGTGAACTCGTTCTTACATTGATTTTTATTAATAAATCAACTAAAATTACTTTCGTTACGAATTAAGGCAGAAAGACTAAAGAAGAGAATCATTCAATGTCTTTAGCATTTCTAACAAATATATCCACAACATATGATTCATAGTCGAGTCCAACTATGGATGCAGAACTTTTGAGTTTGTTCCCCTTTGGCCCTCTTGTGTACCAAGGTTACTTGGTTTGATTTTGAGTGTCTTCCCATTTGACACCACTTGAGTCTCTCAAAAATAAAATAAAAAAATCAGACAATTTTGCATAAAGAAACGCATCAGAAATCAAAGTGCTTTGGTAAAAGATCATTTTGTAGAAAATGGCAGATTATATAACATTTTTTCTCCAAATTCACGAATAAACTGAGAAAACGGGACTTCGAATGAAATCATCCTCTTTTCCTCTGCTCGATTCTTCCACCTTCTCAACCCACTCAAACTCAATCAAATTTATCGCAAATAGACAAGAAAAGAATTTCCTATGGTAATTTTTAGTTGTCATGGATGTGCGAATCACCCTCTTGCCAGTGCATTGTTTCACAGGACAAGGACTGTCATACCATGGGCATTTCTTAGCCCAATATCCCATAAGACCACAATAAAAGCATGATTTTGAAACCGATTTAGAACTAGTCGAACTAGATGGCTTTTGGACCTCAACATTTGCTTTATCAAGCCATTGGAAACCATGGCATTTAGTAAAGGAACAATCTACATACTTCCGCGTTTAGCTTCCTTGGTCGTCGTAGAAGACAAAAATCTAATGCCAATACATCTTTGAATTTTGCACAGAGTGTAAATCCATTGATCATCTACCGCAGAATGAGCTCTTTCATCACATATTTGACAAATTTGAGACAAAAATAAATAATAATAAAAAATAGAAAAATAGCAACCTAGAGAGAAAAACCAGAAGTTACCATCGCCGTAGATCCACCAACAACCAGTTTCTCGACTGATGAGTTTGCTATTGAAAAGAAGAAGAAGGAGAACCAACAGATGATGAAGAAGAGGAAGATAAGAAATAGAACATTTTCAGCTAAGTGCTTAATTTGGAAGAGAATATGAACTACATCAACAAGAAAGAGGAAAACGTGTTTTATAGGAAACAAGAAGGAGACGGGATTGAGAAATAAGATTTGGAAAATGTTCGACATTAATGGAGGTTACAATTCCCGGACACCTGACAATGAGACTTGTGGCGAAGATTGACACACAGAAGGGTAAACTAAGAAGAGAAAATGTGACGAGTTCATGGACAGAAAGATAGAAAAAGAGGTTATCTTGGCATTTTTCGTGGACGGAATCCGGTCACACTTGAGGCCAATCGGAAAAGAACCCATTTAAACATGTTACTTTGGGTTGAACCCAACCAATATGTTGAATTGTTAAATACTAGGGTATATCCCGTGCCCTAGGGCATGAGACATTGTATCAATCAACTTTGACGACTTTCCATATTTATTATTGCTATATCGTTTATTTTCTTTTGTTTCTTTTTTGTCTTAAATTAGTTACTTTATTTCTAAGAAGGACACGGTTAACTTTTTAAATAGGTTATTTTATTTCTAGAAAGGAATATATTTTTGCCCTTGCAATATATTTTGTTTCATTTTTTTCTTAAATTAGTTATTTTATTTCTAAGAAGGACACAGTTAACTTTTTAAATAAGTTATTTTATTTCTAGAAAGGAATATATTTAAATTTTGGAAGGACTTCTAGACAATATCATTTATTAAAAAAGGATGTTTGTCCTAGTCAGCGTTTTCTCTTCTCTTTAATATAATAGATAATGGATAGTAGATTTACATAAATGACCAGCCCTACATCTGAAAACTGTAAATTGTCCCTTCATTCTTCGTTCTCAACGATAGATGGAACAAGTATTATCACGTTCTTGATCGAACCCTCTATTATCATTTTCTCGGACAAAAAAATTATTAAACGAAAAATTGGCCACTACAACATAGACAAGGGTGGGTAAAATGAATTGACATTCTCACATAGTTAAGTACCAATTTGACAATTCATAAAACAATGGTGTGGTCTGATATGAAAATTGTAACTTATTTGTGTCAGTTGGATGATCTAATTATTTATTATAACAGAAAAACTTAATCGGTTATGGGACGGATAAGTCCGACAGTCCATTGGAAGTTTGATAAAGATCACATCTGACGGTTGACATAATTTTCTTCATGTAAATCCACTTCATTTAAATTGAAAATGGTTCTAAAATCCGTTTTTGGTCTTCAATAGGCATATAGTCCACTCACACGTTTTCTTAGGCCTTTAATCCACAAAAGCGTTGACCCTGATTAGTTTGTGTAAATTTTTCAGAATAATTTTGTAATGAGTAAAAAGTTCAACAACAATGCTAGATAATCCAGCAAATGCAACCCACTTGGTTGACAACAACTGGACCACAAAATAAACGGCTCATATTTTATCTAATTTTTGTAAAGGTTATTTCCCAATAGCCCCCAACTTTATGACCGGCTTCCTGCCTAGCCCCCTATTTTATCAAAAATACCCAGATGGCCCCTTTTTTCAGATTCTTATATAACACCGTTAACTAGTCATCACCTTTCTCTCATCCAACTCATCGCCTCTCTCTGCCACCTCATCTTCTCGCACCTCATCATCTTCACCGGCAAAGGTCGTCGGCTGACCAAATTTCCGGTCGACGACCTTCAAATTTTTTTTTCTCTCTCATATCTCTCTAAAAAACACATTTGTTTTTAATTCTCTCCTCTCTCTCTAAACACTCCGGCGAAGGAAAACCCTTTGCCGGAGTTCGGTCTGTTATTGAACAGACCGTGAAGATTTGTTCAAGAACAGATCAGGTCTGTTCAAGAACAGACCGAACTCCAGCGAAGGATTTCCCTTCGTCGGAGTTTTTAGAGAGAGAGAGGGGAGAGAATTAAAAAAAATATATATTTTTTTGGAGAGAGAGAGGAAAGAAAAAAAAGTTTGAAGGTCGCCTATCGGCGACCTTCGCCGGTGAAGACGATGATGTGGCGTGATAGATGATGTGGCAGAGAGAGATAATGAGATGGAGGAGAGAGAGTGACGGACGCTTAACGGTAACTGCAAAAAGGGGGCCATCTGGGTATTTTTGATAAAGTAGGGGGCTAGGCAGGAAACTGGTCACAAAGTTGGGGGCTATTTGGGAAATAACCCTTTTTTAAGTGTAGTACAGTTGCACTGGTCAACCAAGTGGATTGAATTTGCTGAGTTATCAAGCATTTTCGTATACTTTCTAGGGTTAATTTCGTTTTGGCCCCCAATTGTTGACCAACTCATCGTTTTAGCCCCCAATTGTGTCTAGTAATTCGTTTTGGCACCCGACTTCCTGTTTGGCCCCCAAATTTTTTTAAGCTTCCCCATTCTACCGTCATGGCAATTCTGTAATTTAACTCATTTGTTTTTCTCTTTGTCCACCTCACCTCCATAACTTCTACATCACCTTCTTCCACATCAAACGCCGCCCAAGAATGTCACCAGACTTTTCCGGCGATCTATTTTTTTATCTTCTTGTTCTTCCCCACGTCATCTCCTTTTTCTCTCTCTATCTTTTCTTTCTCTCTCTATCCCTCGTCTTCTCTCCTTCTCTCTCCCTCATCTCCGTTCTAGCGAAGGGGTTTTTCTTCGCCGGAATCGTCTGGATTTGGGGAAAAACCCAGATCCAGACGAAGAGCCCATCAATGATACAATTCCAATGAATACCATCAAATTTTCTTCTTACTACCAAAGCTTGGATCTTCAGGAATACCATCAGATTTGCTTGGTGTTGAAGGAGGTACAGATGAACAGCCCGCCAATGGTACAATTCCCATGGTATTATGTCGTAAATGGCACTCAATGCTCTTGATTTCATCTGACGAATGAAGTTTCGAGTGGTCATCATCATAAACTTGTTTGTTTTCCAGGGAGTTCGTCGAATCGCTCAGTATGTTTGATTGAACCTTCATACATTGCAGTTCACTTTCATCATCTTCATTTAAATCTGAAATTGGCCTGCCTTTGGTGTTGGGGTTATTTGAGCTTCAGAAACACCCAATTTCTTAATGTCGTGAACAAAGAGAGCTGCCATTTCAGTAGACTTCCGATGCCAAACTCAACAGTTGAAGGAATTTTCCCACAACATATAGAAAGGATTCAAGTTAGAAAAGATCAATCTGAGAAACTAAGAAAGAAATCAACTTACTTAGTTGGGCTTTCTTGATTGGTATCATCAGGACTTTCTTGATTAGAATGATTCTGGTTCGTGCGTGAAAGGGATTCTACAATAGAAGAGCATAGAAGATGAGGGAGTGATAGAGAGTGAGAAGATGATGGAGAGAGAGAGAGAGAGACATGGAAGAGAATAGAAGAGAAAATGATGGAGGGTTATTTGAAAGCAAACAAATTGAAATAAAGAAGTTTGATCTGAGATGCAGGTGTTGTGGTAAGGGTGATGTTGTTGAGGAATCAGAGTCGTTTCCTTCGTCGTGGTGACCGCCATGACCAGAGACTGAAAGGGTAAGGAGGAGAAGAAAGAGAAGGAGGAGAGAGATTGAGGTATGAGAGTTTTGTTCGTACTACACAGAAGTCATAGATGAAAAGATTTTTAGAGAGAGAAAGAGAATGGTATTGTAGACCAGAGAGAGAGATAAAAAAATTTTGAGGTCGTCGGAAAAAGTTGCCGGCCAACGACTTTCTCCGGCGATCTCTTATGTGGACAAAGGTGATGTGGAAATTGTTAGGTGAGGTGGACAAACAGAAAAAGAATTGCCATGAGGGTAGAATGGGAAAGCTTAAAAAAAATTGGGGGCCAAAATGAACTGCCAGACACAATTGGGGGCCAAAACGGTGAGTTGCTCAACAATTGGGGCCCAAAACGGAATTCATTCCTCTAATTCTTTATCTCATTAATAGTACTATCTCTCCTTGTCACCCAAAAGTCATCGACGCTTCAAAAATATCTTTTGATCATTAGTTCTTTTCGTCGTCTTCATAAAACAATTTTCCAAATTTTATGCTGGTATATGTAGATCTAAAACAAAATGGGTTTTGATCATCTTTTTCATCTAAAAAACGCAAATGATTTTTGATCAATTTTACGGCTCAATTTTTTTTTGAGATTCTTTCCTTATATTGAAAATATCCCATATAATATCTATCCTATATTGAGAATTAGAAAATAGTAATTAGAAACTAGTAAAATATTAGAAACTAGTAGTATTCCAACTCTACAAAGCGAGGCTTGTATTTCTTTTGAGAACCATCAAAGAATAAAATAATTTCTTTGATCATTTTGAACTTGGTATTAGAGTCAACGGTCTTAAATTTGTTTTCTAAAGTTTAAGTCGATTGAAGGAGAAAGAACCTTCATCTCCATATTTTTTTCTCCATCTTAGCTCTAAAGAAGGAAAAAAAACTTCATCATTTTTTTTAAGGAGAGAGAATTTATTTTTGATATTAAAAAGAAGGTAAAACGAAAAACAATAACTTTAATTGTTATTATGTTATTTATATTATCTCACAATTTACAAGGCTTTGAGTTGGTGGAACACATCTTCTCAGAGATTCAATTTTAAAATTTTCTGATATAATTTTTTTTTTTTTCTTATAATTACTATAGTGAAAAAGATGAATTAGACAATTGGTACAATTTTTCAGTTAAGAGGATCATTTAATTCAGTGGTAAGATTGAATGAAAAAATTATGATATGTGGTCTCAAATCATGGAGATTCATATTGTTGAAACAGAAAACTTTCGTTTATTCAAGGTAATTCACTACAACCTGCTGAAGATGGCGTTAAATATCAAAAGTGGTACGCAGAAAATTAAAAAGTCAAGAGATGTTTGCTGATGTCTATGACTTTAGATATTATAAGCGATACATTCATTTACCAACAACTTGTGATATTTGGAAAGCTTTATCTATAACTTTTTATGATGGATCAGATGAGTTGCAAGTCTTCTCTTTGAATCGGAGGACATTTTCTCCAAACAGAATGGAACTTTCAGTTTATTATGGTGAACTAGTTGAGATCTTTGGTGAATTAGATCACCGTGATAAAATAATCATGGAAAATAAAAATGTTATTGTATCTTATCGTAAATCAACTCAACGACAACGTGTGCATATTGTTCTTGCTGGGTTAGGAGGGTGAATTTGAAAAACTTTGTGGTGACATTTTGAGAAAGGGTCCTACACATGATTTAGAAGAGAATCTGGAACCGCTGATGCTTCCGCAGGATGACTTGGAATAAGACAAAAAATAATCTTGTTCGAGCTATTTGTCAATCCGAAAAATCTTCTTATAAATGTACCAACTGCAACAAAACGGGTCATACTAAAAGTCATTGTTATGAACTAGTAGGTTATCCAGAATGGTGGGATCGAAAGAAAAATTCTAAAAAAACCTTGTAGCTTCACTTGTTGCGACAGAGAAAGAAAATCCAACTTTTGAGCAAACTTCAATAATGGTAGTCGCTCCAGGTAACGTGGAAGCAAAGAGGAAGAACTTTGGAGATAAACTCCACTACGTGGAGCAAATAGGGAATCTCAGAAATCATCTAAACGAGTGTCTGCCCCAAAAGTGTGAAGTGAAGAAGAAACTATCAAGTCTTAGCTCTTTATCTCAATAAGGTATTTCTACAGATACAAGTATTTTGGTGAAGCAGTTGCAAGAAAATCTAAGGAACTATGAGAAGCAAGGAATAAGTTGAAATTATCTCAACAAAATAGTGTTATCAAAAGAGAAATTATTGGAAGAAAAGGTCTGAAGAAAGCGTCCGGAATTCGAGTTACTTCGACTACCAGAGATTCGATGTGAAAAAGTTGGAGGATGAACTAATGGCACAGAAGTCATTGACCAATGATATTCATAGTGTTTCGTGTCCCAGTGACATTACGTTTTAAGTTTACATGCGTGCAAAAAGAGGTGATTGAAAATATGATGATAGTTGGTCAAGTGAGCGCAAGTTTGAAGCAAATGGAGGTAACTCTGAAAGCAACTAAAGTTGGTAAGCAACATGGAGAATGTGTGGCCTCATTGGCCAACCAGAGGGTAGAAGAGTCAGTAGCAGAAGTAAAACAGCGTGAATTGAGGATCAGTTGTCTTACTAAAGAAAAAGTAAGATTAAGAAAGGAGGTTATTGAATTGAAGATGCACATGAATGTGGAAACAGGGAGTGCAACAGAGCAACAAACTTTTATTCAGGAATTATAGGCATCCCTGCTAGAAAAGAAGTCTCTATCAAAGAACTTGAGGGCAAATTATCAGAACAAAAGGAGGTCGTGGCTCACCAACATAACGAGATAAACCTGTTCAATGAGCGCAACCAGAGGCTAAACAAAGAAGCACATAGGCTAAAATCATTAGAGAAGGAGAGTGACCAGCTTATTGAAAAATTTATGTGTTGGAGTTTGAGGTTGCATTTGTTTTTTCTGGGTGTCTGAATCTGAATTGGTCGAACTAAATTGGCTGAATCTGAAATATTAAATTATTTAAAAAATTAGATGTTCGTGTTTCTTAATCTGAATCATTATATCTGAATTAAAATTTTGACATTTATACCCTTATGGGACTTTTAAACAAAGAAAACCTAATTTTTCAATTTTTCTTTTATCTTTAAACCAAAACAATAAGTTATCTCTTGTTTCTTGTTATCTCTTTTCCCAACTATGGTTGCCTGGTAGGGATTCATCTCTCTCTCTCTCTCTCTCTCTCTCTCTCTCTCTCTTTTTCTCTTTGTCGCTCTTTTTTTCGCTCTTCCCTACTATGGTTGCCTTGTAGATATATATATATATATATATATATATATATATATATAAATCTACAATTCAACCCTCGCCAGATCCAGCAAGGGTTTGGAGCAAAATAACCAGATCTTGCGATAGTTATCATTGCCAAAGATAATGTTTTTCCGCTTCAACAAGATTAAGAAACGAAGAAGGAGTCGAACCAGAGAGTTGTTTTGAATGAAGAAAAATATGGGTTAGATGTGATAACTTCTTAAGTTCTTTGGGTTTTAAGTTATAGAAATTATTAAGCTCCAACAATTAAAGATCTGATCTTGATATCCTTGTAACTCTTCAAGTGGCATTACCTCTCTCGAAAATACTAACCCTCGCCAGATCTGACGAGGGTTCAAAATGAAATAGGGCTACAGGGAGAAACCTAGAGAGAGTAAGAAGGAGAATTCTGATGTTTTTGGTCGTCGGCGGTGGTGGTGGTTTGGTCAGTGGCGACAGTGGTGTTGTTCGATGGGGTGGTTGTGGCTGGTGGTGTACAGATATGGAGGAAAAAAATTTCAATTTTGCAGGGATATAATTGTCATTTTCTTAATTTCTGATTTTAGTATCGCATTTCATACTAGTTTTTAAGTCTGAAATGAGGGGGCCTTTATTCTGCCCATTCAGATGTTAAAATAATTCAACCAAGATTGCAGAATTTCTTAAATAAAAAAACAAACAACTGAAATCTAAATTGGGCTCCAAATCATATTTCAAATCTGAAAAAACAAACACAACCCGAGTTGGGTCATGGTGATTATTCTGCTGGAAGTACGAGATTCTTTCCTATATTGCAAATATTTCATATAATATCTTTCCTATATTGAGAATTAGAAAATAGTAAATAGTAGATACTAGTAAAGATATCAGAACTATTAGAAAATAGAAACTAGTAGTAATTCAACTTTGAAAATAGAGTCTTGTATTTCTTTTAAAAACTATTTAGGAATAAAATAATTTCTTTGATCACTTTCAATTTTTTTCCTTAGGATGAATGCTATACCTATTTTAGTATATCGAATGGATTTAATGCCTATCCCCTAATTTAAAAACATCAAAAACCACAATTTAGTCACTAAATCAAATAGTATTATAAACCCGGTCAGTCGGTTCCGTGAGGTATAAATGTATCCGTCCATTTGTATTGAGAGTTTAATAGAGATCGACCGTTGGTATATTTCTTGTAAATCGACTCAAAGGAGAAAGGTAATAGTGTCATTCTACTTTTCTTATTGTAACTACTGTTCCACTTTCTTCTCATTCTAATTTCTTCTCTCATTGTTTCTCTAACAAATCTTCCCACTAAATTAGTCCGTTACCGCTATATCAGTTATAATATATTTCTCTCTCTCTCTCTTATTTGTTATCTGCAACTCTCTCTTCTCTAAAATTATTATTGAAGTTGTTAATTTGTACGAAGGATTAGAAAATATTACGGCGTAAGTCAAGAAGGATCCGCGGAAACCTAGTAAACTATTATATGAACTCTGCTTACTCCCCGCGTGATATTAAAGTTTAAGCAGGAGAGGTGTAATATTTGCGTGTGAGAGAGAAACTATATTGAATTGTTTTTATCCAGAGTATAGAGAGAGAGAGGAATCTACAAGTACTCCAAACACTTGCAGACAAATCAGTTTCATAAGTAGAAAAGCAATATTGCTTTTGTGACCATAATAACCATAAGTCTAGGAAGTTGCGTGGTTAATGACCCATCTTTATCTGTCACTCCTCTCTCTCTCTCTCTCTCTCCCCTGCCTGCAATTCTTCATGTTATTCTCTCTCTCTCTAGATATATATATATACTACTAAATAGTAGTGGTATTGGTGGTGAGGATGGTGAAATTCTCTTCAATCAAACCCCCACATGTTTTGAGCAACCAAGCTACCCTTTTGTTTGTATTCTTTCTTTGTTTCTCTCTCATCATCACTTACATTCCCATTCAAAACGGAAACCAATTTTAGCACACCATTAACTGAGTTTAGGGACCCAAAAGTAGGCAGTTGAGGTGGGGATGGAACTTGGAAGGAGCTATGGTTTTTTTTCATGATTACCTTCTCTCTCTATTACTCTATATGTTTGTTTCATTTGCCAACTCAAAAGCTACCCTTTTCTCTTAGGCCTTAGCTGTTAGGGTTTGGTTGTTTTCTCAAACCAAAAGTATTTTATTTATTTGTGGTTTAGTTGGATCACTTGTATATATATATATATACAAGTGATATTGTATATATATTGCAGAGTAGTATTTGTAGCCATATCTCCTATCCCTAGCTCTTCTTCTTCTACTTTTTTTTTCTTTTTTTCTTTTTTGCTTTATCTAGTTTCACATCCTAGAACTCTAGGTAACCCTAATATTAATGGTATTTTCAACTATTATGGTCCTATATCAGTAACATCACTATTAGTTCTTAATGTGTATTGATGATATGTAGTGATGATGCGGATCGAAATTAAGATGTTGATGATAATGAGCATATATATCCATGAGCAAAATGGTAAATGAATGGACATGTTTGGTGAAGCCGAGCTTAGTTGGGGTAATGTGTTTATCTTTTCACTAGATAGAGATGCCGCAATTCGAATGTTACCATTACAAAAAAAAAATAGATATGCCTGGCTCCCTGTATGCCATTTCTGAAGTTTCATCAAAATGAGATGGTCTTCGCATATGGCGTATGTGGAGCCAAGCATATAATTTACCATGCATATTGTTGATATATAGGTATGTTGTGTTAGGCAGCTTAATCCTTAAAAATAGTTGATTCAACTTCCTCTTTCTAAATCTCTGATGCAAGACACAAATGCATTACAATTATACACATAGACAATGTATACTTAGGATTCTCATAAAAGTTCAGGTACATATTTTACTTATATATGTTGTTTTATTGGTTTGGAGAATGTTTATTTCTAACTAACATAACTCAAAACCAAAGAGTTCCAGCAAATTAGTTTGATGAATGGAATCCTAAAAATCTTTTCTTAAGCTCTAACTAACATACTCAACCCCATTAAATCCGTGAACACTTGTCTTAGTGACCACAACATTATACAAAATGTTTCCATAGTAAAATAAAATGCTTATGACACTTTTACTAGTGCAGACAAATTTTGTTACCTTTGTCTGTGATGGTGTCACCTGTAATACGCTTTTGCCTTTTTTTTTGCAGCAGACTCTTCGCTAGTTTCTTCACTAGCCCTCTTTCTAGGGCTAGATCGTTGAACGATTTCTTCTTGTGCTGATGCTGCTTTCTTTTTGGTCCTTGCTTTGCCCATCGTTGTAAATCGTATGCAGAAAATAAAATGTTTAGTTCTTGAATGTCATTCTTTAAGCAAAAGACTAAATGTCTTCAACATAACTGTAAATGTTTTCAAAACTTCA
>BEHA01000600.1:2702372-2722939 GCA_002897215.1 Eschscholzia californica subsp. californica
CCCCCCCCCCCCATGCTTAACGACGAACAAATGTTTTTAACCAATAAAATCCCCAAAAATCATAACCAAACCCCTAAATGTTTTGAACAGAACCGAAAATGTCTTCAACATAACTGTAAATGTTTTCAAACCCACCACCCCCAAAATGCTTAACGAAGAACATCATTGTAATAATCAAGTGAAACACCCAAAAATCATCAACAACCCCTTAAGTGTTTGAAACAAAATCCTTAATTTTAAACAGAACACAAATTTTTAAAACAAACCGTATATTTCATCAACAAATCAAACCCAAAAAACTTGACTTACAAACACAAAACTCCAAATGAGCTTCTGTAAAAAAACCGAAGAGCCCTAATGGTTCTTTTATACCTAACGAACGGATGAATCAAAAGAAACTCACAACCCTAATGATTCGTTTCAAAAAAACGCACCTTTTGATTAAAAAGTCACAACCCTAGATAATGAACAGAGACGAAGAAGATGGAGAGGATGCTTTGAAACGGCAACAGGGTTCGATTGCAAAAGGAGAAGAAGATGCTTCAAGAAGAGGTGGAAATGCAGAGAGAGAAATAGCTAAAAACGTTTGACTTGATAAAGTGGAGCTTGAAAGTGTTTGTGTGCTAATTAAGAGAGAGAGATTTTTAGGGTTTTAACATCAGTTCAAGTCAGACAGCATGGGGGGGGGTGACGCAAAGACACGCGAATTCCGGGTTAGATTGTAATGAACGGGAAATGTTGGAAGGACATAACAGGTACGGATTTGTCTTATGAGGATAGAAAGGTAACTTCATATTTTGGGTTTATTTTTAGATGATATTCCGGGTTGGGTTGGGTTTGTGATGAGACATGAAAATGTCTCATTGAATCTCTTAACTGGAGCTAGTTAGTCCATATCGAGCCGTTACTCTGATGAATTGCTTGTTTCTCTGTTTCAGGTGTCTTTACAGGGCTTAGTGTGAAAAACAGATGAAATCGGGAGAAATAGCTGAAAGGGGTACTATGGTCATTTGTGGACTCTAGTAATCTTGGCCAACACTGGTGTTCGGGTGAAAAACGGGGTCGAATACGAACCCAATGGCGAAAACGGGAGTCTAATCGGAGTTTGGATGAGATAAATATAGCTAGTCAAAATCAGTCGAGCAAAGGTCAACACAAATCTTTCAGTGACACGTGGCACAACAGGGTAGAGGATCTTCCGGCTCTGATGGGATTCGAGCTACCTTCTGTCAGGAGTGGTGGTACCTCGGGAAATCCAGGTACCTTTAATTCAATGCAACCGTATGCCAGCGTATCTTACAACGGGTACCAGATCGAACGGATGTAGTTATTACCGAGCACGTGTCTAGCTCCTAAGCGCGTCACCCAGATACTCTAGTAGCCCGCGAAGCAGCCAATCAAACTGAATGGGAACAATTAACCGGGACTAGATTTAAACGTAATTCCTTCTTTCTCTCTTATTCTCTACTATTATTTAGGAAGTGAGAAAGAAATCTCTTTCTCTTTTAGAAAAAGAACCAGAGAGATAGAGAAAGAAAGGAAAGTATTTGAGAGAGTATTGGAAGGAGAGATTGAAGGGGATTTTATCTGATTTTCTATCCATAAAAGAAGATGGACCGGGCAGAGTAAAAGGGGAGGAGAGACCATCATCAAGATCATCAAGAAAACGGCTAAAAGAGAGAAGAAACACCACCATCATCTTGCTTCTGCTTTACTGTTAATGATATTTTAGTGAGAGAAAGAGAAAAACAGAGAGAGTGAGATTTATTGTTCAAAGGAAGAAACAGAGTTAAACAGAAATACCATCATCATCATCTACCATTTTCAATTTCTTCTTTTTCTGGTTTATCTCTTTTAGTCAGAAAGAGAGATTGATAGAGAAAGAGATGAATAGTGATTGTAGAGAGGTTGAGAGGAATCAAATTAGTGATTGTTATTTTCTGTGTTTTTTTTCTTTTCTGGTTTATCTCTTTTAGTGAGAGAGAGAAAAATCAGTTGAGGAAGACGAGAAAACTGCTTCGAAAATAATTTTCCCAGAGATAAAAGACTTCCGAGAAGACGAGAAAACTGCTCCCATAGGGCGTGTTTGGTTGCCAGACAGGAAAATCAGCAAGAAATTCAATTTTCTTTCCACTTTAGTCTTATACTTTAAATTGTTTAAATATTTATCTCTCTCACCATGAGTAGCTAATTTTCTAGTTTAGGGTTTTGATGGCGTTTTAGTTATGCATGATTTTTAGATGTTTATTTCGACAATTTAAGTGTTGAGACATTTATTGACTGTTTTTTTGAAGCTTTCATTATTTATACTTCGATAGTCTTGATCCATTATATTTAGATTAGGTTCTTTAGTATTGGATACTTGATAGTTGATAGATAATAGTTAGAGTCTTTAAGAGTTGATTATTTGTTTAGTTACGAAAGATTTTAGATTTAGTATGCATGATTAGAATAGATTCAAAACTCCAGGCTTCTCCCCCATTAATATGTTCACCGTTATTACTTATCTTCGTTATTTTGGTACTTTACTATTTAATCGTAAAAATCAAAATCGAATTCAAAAAACCAAGTTAGCTGTAGGTTTAAGAGTGAGTTTGACTTAGTCTCTGCGGATCGACTCTGGTCTTACCGGGTTTACTACTTGACACCCGTATACTTGCGGGTGGTGACCTTTTAGGGTAACCTTCTAGACTTATCAAGTTTTTGGCGCCACTGTCGGGGACTAAGTTTGAATTTTGTCTTATCTTATTTCTATATTTGGAAAGTTCTATTTTTGGTAAGTTTTGATTTTTGGAGACTTTGACTTGCTTTTCCGTTTTTGGTGTGTAGAACGCTAAGAAGCAAAGGAAAAGGCGCGACAAGGAGAGGAGCTCAAGAAGAAGAAATTTACATTTTATTTTTAGTTATATTTTTATTTTTGAGAGAAAGACTTTATACTTTCTAGCTTTTATTTTTTGGTTTTAAAGTTTTGACCCTAAATTGGAGGGCTTTTATAAATTGTAACCGAAAACCAAAATGAAGCTGCGGGTTCGAATACTCGCGGGGAGAGTGACCCGGGTCGTTTAGAAAGGTCATCGCCCGTCTCGAACGGGAGGTAACTTCTTGATCACCCACGAATCTCCTGTCAGTGGGTAATTGTGTGTTTTTGTGTGCCTAATTGCTTTGATCGGACTGTTTAGTATAAGCATTCTAGTAAGGACAATAACCCAATTAAAGGATACGTTACGGACTTCATCAGCGTTCTCTTTCCCAAATAGGTAACGACATTCAGAATCCTAAACCTCACCTAAAAACTAAAATCTGATTTAGACATTAGCCCCTAAGATTTCAAACTCATAGGATCTTTGAAACAATTCAGGGACTCGATTTTTATTTGGGCATTCCTAAAAGGAAAATGTCACTCAATTGTTTAATAGCCCGCCTCGAGAAGAGGAAACGTTGCCGAAGGTAGGACGGTTATCACAACGTTCATCGTTGGCTGTCTCCAAGAATTGTTTGACCATAGTACTTTGACGGAGTAACCCTCATAACAGTCGTAGTTCAAGCTTTGTAACGAAGTAGGAGCTTTCTAGATTTTAGGTGAATCTGACTAACCCATTCACTAAAACTAAGCCTAAATCAACTTGTTGCTAGATTTTGTTTAGGTTGCTTGGTGGAGTCAGCTTGATTGTGTTTGCTTTCCTCTAGGGTCTTCGTAGTGATTCTTTGGTTTTGAAAAACAAAAAGAGTTTTGTTCAAGAGTATCTTTGGTCATTGGGCTCTAGTTTATGCCCGATAGATATCGTGATAAGAGAGGTCGTTTCATTAGTAGAGAAACTCATCTACCTAATCTTCTAGCAAATTTCTCTTTGAGTGACAGTATGGGTGAAAATCAGAACCAAGACAGGGATGGAAATCCACCTATGACACTCAGGGATTAGAATCCTACTAGAACATGTCAACCATCAAGCATGCGGTTACCCCACTCCACGACTCACTTCGAGTTGAAGTCGAGCATTATTCAAATGCTCCCGACCTTCCGTGGGGTTGAGAACGAGAACCCCTACCACCATGTTAGGGATTTTGAAGAAATCTGTGGGACTATGAATCTCCCCAATATGCCTGATAAAATTTTGAGACTTAGGTTGTTCCCTTCCTCTTTGAAAGAGAAAGCAAAATCTTGGTTGTATGCCTTACAACCTCATTCCATCACTACATGGGAAGAATTGAGCAGTTCGTTCCTTCTAAAATTCTTTCTCAAGCACAAAACTACCTCTTTAAGGCAAAGTCTTAACAATTTTGTGCAACAAGAAGGAGAATCTCTCTATAAATATCTTGAGAAATTTAAAGAATTGGAACTGCAATGTCCACACCATGGTTATGAAAAAAGCAGCCTAGTCCAGATTCTTTATGATGGACTAGACTAGTCCAAACTTGCCGTCATGGTTAGAAGGATAGAAGCCATAAAGCGTGGTCAGCCTAAAGCATTTTGGGAGGATCTCACTCAGGTCATGAGTGTTGGAAATGAATCCACCTCTTATCCGTGCTCCGTCTGTGGAGACCCTTCTCATACGGGGAACAAGTGTACCCTCTTATTTGGTTTTGATGAAAAAGAGCAGGCTAATTTTCTGTATCACACCTCTAGGCCAGACAATCGTCAGAAGTATAATATGTATTCTAACACGTATAATCCAGGTTGGAGAAATCATCCTAACTTCTCTTGGTCCAAGGGTCAAAACGAGAGTCAACCTAGCAGTTCAATGAACCCTCCTGAGTTTAATGCCTCTAGGAACCCCTATGCCTCCTGAGTCCCACTCAGGAGGGTTCATTGAACTGCTAGGTTGACTCAGGAGGCATCCCACTCAGGTCATGAGTGTTTGAAATGAATCGACCTCTTATCCGTGCTCCGTCTGTGGAGACCCTTCGCATACGGGGAACAAGTGTACCCTCTGATTTGGTTTTGATGAAAAAGAGCAGGCTAATTTTCTGTATCACACCTCTAGGCCAGACAATCGTCAGAAGTATAATCTGTATTCTAACACGTATAATCCAGGTTGGAGAAATCATCCCAACTTCTCTTGGTCCAAGGGTCAAAACCAGAGTCAACCTAGCAGTTCAATAAACCCTCCTGAGTTTAATGCCTCTAGGAACCCGTATGCTCAGCCTAGTGCACAATATCTTCCGGAGAACAAGAACTCTCTAGAGGAGGCCTTCATTAAACTAGCTAAAAGCCAAGTAGAGACCAACCAATCCTTGAATAGTCTGAAAATCTAGGTAGGTCAACTTTCAGAAGCCCTTAGCCAGAGAGAAAAGGGTATGTTTCCTAGTCAAACTGAGCAAAACCCAAAAAGTACACTAGGTAAACAACCAATTGATCAAGCCAATGCAGTAACCACCCTTAGAAGTGGTAGGGTAATTGATAATAGAGTAGGAGTTCCCGAAGATAGTGAAATAAATCATGAACCCTCTTCTTTGCCAACTAGTGTCCTTCTTCTGACGATTGTCTTGTCTAGAGTTTTGGTAAAGAACATTAGCTTATTCTTTTTCAGTAGAACCAAAGAATAGGGTATACTTGTTTCCTGTATGAGATGAGTCTCCACAGAAGGAGCACGGATAAGAGATGGATTCATTTCCAACACTCATGACATGAGTGAGATCCTCCATGAATGTTTTAGGCTGACCAAACTCAAGGGCTTCTATCCGTCTAGTCATGGCAGCAAATTTAACTTCTGAATCTTCAGCTCTATAAATGGCACCTTTATTCGGAGTAGGATTTTCCCTAGTAGGAGGTCCTCTAGAAGTTTCCCATTGGTGGAATTTTTCAGCTAGATCTTCTAGAAATGCCATGTAATCATCAACGGATTTATAAGCAAATTTAATTTCTTTTAATTTTTTTGGGGTCTTTTTGTTTTAACCAATTTCTTTTTTTTTTTTCCTTTTTTTCATGTTTATCTTTTTGAAATTATCTCTCTCGAATGATATCACATTTTTATTCTGTATCGAAAACTAATAATTCATAGTCGAAAACTGAAATCAGAATTACGCACACGTAATTCGCGCACGTACTTATTTAGATGTGGGAGCCCGACGTCGGTATTGAGAAAAGTCGGAGCCTCCCAAAATTCAGGAGCTCCCAAAATTGGGAGCCCGAGCCCCACGTTGGACTTGCTCTTAAGAAGTGATTTATCTACAAAAAATAATTTGAGTTTCATAGCAATAACTGCTTCTTTACTGTCTTCAATATTTTTTTATGAAAATTCTTAACTATTTTGAACATCTCTTATAATTTTTATTAGATTATGTTAAACGGGTGCATCAAAACCTCTTCAACGACGAGATTACTCATTCAAATTTGGTGTTTCTGGTAGAACCGATTTAGATGTTGACAATGGGATCGATAACACGGAGATAAAAACAAAGTTAAGAAGAGGTTTCATTTCTTCATCAAAATGTTTTTATGTCATATATAGTACTATTAGTCCTTAACAAAAAAAATATATATATATATATATATAGTACTATTAGGGGTTGAAATTGTTGCTTATTTCAATGTTGGCATTTGGGTTCTCCTCCGTCACAGTTAGACATAACAACTTCCAAGAATGGAGTTAAGGGTTTATTTGAATATATTTATTCAACGGGAAATTGGCCAAAACTCCCTAAAAAATTATAACTTTGGTTAAAAAAGAATCATCAAACTTTTTTAGGCTTCACCTCCCTGGTGGCAATTAGGTAATTTTTTATGATAGTGAAAAGACCAACCTGCCCTTATTCAGAAAAATAGAAACTTCCTCTTTCCCAATCCCATCTTTCTCTCTCTCTCTCTATCTCTCTTGGAAATACTCAAACCCTAATAATCTAAATTCAATCCCATCTTTCTCTCTCACTCTCGGAAATACAATTTCCCGATCTCTAATTGGAAATACAAATTCATACAAATTCTAAAACTCTAATTGGAAAAATAGAATCATCAGATCTTCACTCAAGGTATTTTCCTTTACCTACTACTACTTCAATCATCTCTTCATCTTCATGATTTCTCATCTTAATTTGCTTTTAGATTACTTCACTAGAGACGCAAGGTTTGATGAACTGATGATCCGAACTCTGAATGATCCTTTAGGTTTGATGAAATTGTTATATTTGTTCAGTTTCGTATTCTAATCTGACGAACTGATGATCCAAACTCTGAATGACCCTTTAGGTTTGATGATAATGATGTTCAAATTGAAATGTTTCATTTTCATCTTTATATTTGTTCAGTTTCATCTTTATTTATTGAAATGTTCCTGATTTCCATTATTATTTGTTTATGTATAGTATTTATCTGTTAATTTGCTTCCCTTTATGTTGTTTATGAAAATGCATAAAGCGATCAAATGTTAAAGCGATCAAATAAGCTTGCAAACACTTTGCACTGCCTTGCAAAGCATTTCAAACACCTTGCAAGGCCTTGCAAACACCTTGCAGAGCCTTGCAAGCACATTGTTAAGTCTAATTTATGTTCTATAATAATTAGACAACAATCCTATAATATCTTTGTTTTGTTTATATTCTCTTGACTAGTAATCAAATTCTTTTGATGGACAGTTATGGGTAAAGCGGAAACAAAAAAAAAATAAAAGAGATCAAAGGATAAAGCGGTCGTCGAAAGGAAATTATCAATTCGGTCAAGCTTAAATGGAGTATGCAAATGCATATCCGAATTGAAGGATTCGATAAACTTAAACATTATGGAGATACTCAAAGAGACCCCCTTTGGGAGGTTATTTGAGGTGATTTTTAAGAATTTGATTACTAGTAGCAACAAAGATAGAATTGCTAATTCTTTGGAAAAAGTGCTCAAATTTGTTGATTTCACACGTTTGGAATTCAACATTGGAGGCAGAAAGATAAAGTTTACAGAAGATGATTTTGCATTATTATTTGGAGTTCCAAATCTTGGAAGTACAAATATAGCAAGAGGAAATCCAAAAAATTCTGACTTTGTCCGTAAATATTTCAATCAATTTGGAGAAGTAAACAAAACACATATTTATGATTGTTTGTTACAACACGCAAAAAAGTCAGAAGATACAAATAATGAAAATTATGATAAAGATTTTGCTACGATGTTGATACTCTACATGCTATCATCACTTTTTTATGCAAGCGGTCCAGGAGTTATACCACAAAATGTACTTAATGCTGTCATTGATTTTGATACTATGAAATCAATCAATTGGGCAGCTGATATACATAAAGATTTGATGGAGAAATTGTCAAAATGTGACAAAAATTCAAATCTAGCTGGATGTGCAATATCTCTTTTGGTAAGTTTCTAATCATATTTAGCTTTATGTTGTTTCCTATTTTATTACAAAATGCTTTCTCATGATTCATCATCTTTTTGTAGTACTTCTTTTGCGAAAGAGTTAACATCATTCAAAGGATAAAAGGGAATGAAACATTGATTCCTCGGGTTGCTAGGTGGGATCTGCTTACATTACAATCAACATTGAATGATTTTGATCTCAACAATATAAGGAGCGAAGATGTAAGATCTTATTGTTATGTTTTTACTGTTATTCCTTTGGTCATCTTTTATAATGTAAGGTATTTTCATTTTTGCAAGGCTCCTGCAAAGTGTTTGCAAGGCCTTGCAAGGCTGTTGAAAAGTGTTTGCAAGGTGTTTGCAAGGCCTTGCAAGGCTGTTGCAGAGTGTTTGCAAGGCCTTGCAAGGCTGTTGCAGAGTGTTTGCAAGGCCTTGCAAATATCTTTCGTTTTAAATGTCTTTTATGTTGCACTTTAGGATGAATGTGGATATTAATTACAATAACATGAATGCAGGTTTGTGATGAGTTTCTAGAAATTTCTGATGAAGAGAGACAGTTACTCTCTTCTTGGAACATTTTGGAAGGAACTGAAAAGAATGAAAGCTCACCGATGAAACGAGTGAATGTTCCTTCTAGAGCGACAATAGAAACTTTGATGGAAAGATTGGACAACCAAGAGAATGAAATTAGTATGCTTAAAAAAGAAGTAAGAGACCTGAAGGAAAGAATGTTGTTACAAGAAAAACGTCCAGAAAATCATCATGGGGGAGAAATGAATTAGGACAGAGAAAGAGATTATGAGGAGGATGAAGAGGGCAGCAACAAAGATGCAGAAGAATCTGAATCCGAAAAGATTGAAGAAGATGAGGGTAATGAGCAAGAAAGAGAAGAAAACAGTTGCAAGAACATCGGCGCAGAGATGACAAAAGAATCAGGTGCCATCAACGATGTAAGCAAAGAGATTTTAGATGTAGTTAATGAAATCAAAGATGATATAGCAAAAAAAGATGAAAATGAAGAAAATGAGGTAAACAATGAAGATGACGAAGAAACAGAAAGCGATGCTGAAGTTACTGAAAAAATAGTTGAAATGGTTGAAACACTTGCTGAAATGAAGAATAACATTGCTAAGGGGTCCATCGAAAGAGGGGTTAAGGCACGCCCGAAGAGAAAGAAACTAGAAGACCCACTTTTTGTTTATGTTGAAAAGATGAAGAAACTGAAAAAACCAAATGACACTTCAATGGAAATAACAGTGACTGAAAAGGGAAAGATGGTTTCGATTGATGACGACTCGGATGATGAGGACTTTGAGGATCCACCTCTTGAAGCGGGAAAAATGTTAAACTTAAACAGGTGCAGAAATTTCAAAATGCTAACAGCGGAAGAAAAAAATATAATCATGAAAATTGGTATGATTATCGAAAAAGGTAATCATCAATTTCTTTATTTTCAGAAGGTTATAATCTTTCTCAAGTAACTTAACTTTTTGTGTGTATTTCTTTAGCGATCTTGTGTGGTGTTTGCAAGAGGAATGGATCAACATAACTGTTGGACAACTAGAAGAACTTCTCGCAAATTCTTTTGTAAATAGATCTATAATAGATTTTTTTGTTTGGAAATTGAAGAAAGAAGGGACGGATAGGAAGTTCTCATACATCCACCACTTCGATTCTGTGAGTATCTTTAAATTTTTTTATTAATATGTTTAAATACACTTGATTTATATTCATATTTGTTTTCGTGTATACTAAAAAGTTATGTATGCATAAGCCTTGTAAAGTATTTGCATAGCAAAGTATTTGCACTGCTTTGCAAACACTTTGCAGAGCCTTGCAAACACTTTGCAGAGCCTTGCAAAGAATACTTACATGCTTCTATTAATATTTTTTAATAGCTTCCCAAGAGAACCGATAGACTTGAATCAAAATTATCAACATTTGATGATTCCTCTGAAATGCTGATATTCCCAATCAATCATCCGAAGTCAAAGAATGACCTCAGTGGTTATCATTGGTCGCTTTTGGTATTGACTATGAATCCTTGGAAATGGTATCACTTGAACTCCATGATGCCACACTATGAAAATGAAGATCTTAAGAGAAAGCCCGACAAATTCTTCACGTATGCAAAGAGAGTGGTAAATTTCAACCCTTTGTGTTTGTCTTCTTTTTATTTTCATGTTTGTGTTAAATAGATTGCACACTCAGAGCCTTGCAAAGTCCATGCAAAGCCTTGCAAAGTCCATGCAGAGCCTTGCAAAGTGATTGTAGAGCATTGAAAACTCCATGTAAACTAAGTATTTGTTTTATATTGTAGATATATGTGGTAGATTCCTGTCTTTTGTATGCTTATGGTAGCAATAATTCGCGTCCAAAACCTCCTTCGCGAATAACGAGAACACAAGTAAACTGTCCACAACAATTAAAAACTTCGTAAGTATAAAATCATAATTTTTTTATTATAGCAAGTAATGCTTTTGGTTATTTATCAACTCAATGACTTGTCTTTTCTTTACAGAGTGGATTGTGCTTTATACGTGTGTCAGTTTATTGCAAATATTACGAAGGGTGGTGATTTTGAAGGAATGCAGATTAACCCATCTGATATGACAAAACTTAGAGCAAAGTTAGTTGTTGATATCATTTCTAATGAGAATTACTGTTGGTCAAAAAAAGGAAAAAATGTTTAAATTTGTCTCTTGGATATGAATATTTTGATGAATGAATGAATATTTTTGTTAATTGGTTGAGAAATTGAAGGTGTTTATTATAATTACATTTTGAAGAATGTTTGTGTATTTTATTTTCATATTATCTTTACATGTTTTGAATAGATTGCAAACTCCTTGCAGTGCCTTGCAAACACTTTGCATAGCCTTGCAAAGTCTTTGCAGAGCCTTGCAAAGTACTTGCAGAGCCTAGCAAAGTACTTGCAGAGCCTCTTCAAACAATTTCCAGGGTCTTTTGCGTGTAAATGGGAAACAACTTGCAATACAAACAACTAAGTTGTAAAATTAAACTGTAAAAGACTACAAAGAAGTGCAAAACCAATGTAAACTTCGATGTAAACACTACAAAGAAGAATGTTTGTGTATTTCATATTATCTTTACATGTTTTGAATAAATTCCAAACTCCTTGCATTGTCTTGCAAAGTGATTGCAGTGCATATAAATTTACTATTAAATTATAAAGATACATATAAATTTCTTAAAAAAAAAGGGAGCTCCGCCCCTGAACCCCGTAGAAAGAAGACGAAAATGATATGAATATAGTTCATGGTTATTACAAGTGATTTTGATCAATCCTGAGAAAATTTCCAAAGTTTTGTTAGAGCTTGCATAGTACTTGCAATGTCGTTTAAAGTTATATATTTTTAGTATGATTTTTTTGAACGTTTCTTAAAAAAAGAAGCTTTGCTAGAGCTTAGAAGGCTTTGGCAGAGCTTGCAAAGCACCTTGCAGGGCCTTGTAAAGCACCTTGCAGAGCCCTGCAAGCACCTTGCAGAGCCCTGCAAGCACCTTGCAGAGCCTTGCAAACACCTTGCAGAGTTTACAAATATGTTATAGCTGCTGCCACTATGTTATAGCTGCTGCCACAGTGATGACAATAGTAAGTGAAAACATAATGAAAACTATTTCATTAATTGAGTTGACAAGTATTCTTGGTAGAAAGTAAAACATAATGAAAATTTATTCAAACATCAAATTTACAAGTCTTCTTGTTGTGACCACATGTATGGCACACGCTACACTTTATCGACCTCTTCCACTTTGATCCACTGTTCGGTATCCTCTTTTGCCTTGGTCTTCCAGGTTTCTTCTTCTCAGACGGTGGTAAAATAGTAGGCTCTTTGGGATGATAACACGGAAGGTCATAATCAACAACAGGTTCAATAACCTTCTCATACGACGCACGATAATGAGAAGCATGATAGAATTCACTAATGAAGTCATATGGACTATAACCTGCAGCTGAAATACAAAATAGAGCATGATAACAAGGAAAATCGTTTACTCTCCAATATCCACAACTACATGTACGGTTTTCAAGGTCAACTCGAAAAGATCTACCATCAACAACCTCAAACGTCGAGGATGAAGCTCGTATTGCCCTAAAAACTCTACCTTTATTCAATCCTTTATCAAGTTCTTTTTCCATCTCCGGTCCAAGAATAGTGGTCCAACTGTCCCCAAGATCACGTCTAGTATAAAACAAAACCATCAACTTTTTGCGAATGTAGTCAACCAATGGTGTGATTGGATAACTGCGACCTTCTAAAATCCATGAGTTAAAACTCTCAGCTATACCGGAACATGTATCACCATATCTATTGCCCGGAAAGTAAGCATTTGCCCATTTCTCAATAGGTGTTGTCCTAAGAAATGCTTCAAAAGATTGGCCACCAATAGACTTCAACTCTTCAAAAAGAGGCGTGAACTCTAAATGGTTTGGTGCATAAGCACATCGGGTGAAAAGCTCAAGGATGTGTGACGATGCAAAGTTATTATCTCTTGTTCTAGTAGATATATTATGCTTTAAATGCCACACACAATAACCATGGTGACTTGAAGGGAATACAATAGATATACCAGTTATCAACCCAGGATGTCTATCAGTAAGAAATGTGTAAGTTCTTTTGGGAATAATCTTACGAAGAATCTTCAAAAACCACAACCAATTAGCTTGGTTTTCCGTGTCTACGAGGGCAAATGCAAGTGGATAAAAACCTGCAAAAACAATATAAGGAACAACTATATAATCAACTCTATAATCAACATCTTTGCAAGGCAGTGCAAAGTGTTTGCAAGGCTCTGCAAAGTGTTTGCAAGGCAGTGCAAACACATTGCAAGGCAGTGCAAAGTGTTTGCAAGGCACTTTGCACTGCCTTGCAACAAGTGTTTGCAAAATACTCTGCAAAGTGTTTGCAAAGCAGTGCAAAGTGTTTGCAAACTACATGCAAACTATTTGCGAAGTGATTTAAAAAGTTCTGAAATGTCTTGCAACTTGTTTCCAATGATTTAAACAAAATAATAACAAGTACAAAGCTAAAAAGAACATGGTTTACCTCCTTCGGCATTCTTGCCCGTTGCAGCTAGTAAACACCCACTAAACTTCCCTTTGAAAAACGTTCCATCTAAATAAAGAATCGGACGACAAAATCTAAATCCATGAATACAAGCCCCAAATGCAACAAATAACCGTTGAAATTCTTTCGAAATAGGATCAACCTCAAGTTTCACAAAACTATTCGGATTGCTTCTTTGCAAAGCATCAACATAAGAAACTAAATGATGATAAGAATATGATGCGTCCCCGTGAATGTCCTTCAAAGCTAGTGCCTTGCCAGTATAACAGTAATAGTAACTAATATCAAACCCATATGTATTCAATATATAATCAATAAGTTGCTTAGGTTTGATAGATGGATCGCTTTGAACATTCTTCATCACCAATGTTTTTATCAAAGCACTTGTGAAACGACGATTCTTAATATCTTTCATTTCAGCTCCACAAGTATGATAATTATTCATCGTTTTGATAATAAAGACATCAACCTCTTTCGAGAATTTCGTGGAATGAATTCTCCAATTACAACCAGTATCTTTTCTAGCACATTCCACTGTAATCCTATAAGGATCGTTTTTCACAAAACGAAATCCATAGCCTGATTCAAGAGAGTATTTCATTAACTCCATACGGAATTCTTCTACACCACCTTGAAATTTCTGACCAACATGTTTAAAAATGAATGCCCAGGTACTAGAAAGTAAAGGAACAGTGGTTGGACTTGTGTTATGACTTGAAGATGACGCAGTAGTAACGATAGATGAAGAACAACTTGGATGATTTATAACAGTAACTTCTCCTTTAATAATGTGAATACGGTTCGCCAAACAATAGTGAAATACTGATTGTAAATGAAAATCAGAATCTATTTTCATAATTTGGTTACCTGTCTTGCAACTCAATTCGAAAAGGGATGGAGTCAAATTGTTCCATTGTTTACATATATACTCCTTCAATTGAAGAACAGTACTATCACCTCCAATCTTGAAACAAGCAAAATCACATTGATATTGAAAGACTCCAATAATAGTAGGCAACATCAAACTGTAAATCAAAACAAAAAACTCAATATCATTGTGTGAGTAACTTGCAAACACTTTGCGTGGCCTTGCATACACTTTGCGTAGCCTTGCGAACAAATTGTAGATTCTTTTGCATCTAAGTGGGAAACAACTTGTACTACAAACAACTAAGTTGTAAAATTAAACTGTAAATCTATTGTAAAACATAAATTAAAGATAATTCAGAGACTATCATTCATAACTCATGATTATCATTCATGATTATCATTCATAACTCATAATCTATTGTTCAATGAAAATAAAGCAATGAAGAAGTTAGATTATACCTTGAAACACTATCAGATTCTCCTTCCATTGAAAGTATATAAACTTTTGAAACCCTAGCAAACTATGAAGGAAATTGCAACTTTCTCTCTCTAGAATTTGGAACCAAAAACAAAATCAAAACCCTTAAAAGCCTCTTCAAACAACAAGCAAAGAGATTAAATCACCAAAACCTAAAAAGATCGACCTATCTTACTACCAAAATTGATTCATACCCTAGAAAATCTGCTCGGCTTCGACTCCAACACTATCGGTTCGTTGGTGAAGAAAATTGAAGTCTCAGGTATATTAGATAGGTTAATAGGTATTTCTAATTTAAGAAAGGGTATTTTTGACTTGTAAAAAGTGGGTGCCTTTAAAAATGTCCTTCAAGACTATTTTTAGAAGTTACTTGGAGCCTAGCTAGTTAAAAAGATGGGTTGTCTTTTTAACAAAAAAAAATTATTCAATGCTATGATTAATAGTAAATCTTGAAAAATTAAAGTGAAACAATTTCATCAACATTAGAGAGTGAAACAATTGAAGTGGATAAGATACCAAAGAATGAATCTCTTTTTTTCTTTCTTTCTCTATGATTAATAGTAAATCTTGAAAAATTATTCAAAAAGACTCGAGTGACATGTTGAAAAGGCTTATTCTGACAACAAAGAAGGGAAATGTGGGAATATAAAATCTAACGTTAATGGACTTGTAATGAAAAAGTAGATAATGAGGTCATCTGGATATTTTTGATACATTAGGGTCTACGAGGGAAGCTGCCCATAAACCAGGAGGCCTTTTGGAAAATATCTCTTGTTTTTTTTTTACAAGCGAGTACCGGGTCAGGGTTTACCGTTCAATTGACCCGATATACTCACCATCTGACCGCGTTTATTGTGTTGGAATCCAATGGTTCACGAAGAATAAAATCGCAAACCCTAGAATTCAAGGGGAGGATTCAAATCTTATCAACACTATAAAATGAAAACCCTAATCACCATTGTCTAGTCTCTAACCAGATTTTCAGAGAGAGAGGGAGGATTCGCAGAGAAGGTAAGCGAAAATGAAATTCAACCCTAGGGTTTCCAGTTCGAGGAGGAAGAGCAGGAAGGCTCATTTCACGGCGCCATCAAGCGTTCGTCGAGTTCTGATGAGTGCTCCTCTTTCCTCCGATCTCCGAACCAAATACAACGTCCGGTCAGTACCAGTTCGCAAAGACGATGAAGTTCAAGTCGTTCGAGGAACTTTCAAAGGAAGAGAAGGGAAAGTTGTTCAAGTTTACCGTCGCAAATGGGTTATCCACATTGAAAGAATCACCAGAGAGAAAGTTAATGGTTCAACTGTTAATGTCGGAATAAATCCATCAAAGGTCGTCGTCACAAAACTCAGACTTGACAAAGATCGTAAAGATCTTCTTGAACGCAAAGCAAAAGGAAGGGCAGCTGCTGATAAAGATAAGGGAACTAAGTTCACTACTGAAGATATCATGCAAAATGTCGATTAGTCGATAAGTTTTCTTCATCCTTTTTATCTTTAGAATGATAAAGTTCGAATTTTGAAACTTCTTTGGAATACGTAATGTTAGGGTTTGATCTTATTTGGGTAATTTTGATTTTGGTACTCTCTTATGTTTATGGAATCGAAATGGTTTTGTTTACTGATGGTATATTCTTATTTTGATGAATGGGTAGTTCTCTTTTGTCTGATTTGATGTTTAATTTTGATATGTATTATGTTTTTATATCTGCATATATGAATGAGTTTAGGAAACTTGATTGATGTTTATTAGATTAGGGTTAATATAGATAGGTTCCGGTTTTGAGGATAAATTCAAGTTAGAATTGAACTCTAATTAGCTTATAATTGTGAAAGTCTAGTCAAGTTGTTAGTTGCTAATGATTTTTGGTGAAAATGATAATTTATACTTCTAGTTATGGAAAAGGCTACAATAGTGGACCTACCGTGATCCTAGATAGGAGTCAACCTTCGGGTAAAAAAAAATTCCATCTAGAAGGAGAGAGAGAGTTCACTCGAAAATGGAGACCGTTGATTTCGTATTGGTCTGGACTGGAGTTTGAGTTGTAGGCTCATTACTCATTAGTTTATGGTGTTTGTAGAAGGAAATTGTATGAAACCACTTTTTGTGTTGTTTGGTTAATTGTTCACAATATCGTTTCTTGCTAAGAAGTTGAGCCGGCCACTAAATGCAGAACGAGATATTCGCTTACTCCCCCCCTGCAGCCCTGCCCACCCCGGAACCATATTTCAACATCTAAGAGAATTGAGATGGATTAGGTTAGGGTATACAAGATAAAGAGTATGAGTGGAAGAAGAATTTGTTGCCATTTACAGTAAGTACTGATTTTTTTATTGTGAGAGGTAATCCTTTTTGGTAGTTGAAGATTAGAAGTAGAATATAAGAGTGCAGAGCTTGATATATGGAGAGAAATGTGAATTATGTTTAGGAATAGAAGTGTTCCAAGGCTCAGCAGTTGGGGGCGGAATTCGATACATGATTTACTTGGGTGAATTGGCGGATCCTAATTAATTTTTTGGAGAGTACTTCCATTGGAAAATAGTATGGATTGTATTGGTTGACTTTGCTTATATTCCTATGGTAAAATTTGATCTTCATTATCTTATATTCTGTTGTTAGTTTATACTTATTTTCATCTTTTATATGCAAAGCTACTACTTAGGTTAAGAGTTCTACTATTATGGATCCATAACACGATTAAGTTTTGTTGTTGAAATGATTTACTGATTAGATATTGTCTGTTACAAATATTCTTGAATGAACACACCATCAAGAATTATAGTATGATCTTGAATATGATTTGCTGTATTATCTCTGCTGTTCTGTTTACTTTCGAGGCCAATGCTCTAAATTTCTTTCAGTGAAATCTCTCTACAAGAAAGGCTAATGGAGTACCTCATTACAAATTTTTTTTTTTCGAGAAATCGAATACGATCTACGTTAGCTGCTACAAGGCATTGATACATCTTGAAGATGCGCCTAATTAAACGATAATAAGAGAGGCCTAAAGCCCAACAACATGAAAGAGGCCTAAAGCCCAATAACATGAAAGAGGCCTAAAGCCCAATAACATGAAAGAGGCCTACAACTCGATAAATTATTACATTATTTATTTTATTTAGGGAGAATTTGACGTACGCCCCCACTATTATATGAATATTAGGACTACACCCCCACTTTTTGAAAACTTTTGATATACACCCCCACCTGGACGGAAACCGTCAACTCAGAGTTAAGTACAGTGTGTGCGAAACACACGCGCCAACCATGACGATTTTACCCTTTTGTAGTTGTTCAAATATTTTGAGCGATTTTGACATACACCCCCACTATTATATGAATTTTTGGACTACACCCCCATTTTTTGAAAAAACAAAATTTTTCAATTTGCCCTCCAATGATCATCTTTTACCTTTTGTCTTATAAACTTATTAATCTTAGACAAGCTAAAAGATCAAAGCGAAAGAACTTATTTATCTTATATGTTAAATAAGATAAATAAGTTCCTCCCATGTAAGATAAATAAGTTCTTTCGCTTGATATCCCAAATAGTTCCTCCCATCTTTTCTATAGTTTGATATCTCAAATAGTTCTTTCGCTTTGATCTTTTAGCTTGTCTAAGATTAATAAGTTTATAAGACAAAAGGTAAAAGATGATCGTTGGAGGGCAAATTGAAAAATTTTGATTTTTTCAAAAAATGGGGGTGTAGTCCAAAAATTCATATAATAGTGGGGGTGTATGTCAAAATCGCTCAAAATATTTCAACAACTACAAAAGGGTAAAATCGTCATGGTTGGCGCGTGTGTTTCGCACACACCCAACTTAACTCTGAGTTGACGGTTTCCGTCCAAGTGGGGGTGTATATCAAAAGTTTTCAAAAAGTGGGGGTGTAGTACTAATATTCATATAATAGTGGGGGTGTATGTCAAATTCTCCCTTTTATTTATTGCCTAAATTACATGAGATAAATCTTGATGGCAAATTTCGATCTCACAACTTCATGGGCTTTAGAGGGGGTGTCGATTTGAAGGACTAAGGTTCTCTCTCTCTGCCTGTGTTTAGCGATGGCTCATGCTTTTAAACAGAAAGCTAAACATGCGGCATCTTTTGGGTATCCAAGATTTTCTCGAAAAAATCACCTGTTCACTCAAAAATTTCAGCTTCAGTTTAGCCTCAAAAGTTCAGTTCCAACCCTAGCCTTTACTAAATCGAAAATTTGAATTTGAAATTTTCCAATTTACTTGATAAGTTCGATTAAACAACATTGATTATAACTAATAATTGATTAAAAATGTAAATCCACTTAAATACGACTAAACAACAATAAAAAAAGTTAAAGATTTCTAGAAGAGTTTCTTGAGTCTCGTGGTTGATTAAATAAGCGTCTCGCGCTGCCCTAAGCATTCGTGCACCATATTCGTCGAGAGACCTAGCATCAATCATTATTAAGTTCATCCCATATTTTCGGTTCTTGTATTCTATATCTGATTGTAGAGCCTCTTGTTGAAACTGTAAAGCATCTTGTTGAACGTGTAGAGCATCTTGTTGAATCTATATCTTCCTCCATTGTTGTTGTTTTCCGTTGGGATTCTTCTACTCTCTGTTCCCAATATTCCTCCGTCAGAGCTCTTGAAGAACTATTTTCTTTTTTGTTTTTAGCAGTAAAATGTATGAAATTTTCTCAAACTCTTACATTTGCTTTGACTTGTTTGCGGCTAGTTGGTCTTTCCTCCGACGAATTGGTAGTAGACTCTTTTTCGCGTGATGTTGACTCTCCTGGCATGTCTGACATCCACTTGTTGTGTGTCATCAAAATCTTGTAAATATGTTGGAATCTAAAACCTTTTCATTGGTGATTTTTTTTTATACATTTCAAGTGCTCTTTTTAACTAAAATAAACAAATTTTATTTTAAGTTTATATTATGAAGTGCAAAGATAGAAATAAAAGAATTACAAGTTTTAATAGTTACACAGTCATAATCGTTTTCCCCATTTTTTTGACTTATATTTACTAGCCTCAAAGTATAGATAAAACTTTGACATTTCAAGTGCGTTGATACTTTGCATGCGCGCTATATTCATCCGCTATTTTTTGCCAAAATACTTTATATTTCTGACAATTGCTCAAACCGCATGAAATGTGATTTTCAAATAGCAATTAGCAAGTAAAATATTTTCATTTGGCTTATACGGTTCCCGTCTAGTTATCTTCGTTGAAGTCGTCCCTTCTTGCCCAGAAAAATCATCAAATACTTCATCATCATCAACCTCTAATTGAGGCGACGGAAAAGCAGAAGTACGAGACGACATTTCCATAAAACTTTAGCCGAATAATTCGTTAGTATCTAGTGGATCCATTATAGGAAGATCAAATGAGAAATATGGAAAGTAATTGAAAGAGATTAGAGAGAAAGAAATTGAAAGAGATTAGAAAGAGAAATTGAGAGAGATAGAGAGAAATGAGATGAATGAATGGGTTCAACCCCAATTTATAAGGGTTGAACCCATTTCTAGCAGTTGGAGCAAATCCAACGATTAGCATGGACCCCAACATAACCGTTGGGTGTCTCCAACTGTCATGTTGGGGAGATTTCAGTCGTTGTATGATGTCAGACT
The DNA here is from genome assembly GCA_002897215.1 of Eschscholzia californica subsp. californica. NCBI lineage: Eukaryota > Viridiplantae > Streptophyta > Magnoliopsida > Ranunculales > Papaveraceae > Eschscholzia > Eschscholzia californica. The sequence continues at coordinate 2,722,717 of BEHA01000600.1, forward strand.
CCAAAAATACAATTTTGAGCAATAAAAATCAACTTATAAATTTCACAAACAGAAATGAGATTGTATAAAGTGCTAGCAGACACTTGCAGTGAAGAAATAACGACTATGAATTATATATTCTTTATATAAATCATGGATATCATCCGATATATAATTCAAACTGGCTATAGAAGATTGGAATCCCATTTGCAAAAGAACCTTCATAATTTTGGTTATGGAAGGG
>BEHA01000600.1:2723134-2743398 GCA_002897215.1 Eschscholzia californica subsp. californica
GGATCTCTCATCCCGTAGTGGAGAAGAAGAGGGTGTTCTCGGGTCCGGTTTGACACTTTAGCTTGAACAAAGAAAAGGATATTAGGATTTCATGATTTAGATATTCAAATTTTAAAAAACATTTTTTTTTTCATGTCAAACAAACTGTTGGGCCCACCATTCATTTAAAAGTCATCAAATTTGGTGGCCCTTTTTACTTAACATTTTTTAAATGGGGCCCTTATAATTTTCTTAGAGAGTTAGGTTTCTTGTATATTTCTTAAAGAAATTAATGTCTTTGGTGGCCCCTAAAAGTCGGTGGCCCGAAGCGACGCTTTGTTCGCTTTGCCTCAGGGCCACCCCTGGTTGAACCCATTTCTAGCAGTTGGAGCAAATCCAACGATTAGCATGGACCCCAACATAACCGTTAGGTGTCCCCAACTGTCATGTTGGGGAGATTTCAGTCGTTGTATGATGTCAGACTCCAAAAATACAATTTTGAGCAATAAAAATTAACTTATAAATTTCACAAACAGAAATGAGATTGTATAAAGTGCTAGCAGACACTTGCAGTGACGAAATAACGACTATGAATTATATATTCTTTATATAAATCATGGATATCATCCGATATATAATTCAAACTGGCTATAGAAGATTGGAATCCCATTTGCAAAAGAACCTTCATAATTTTGGTTATGGAAGGGTTGTACAATAATTAAGAGAGGTGTCTGTCTATCACAACCCTCATAGGGTGACTCCTCTTGACAAACTGTAATTTAATCCTTTTATAGTCTAAAAAGACTGCAAAAAAAAGAAAGCCAAAATATCTATTTTCTTATTAATCCAATTCAACACTGAAATATGACAGGAGTACAAGAAAAATTCTCCTGCCATTTTTGTATTTACTTTGCAATCACGAAGTTGTGTACATTTCAAGGGTAGTCATTGCCACCCTTGGTCCATTGCCCTCCATATCCATCATTATTGATCGGCTAGTCAATTACTATATTTAGTATACTTGGGGTTCAGAAGTGTATTTCAATGGTCTGATCAACATTTTGTTTTGTTGAAAAGGCCTAATCAACATGGGATGGTAAATTCTTTCAACAAAAAAAAACATGGGATGGTAAAGACACATTTACTTCATGTAAGAACTTTGAAAATCTATGTTAATTTTAAGAGCACCATGCTTACTCCCGATATACACTTCAAGCAGAAGTATTTTATGTCTTCTGGGACAAGCATCTTTTTTTGATTAAGAATATTGTTTAGAAGTCCTTGAACATTTATAATATGGTCTTTTTCAATTTAACTTCGGGTAATAAAATCGATGGTCCAGATTAATTGGAACGCCTCAGAATATTTTGCAATTATGGGCAAGTATCAATTAGCATATCTTCGTCCATTAATTATATCCGTTCAACATATCATCCCAATCTTAATCATGTGTTTCTTTTTCCGCTCTTTCTTAAATTAGGTTTGATTAACGTCCTCTCACCCAAGCGTGAAGGACATTGATCTAAAGAGGGTTATGGTTATTCCTCACCTCATCTTCTTAAAGATTCCGGTTACACATTCTTCTATCCCTAAAAGGACTCTTACAATTTAAGTCTTTATCCCTCTCTCTCTACAATCCTAAATCTTAGGTTATAATTAGATTTCGGTTTACAATTTCTAGAAAAGAAATCATTTATTAGAATATTGAATACAATGGTCACTACAAAGGCATTGATACACCGACACGATGTGATAAGGCCACAAAAATTACTTTATTTATACTCAAGTTCAATATCTTGGATTTACACTTCCATGGGATCGCACTCGGGACCTCCGCATTGCGAGTAGATGCACTTACCAACTTTCCTACCAGTTGTTGGTGCCTTCAATTACTTATTTTGATGTATTGCTTTTAAGGTTTTAGTTTCATCTTATTTTGATCAAATATTAATTGTTAATTGATTTTTGGTGTTTCTTCTACCATCCAGAACGCGGTATGATTGGTTTCTCAGATTTGATTGTCTTCAACAATTTGTATTTAAATTTCAAGTGGGTTTGATAGTCGATAAATCAATTAGATATTTTCTCAACAGTTGATGCAGTTTCTGTAATTGAATTTGTGTAGTTTCATTCCCATTCATCGGTTCCTTTCTGCCTATGAATTTCATGAAACCAAATTAACTCTCTTTTGTCTTTCATATTCTATTTTATTTTTCAGTTTTATTCTAAATAACTATAGAGAGGTAAAGTTCAGATTACCCAATCACTAGATGTAAATCATAAGTTGTTTTTCCTTTTAATGGTTAAGATTTTAATTAGGATTGAATATGATACTCAATTTCATTTTGAATATAAATGATCATGTCGGTATTAGTTGCATAATTCATGATCACAAAGCCAAATTCGTTTCTGCAAAAGCTTCTTCCATTAGAGCCAGAAATGCTGAAGAAAGCAAAAACATTGCAATCTTAGAAGGAATACCATGGGCAGCAAGTTGTAATCTCAAATTCATTCATATTGAAAGTGACAACCTGACAATCATAAAACATCTCCAAAACCCAACTCAAGTGATCTGATGGCACCCAGAGATTCATGTTACGAAGATTAGGAAACTAATTCCAAACTTCTTTGGTGTCAAGTTCTCCTTCATCCCGCGGAAAGTTAACACTCTAACGGGTAGTCTCGCAAAATGCGTTAGAACCAATAAATGTGTTTGATTTAGTAATAGATTCAATACTTGTAACAAAAAAAGAATCTCGAATGGATTTAATGCGATTCCCTAATTTAAAAACATCAAAACCACATTTTAGTCACTAATCTTTTTATATATAAAAACAGGTCAGCCGTTTATTTTGAATAAGTTTGACCGTCCATTTTTTCTGGGAGTTTGATAGAGATCAAATCCGACGGATGATATAAAATACTTATTATGTAAATACTAAATAGACAAAAAAAGAAGGGTATTAGTGTCAAAATTGGTTATGATCTATTCCCTCATTTCTCTCCGCAATAGAAAAAAAAAAGATTAACAATATCTTCATCTTCTCCCTTTTGAATAGCGTCTGCCTCGTCCGTCGTCCGTAAGACGTGCGGACGTGGCTGAAACCTAGTCAATTATAATAAAATAGATTAGTCGGTTACATGACATATTTCTCTGGCTCCCTATATATATATATATATATATATATATATATATATATATATTTCTTCTCTACAACTCTCTCTTGTTTATTAATTTTGAAATCCAATATATGAAGATTAGTGTTATATGACCTATGCCTACTCCCAGGGTGATAGTAAAATTTAAGCAGGAAAGGTGGAATATTTGCGTGTTGAGAGAGAAACGGTATCGAATTGTTTTTATCCAGAGTAGAGAGAGAGAGAGAGAGAGAGAGAGAGAGAGAGGGGAATCTACAAGTATTCCAAACACTTGCAGACAAATCAGTTTCATAAGTAGAAAAGTAATGTTGCTTTCGTGACCATAATGACCCATCTTTATCTGTCACTCCTCTCTCTCTCTCCCCTGCCTGCAACTCTTCTTGTTATTCTCTCTCTCTCTCTCTCTCTCTCTCTCTCTCTATAGATATATATACTACTAAATAGTAGTGGTATTGGTGGTGAGGATGGTCAAACTCAATGAAACCCCCACATGTTTTGAGCAACCAAGCTACCCTTTTGTTTGTATTCTTTCTCTCTCATCATCACTTACATTCCCATTCAAAACGGAAACCAATTTTAACACAACATTTCGTGAGTTTAGGAACTCAAAAGTAGGCAGTTGAGGTGAGGATGGAACTTGGAAGGAGCTAGGGGGTTTTTTCATGATCACCTTCTCTCTCTCTCTATTACTCTATATGTTTGTTTCAATTACTCTATATGTTTGTTTCATTTGCCAACTCAAAAGCTACCCTTCTCTCTTAGGCCTTAGCTGTTAGAGTTTGGTTGTTTTCTCAAACCAAAAGTATGGTATTTATTTGTGGTTTGTGTAATTGGGTCATGCACCCACTGGTTTTAGTTATTGGATCACTTTTAAGTATGCGTATATATATATACACCCTACTAGTAGCCCCCATTTTATCATATCATCTGGACTTCAAATACTACTCTGTTGATATTGTAGAGTAGTATTTGTAGTCATATCCCCTATCTTCCTATCTTTCTTCTACTACTTTTTTTTTTTGCTTTCTCTAGTTTCACTCTCTAGAACTCCAAGTATCCCTAATATTAATGTTATTTTCAATTATCACCAGTAGTTCTTAATGTGTATTGATGATATGTAGTGATGATGCCGATCGAAATTAAGATGTTGATGATAATGAGCATATATATACATGCGCAAAATGGTAAATGAATGGACATGTTTGGCAAAGCCGAGCTTAGTTGGGGTAATGTGTTTATCTTTTCACTAGATATATAGAGATGCCACAATTCGAATGTTACCATTACAAAAAAAAAAAAAAAAAAGATATGCCTGGCTCCCTGTATGCCATTTCCAAAGTTTCATCAGGATGAGATGGTCTTCGAATATGGCATATGTGGAGCCAAGCATATAATTTATATGCATATCATTGTTATATAGGTATGTTGTGTTAGGCAGCCTAATCCTTTAAAATAGTTGATTCAACTTCCTCTGTCTAAATCTCTGATGCAAGACACAAATGCATTACCGTTATACACATAGACAATGCGAATATACGTACGATTCTCATAAAAGTTCAGGTACATATTTTACTTTGGAATAGAAAACAGGTATTTATATGTCGTCTTATTGGTTCAGAGAATGTTTCTTTTGTTCGTCGTTTTAAATTGTTCAATGCAAGGAATGAAACTTCGAAAAATTTCGGCCGACATGACCGAAATTTTTTGATTTTTCACCCTACCGAAGTGAAAATACACCTACATGTTTTTCGTGTCAGATTTCGACCAAAATTTCGAAAATTGAAAAAAACCCAGAAACCCTAGTGGATCTACTGTTCCCTTTAAAGAAAAGCAGAAATTATTGAGAGAACAACAACCAAGAGATAAGATTCAAATTTATATTGTCGGGGTTGAGGATTGAGTTCTATTTATAAAGAAACTAACAGATTAGCAAGTTCAACTCATACCCTTAGTTTTTTCTTCTTCATCTTCTCTAGTTTTTACTTGTTCTTGATTTCTTCATTTAGTTCTTCATTTGGTTGATTGGAGGAAAATCTAGAGAGAGAGGAAAAAGGTCTCAAATTGCTTCTACACTAGGGTTAAATACTGATTCCTACACGAGCACCTCACATGCTGAAAATGTTAATCGTTTTTTTTTTAGAGGAAAATGTTAATCGTTTGATGGACACAAGTTCGTCAAGTACTAATTCACCTTCTAGGTCGTCAAGAGATAGTGGAAACGGGGATAGCAGACAGAATAATGAGAGTAACGATGTTGAGGAAGATAGTAACGGGAGAAATGAAGGATATGCCCCTTTCACGGAGGAACACAACTTTGATCATGCAACGCAAGATCATGATCACGGAGTCCCACCGAGACCAGCTGAACCTGTATCATATTCTTGTCGAAAGAAAAACCAGTTGACTAGTATGAATGTCGTAGATACTTCTTGGGGCAATAATGTTGACGATGTTACAGATACTTTTAGTAGTATGGGTATCGACAATAGCTCCTATGGTATGATAGTTCATCTGCATCAGTTGGATATAACTACCCAAGTCATATTTCTTGGAACACTAGTGAAGATGAACGACCATCAATGTTTATACCTCAACAACCAAGTTTTCATGTTTACCATCAATATCCCCTAATTGGACCACTATGCGGGATTCGTCAAGAGCAATACATGACACACATTGAACAATATCGGAATTGGTTCCGAAGCCGAATGTCATGGGATGAATATTGCAATGCTATGAGAAATGAATCTCATGTACGTCCAAACGACGGTGATGAAGGGGGTAGGAGATCATTTTGGTTTTAATGTCTTATCTATATAATAAGGGAGGAGGGTATCTTTGCCCCTCCTCCCAATGGCCCAGATTTATCCTCATGAAGTTATATCAAGTGGTTCAGATTTGTTTTTTGATGGGCCTAAAAGGTTACCCTAAATAGGTCTCCACCCGCAAGTATACGGGCGTCAAGTAATAATCCGGTAAGACCGGGATCGATCCTTAAGGATAGAGAGGTAATTCGGATATCGAGAGAGTCTAGCCACCGGTCTAGGTGTCACTCACTATCTTAGACTAAAATAAAAGTGATAATTTGATTTTTGGATTGATTTATAAGAAACAATGAAAAATAAACTAAACTATATAAAAAGAGATGAGACAGATTCGGGAAAAAGGGTCGAGCAAGAATAAAGTGAGGGGGATACTTCGATCCACAAAATCGATAGTGACTAGTACTAATGATCTATAAGCATGAAAAGTTAGTTAACTTCACCCATTTACTTGGATTGGTCAACAAACTCTTGGTTTAACTCAGATTCCAGTCCATGAACGGTCTAAAAATCCGGAAGATTTTATCATTAAAAGCAATAAAACTCTTGTCACATCATAACATGTATCACGAGTATCCGACTAAAAAAGCTAGCTAGACATGGCGATACAAATAATAAAAGTAAGAAGATAAAGTAAGATAAAATTAAGATTGAAATCCCCCTTTTTCGATGATGGCGCGAGGCTAGGATAGTTGGAAAATATGAATATGTATGTGCTGCCTTTTTCGATGATGGCGCGACTTTTTGAAGAAGGTAAACAGCGAACTAACATGACGAATAAAAAAATAGCTCGATTTTAATTTATGCTCATTCACATAGTTTACTCGATCTATAATGTGTTCGAAAAAACTATTTGTGTCCCATCTTTATGCACATTCACATAGTTTACCCGATATGTCTCAAGGTTTATTCACTGTAGTTTGCTCACTGTAGTTTTATCTTTTACTTTAATAGTTTTATCTTCTACTTTAACTTCCGTCCAGTGAAACTGAATATAAGTCGAAGTTTGCTCACTGTAGTTTTATCTTCGTAATGCCGATAGGTTCAATGCAATGGAAACAATATATAAGAAATCTTTTGTCTATTTTAATGCAATGCAACAATCTGTGAAGCCTAAACGACTTCATGTTTATAAATTCATGAAACATCCCCACGCTAAAACTTGCGAAGTTGATGTCTGCATTGAAGGTTAAAGGTGTTTAAAGTTTTTGAAGTTAAAAAAATTTCACTTCCTGCAAGTGTTTCACTTCCATTTAGAATAGCTCTTCATACTTTATTTGTTTGTTTGATTTAAATGAGCTTGAGTTGATGAATGGAGAGCTAAGGTAATAATATTTTGTGACCGATGTGACGTGTGCTTGAAAGAATTGTTGTAATCGATTGGTTGTTGATCTTGCTTAATATTTGTTGTTGTCCATCTTCCTCATTATATTATGCTCACAAAATCTTACATTTTCTTTCTTAGGGTCTTCTGGATTTGGGATTAGGTTTTGTTTGGACAAACTTTAAACTTACGTTTTGTTCGAGAAATCCTAAGCTTTAAACAAATCCCTTAACTTACTGAATCTTGCTTTTGTGACCAGGTTCCTTTACTCAGCAGCTCAACTTGGGGTTAGTTCAAACAATTATTAAATGGATATATCAAACAAAGCACCTCCTGCAAAAGTACTCTTTGAAGTTCGAAGTCTAAGGAAGTTCGACAACTAAATATCTACACAAATATATCCACAAGGGTAAAGATCGTACAACCAAGGTTGCGGAAGGAATCAGAGAAGAAATGTCACATGAAAGTCAAGCAATAGATTTATCAAAGAAAGAACCTCCTGCAAAAGATCGTACAACTATGGTTGTGGAAGCGACAAACGATATTCAGAAGAGTTCTGAATTCCGATTTGGATGTTTGAACTTATGTTAAGAAAAGAGTTTGTAAAATCGTTTTTTGTTACACTAAGATCGACTTATTATAATATGTTGACTTAATATTCTAAGTCAAATCTATTTTCTCATATGCACTTTACTTAACGCACATGACAAAACTGTCCGTGCCCGGCGGGCAAGGGTTATACCCTCGTGTAACAACATGGAAGTAATTTACAATTCTACATTATAAACTATTGTTCAAATGAAGATTACATCTTTTTATGCTTAGTTATGGTTAAAGAGACTTGTTATATACAATTTCATCATATTTCTAACGTTTCGGCAAAATTGTAAAATTTCCACACAGATCGAAACGTTTCCATGAAACGTTTCCACATTTGGACCCACCGAAACTTTCACCGAAACCGAAGTTTCATTCCTTGGTTCATTGGACATCGTACAATTTTTATTTGGGCTAATGTTCTACAAACACGACTCCCTCTGCTCATACGAGGTATATGCACACACACATGGGACTCTAGATCGTTACAACCCATTCTTCATTCTGGACGGCGCTTTATGCTCACCGGTATTTATTAAACTCCCGAAATGGCTTGAAAAATGAGTTCTTCAAGAAATGTTGGGCTTTTTTCTCAAGGAGGCACATAAATTCAATACCGCTGCTGGAGCTCTATATTGACTAACAATATTTTCATCTCCTTTATCCCCAAAAACCAATAGTCTCCCCATACCAAAGAGTTCCACCAAAACAGTTTGATGAATGGAATTCTAAAAATGTTTTCTAAAGCTCTAACTAACATACTCAAACCTTCATAAAAAAAAAATAACCTCGGCTTTGGCTATTGTTATTCATGATCACACAGGAACAGAAATCGGAAAGGAATCACTCCTCACCACCTCAAGATCAGTAAATGAGGGTGAAGGAAAGGCAGCCGAGCTAAGTTTTTTGTGGGCTCAGAAGTATGGGTTTAGGAAACTCATTTCAGAGGGAGATTCGATTAATGTCAACAACTTTTTGAATGGATTATCAAGCTCGGTGCATTGGACTGCCAAGCATGTACTAAGGAAAATCAAGCAATCCTCTTCCTCTTTTGACTTGTTACACTTTTTGTATGTACATAGAAACTTAAATGGGAAAGCTAACTCTTTAGCTGTTAGTACTAGGAAGAGTAGATCTAATGTTACTGGTTGTATCCCTACTCTCTTGCCTTCTCTTCGCAGCAACAATGTAACTCACTTTCATATGAATGAATAGTTGCTACGACTGTTATAATAAAAAAAAAAACATACTCAAACCCATTATATTTTTTTTTATCATTTCCAAATCTCAGGGTGCATTGCTGGAGAAAGAAGATTAATTGATATCTTTTGGTGAAAAGTTTGTTCCAGAAAAATGTTTGATGAAGAAGTGTATTTCCTTACATGTATTTACGGACAACTAACTCAAAGAGTTATTAAATTCATTACATTGCGGTGATCATATCTTGACGCTATATTAATGTGCAATGTGAAGACTGGATGAACACATTTACCACCATAAATTGAAGCCTAGAGAATAACATTAAAAAAGTCTAGAGTCCGACAAATATATTACATTATTTATACCTTTAACAATCTAAATTCAATAAATCATGGATTTCATCTCCTCTGGATATCCAACCTGGGACCTCCAAAGTTTTGGAGTTTATGTCAACATGATATACGACTGTATATCATCCATTGGTTATTTTCTATTCATAAAAACGTGAAGTGCTAAAAATTAGTAGGCTATGGCTGAAAATTGTATATACACCCCGTGAAATTGTATATGCTCCATAAATGACGTATATGAATACCTCTTACAAGCATTTATTCACATTAGTGTATGATTTGCAGCAAAGTGCGAAACAAACATCTTGAAGTTTTACTCAAAATCATAGTAAGAAGATTGATTGAACAAACATTCCCATTATTTAATGAAAATTCTATGACACCACATCAGTGTTCGTCCAAGACAAATATGAACGAAATAAACTCTAGCAAAAAGAAGCACTATTTGAATTTTGAAGAGACATGGTCTTCTTTGACCCTTATCGTTAAAGCACATGTTATTAAAATATTCAATGGCCCTAGATGTCTTGGGACCTCTGGGTGTACTAATTATTGTCTTTTGAAGGTTATTAAACTAAAACTGATATTGAAATAAGAAGGAAAGCATCTCAAGTGGGATTGCTTCTTATCATCATCAAAAAAAAAAAGTGGGATTGCTTCTTTTATATTCAATGGTCATCAATATAGCCATGGCTCATTCCCTCCCCTTCATCATTTTCAAAGGAATAAATTCTGTTTTGGTCTGTTTTCAGTGGTGTCTTTAAGCTAACACTACTAAAAAGGAAGTGGAAAAATTAAATAATCCCATTGGTACAAACATTCACACACAATGGAACATGTTCTTGCTCTCCACATGTACAAAAAGAAGATGGGCATATTGATATTCCGCACACTGAATACTCATTAATTGACTATTTTCATATAGCACCATTTGCAGTTTGTTCTTAAAAGAAAGTCACTGTATGTCCTTTTTCTTTTTGTAAATTGCTTCTATACACTCTAATTTGTGATTATTTTATTTTTCAATCTAGTGTTTACAAGATTTTAGAAATGTTCGTACCATTGAAAATTATTTATTGTCTGTTTTGGGTTGATTTCAAGTGTTTTTTGAACCATTTGCAAGTCATAATGACATTCTCCGATCTAAAACAGTATCGCTCCTAGACCAGTGCAAACCATCTTGGACTAGACCAGTTGGGGGGAACTTGCTTACCCTTTCGATCGGTCTAGTCCAAAGGTGGTAGTGCCTAGAGAGAGGGCTAGTCAAACGCGAGTGACTGCCCGATGACTCAAACGGAGCGCCTACCGCAAGTAAGTTGTGCACCTATAGACCTAGCTTGTAGTGATCTTTTTTTTAAAGAAAGCTTGTAGTGATCCACTTCACCTCAATACATTATACTCTGTCTCTTAAAAAAGTTTTTAGCCAAGTACCAAACCAGTCCTACCTGGCTTGTTGTGGGTCCTTCAAATGGCTGAAATCAATGATGAGGATGATGACTAGTTAGTTCGCGTGAAATGGGAAAGTTGTTCATTTATAGACAATAACGCTTTCTTGCCATTGTTAGTGGGAGTCTCGGAGATATACTTGTTTTTCGCTCCAGCCAAACTATTTCATATTCCCTCCAATCCCCTCAATCAATCCACTTCTTAAACCCTAATTCTCTCTCTCTCTCTCTCTCTCTCTCTCTCATTTATTCGTTCATTTCTTAACTTCTCACCAACAGTTTACAGATTGAAGAGAAGAAGTGAAGAAGAACATGACAGCAAGGTTAAACCAATAAGGTTTTCTCTTTTCCTTCTGAACTTTGATCAATTCTTACGTTATCGAATTGAATTAGTACTTAATTTTGATTTATACAAAACCAAGTGAATTCTACTTTCAAAGTTGGGTCTTGAAGGAATTTAATTTTGAATTGAAGGAAATAAAATTAAGAAAATGGGTAATGGAAGTAGCAGTAATAGGCGGAGAAATCATCACCGTCATCATCAACCTTCTCAACCCTTACCATCTCCTCCTCCTCCACCTCCTTCAAATCCTGAAATGACTGGAAATCGATATGTTTTTGCAGCAGCAACGCCTTATCCATCTCATTATCCAAACCCAAACCCTAACCCTAATCCTAATTACTACCAATATTCTGGGTATTACCCACCTCCACCACCACAACCACCATCAGTCCTTGTTCCACCGCCGACTTCATTTGATCACCAACGTGGTGTGGTTGGACCACATGTTGATCCTGGCCATGTAAATTGGGTTGGTGGTAGATTTCCTTGCCTTGTTCCTCATGTTCCTCCTCCTTATGTTGAGCATCAAAAAGCTGTCACTATCCGAAATGATGTTAATCTCAAGAAAGAGACTTTAAAAATGGAGCCTGATGAAGACAATCCTGGATTTTTCCTCACTACTTTCATCTTTGATGCCACAGTTGCTGGAAGGTACAAAATTTTAATTTCGAAAAGATAAAATCACTTGAGTTATTGATAGTGATATCATGATATTTAAGCTCTATTTTCTGTTTTTAGTTACAACTTGAATGCCCTTATAAGTTATATAATGGAAGTCAACTATATTGAATTATTAATATATGGTGTTGAAAAATAGGCGATTTTTTGAAGTATGTCGAGAGATGTTAAGCACTTGACTTTTTCTGCAAATATAGTTTCCTAAAAAGAAAAGCGAGAAGTTTCGGAATGGAAGGAGTCATTAGCTTTGAGTTGATAAAAAGGAAACCCATCAGTATGTCACATACGAGTGATGGAGCGGTATCCTTTAGAAAGCTGTCGGAATCTTGATCGGGGATTTCCTTTTCCTTGTCGAGGCAAACTGTATGTTTCTAGTAAGAGTTTTAGCGCTGCGAAATAGGAGGGTATCTCTCTTATTTTGGTGATAAGATGAAGAACCTGGTTGGAAAGCTGTAGCACTTATTTCTGTCTTAAGCAACCTATACCATAGCATCTCCTCGTTGATTTATAGGACCAGCCTCATATCTTTTTGAAAAAAAGTCTATTATTTTCTCTTGCCTGCTTTATCTGTGAGTTAATCTAGAGTAATCTCGAGTTGTTAATTACTTAATTACAAGCATGAGACTTTATGTTTGTCCCTGTCGTGAAGGGTGTAAGTCATTGCTTCAATGCCATCCAGATCAGTGAGTCTTCTGGTTTTGGTTATAGTATAATTGCACGGGATCTTAAATTCTTAATATCAACTGAAAGTCGTCCTTTCTTTGAAATTGGGCTTTATGTTTATATCTAAATTACAATCCTACTTGTTTTTTTGTCCGTCTTTAAAGGACAATTTCATTTTATGTACCACCAGAATTACTCTTATATTCTTCGCAAAAGAAGGAGAAGATTGTAACCTGGCTCCAGTGAAGGATGGGATGCTTCAACCTATCACAGTATCCTTCCAACAAGGTCTGGGCCAGAGATTCAAGCAACCTTCGGGTACTGGAATCGACTTCTCAAAGTTTGAAGAGGCAGAGTTATTAAAAAAGGGTACTACGGAAATTTATCCTCTTGTTGTGAAGGCAGAAGGATTCACATCAGACCATAACCAGTCAGAAGGTGGAAATTCGACGACAGAAAATGGAACATCTCAGATCACACAGGCAGTGTTTGGGAAGGAGAATGGCGAGTACCAGGTGAGAGTGGTGAAGCAAATCCTTTGGGTCAATGGGATGAGGTATGAACTTCAGGAGATCTACGGTATTGGCAATTCAAGTGATACCGACTTTGATGGAAACGATCCAGGAAAGGAATGTGTCATCTGCCTCTCAGAACCTCGAGATACGACTGTGCTGCCATGCCGACACATGGTAATTAGACAAGCTGAAAACCATTAGTAGTGTCCAAACTGTCATTGTTGTTTATTTTGTGGTCATCTAACTCGAAGCTATCTGGCAGTGGGTGAAGAGACCCTAAATATTACATTCTTAGTCACGAGACTTCCCTTTGTCCATGTGGGACTATTCGGGGACCTCTGGACATGTATTGGCCTAGCTTTGGTACCATGTTAACTCTGTAACCAATTAGCAACAAACTGAGAGACCCTCCTAGATATTATATTCTTGGTCACGACACTTCTCTATTGACTATCCTAACAGTTGTTCCGCTTTTTCTTCTTTTGCAATTTGCAGTGTATGTGCAGTGAATGCGCAAAGGTTCTAAGGTTCCAGACAGATCGATGCCCAATTTGTCGTCAGCCAGTGGAGCGGCTCTTGGAGATCAAAGTCAATGACAGACAAGAGGAATGATGAAAGAAATGACTATACAATTGAATTGCTGCAAAAACCCATAACAGATTCTTGTAAAGCTTTTATGTTGTTGAGTTTATATTTATCTCGTCTTTGACATGATATGAGACAGGATGAATATATGATGATAAAGAAGCATCCCAAGTACTGCGGCAACTTTGGCTTGATGCATCTGAGGGGACGTCCTCGGACATTCTCTCTTCTAGCTTGTAACTTTTTATACATAATGGTCCTGTATACACAGACCTGTGAGTGAGTTGATGTATTTGACCAATCTCAATCTTTTATAAGTGCATGAAAATTTGCTACAGACTATAGTTCTGTTTTGCTACAATATATGTTTGGACTTTGGAACTGGATAATTAGGAACTTGTGATTAGGAGAAGGGGTTAAATTAGTTGTTCTCCTGGTATTACGAAAAACCAAGAATCTGGTCTGTTGTTAGGGATACACTTTAGAGTGTGAAATAAATGCAGAGATAACTATATGTCTAAAAATTATTGCTTTATTTGAAACAGATTAAAATGAAAACTAATATAATTTGAAACAGAGAATAATTAGACGGTTAGAGAGAGAAAGCCGAGTCGAGATGTCTCATTCCTTAAGACAGTGAACACCCTGGTATTTGTACTAATAACCAATAAGATGTTTGTCTCACAGGATACAACGGCAACCTTTCAGGATGACGACTAAGAGTACTTCGTTTTTCTGAAAGCGTTCGAACAAGCAGTAAGAACGACAGATGAAATTGACTTCTTAAAACTCTAAATGTTCATGTAACTTTGAATGCTAAAATTTTCGTGTTTTGTTTGCTGGATTCTGTTTCGTATGTATAGAAGTATTGGTGACACTTTAGACAGGTGCCTTAGACGAATGGATCTTTCGAGTACCATCTTGACCGTCAGATCTCAACGGATCTATCAAGATTTCGCGCCTTGAACGCCCACCATTAGATCATCAACGGATTTATCTTAAGGGCGCCAAACATCCTGACTGTCGGATCAAATATATGAATGTAAAATCAAAGTGCAAAGTGCGAGCGTCGTGCCCTAAACGCCCATGCCGCGGGTGTGTGGTTTGCGTGGTGCAAACCACGCGGAGCACCTTTCCATTTCAACGAACATACCATAAATATATGGAAGAGTCTATATAAGGAAATAAAACTTCTCCAACATCATAAATGTGGTACTAACTCAAAATCCCGGTTTAGAGTTAATGTTATTCATACCAAACTAATATGGCAATAACTCATTCATACATAATCGGATTGGGACTAAATTTAGGTCTAAATTCAAGAGCTCGACGAGAAGAATCCAACGAGACGTCTTTCTTGAAATTCTGATGAATATAGGTCCCTCAAATTCAGGAAAACCCAGTCCAGCTGCTTTTAAGCTAGATACCGATTCCAACAAAATTTAACCAGGCCATCTAGTCCAAATTTGAAGTCTGGTAATTTAAAATGACTCTTGGATTTTTTTTTGATAAATAAGAATTCCATTCATATGAAGGAATTGAATCCAATACATTACATGGTTAAGAGACTTCGACTCCTTTGAGTACAACATGAATTTACTAAAGTAAATTACAACATGAAACTTACCAACGTATATGGCAACATGAAGGTAAAAGAGTATAATATTACAAAAACGAAATGAACATATCCTAAAGGTCACAAAATGAAAATATCCTAAAGATCGCTAGTGAGAAGACCCTAAAGGTCGTAAACTTATTATACTAATTATGTATGAAAGAAGAACCAAGTATAGGTTGTTGATGGAATAATATGTTGTCCTCTTGATCGTAGAAGTTGTTGTTCTCCTGATTTTGATAGATGTTGTCCTCTTGTTTCACATTATTTCTCCAAACCCTACCCTCTCAATTCAATACAATGTGATGAAGGATTGAAACCCTAGATAGATGAATCCATACATTGACAACCCGCTAAATTGATGAAACCCTAAATCAATTAATGTTTTATTTGTATGGAATCATCATTAGATCAAACCCAGAAAACAAATTAATCCAACGAAAGACGAACAAGAAGAAGATAATGAACACGATGATCTCAATTCGATTTTCTCCTTCATTTGCTTTTCTCCTTCATTTGCTTCTGACGTCCCAACAAATTCTTTGCAATTGGTGTTGAAAATTGTGAATCTTGGAATCCAAATTCCTAACCCAACCCATCAAACCTTCGTTAATCCCTCCAACCACATTCGTAACCACTCTTTCTCTCTCACTAGAAAGGAGATGGAGAGAGAGACGGTTACTCACTGCACACGTCCCAAACCGAAATAGGGTAACAGTTGATGAAGAAGAACAACAATTAATGAAGATGAATAATTCGCAAATCTATGAAGGAGAGAGAGAGAGACGGTTTGATATTAAGGTTTCTGGTGGTATGGAAACGCGACTCTTGGTTCTTATGTGTATTTATTCTACTAAATTTTTTAGTGATATATGCAGAAGAAAAGAAGAGGAATGAGAAGACAAACCGAAAAATTAAGAGACTTTCTTAAGAAAACATTAGCGTTCTTGGAATTCAAAACGAAGTAGAATAAAACAGTAAAAACAGAATATACAAAAAGAAAACTTATTTTTTTTTTGGAAAACTGATAACTTCAATATAACGGCCGAAGCCAATAAGGGATTGATTACATCAACTTGAAGTTACAAGTAAGACAAAACCAAAGACACTAAATAATAGCTCATAAATCATTTAGTGCCTCTTGGGCCAAATTATGTGCTTCATAATTTGCATCTCTTGGGCAGAACTAGAGTGTCCATAAGGGATTAATAAGGCATAAGTGTTGGGCCTCTTTCACCAGTGGATCAAGCCGCCACGTTGCTTCACCTCCTCCGTTAGATATTGCATCCACTAGGATCTTACTATCTCCTTCATATAAAGCCATCTCTAACCTTAGTTGTTGCCCCATTTTGAGAGCCAACAGACAAGCTCTCGCTTCAGTCTCTAAGGCAGACAACGCCTCAATCTTTTTCGCTTCTTTGTATCTCGTTATTCCCTCTTTGTCTCTACCAACTACCGCAATCGCAGCCCCTGTACTAATATGTTTATGTTGAGTCCAACAAACTAATATGTTTGTGCGAACCAGAAATTTCAAATAAAAACCTAAAAACTAAATTTGCGCTTTTTGTGGACTTGTAATCAACTCAATTAATTTGCAAATTCTCACTGGACTTCAATTTAATGAATGATCAATTTTCCCAAGTTGGTGAAAATGTAAAAAATAAAATAAAAATGGAAGAACAAAAATTCATCTTCTACGAGCGCGCCAGGTAGGGGTCGAACCTACGACTTTCTGCTTAGGAAACAGACGCTCTATCCACTGAGCTACAGGCGCTTGATGCTTGTTCGTCGAAATGGAAGCTACATTACCATCAGAAACTCGTGCATTTACTATGTTCGGTACACAATCGCGGTAACGGTTCGGGTAATTGTCAAAATGTACTGCTAGGTTTCGAATTTAGTAGTCAGGGAGAGAAGAAGGCTTTGGGACTGAGTGAAAGTAGTGAGAGAAAGAAAGAGGAAGAGTAAGAAAGAATGGCGGGAAAGATGAATATCGAAGAGGTTCAGTCTACCACTAAGAAGCAAAGAATAGCTACTCATACTCACATCAAAGGCCTTGGTCTTGAGGTATTCCCTCTCTTTCTCTCTCTAGTGTCTACAAACTAGTTTTTCTCCCAAATATTGCTCACTCTTAGAGTTTCAGCCATTTCTAGGGTTTCTTGGGATTCTGTTTAAACGTTTGGGTTTGGTGCTTTGTTATTTCTCGGTTTATCTTTGTTTCGATGTATCTATTTCTTTTCGTCTCCTCCTCTAGTAGTTTCTTAAAACTTAGAACTGAACTGGGTTTTGGGGTTCAAGTGTCAATTTATGTGCTTTTGTTCTTGTAAGTTCAAATTGTGCTTTGTGATTTCTCTTCTCAAATACAACATATGTTCTTGTTGATACTGGGGTTAAGGGTTTATGGTATACATAATCATTTGGTCAATGTTGTTTTCTGGCGCAATTGGTTTCAGCCCACTGGCAGAGCTATTCCAATGGCAGCTGGATTTGTGGGTCAGATTAGTGCTAGAGAAGCAGCAGGTCTTGTCGTCGATATGATAAGGCAGAAGAAAATGGCTGGCCGTGCTCTTCTACTTGCTGGACCTCCTGGTACTGGCAAGACTGCATTGGCTCTGGGAATATCTCAGGAGCTTGGAAGCAAGGTATTTTCTAAACCTTTATGCCATACTCATTGATCTATATCATAATGCTTATTCAAGATTTGGGGTGGAACCCTTGATGCAAGAAGGATTACAATTTTTCCCAAGTTTATAATTTTGGCGATTCAGGATTGGGTAATGCTTCCATGGTATTAGTCTTTGTAGAAGTTCTTGTGTGATGGGGCCATATAATTGAACTTCTTATTTGCAGGTTCCATTTTGTCCAATGGTTGGGTCAGAAGTATATTCATCAGAAGTAAAGAAAACTGAGGTTTTAATGGAAAATTTTCGTAGGGCTATTGGTCTTCGTATAAAGGAAAAGAAGGAGGTTTATGAAGGAGAGGTAAGATAATCAATTTGAGCTTGTAAGCTTTGGAAGATTATTGTTATGCTAAAACACATGTGTAATGTGTTTAGGTAACTGAACTCTCACCAGAAGAAACTGAGAGTGTAACTGGTGGTTATGGGAAAAGCATTAGCCATGTAACTATTGGGCTGAAAACTGTCCGGGGAACAAAGCAACTGAAGCTGGATCCAACAATTTATGATGCTTTAATCAAGGAAAAGGTAATGAATTTTGGTTTTGTAGTTGTACTCATTCTGTCGTTCAGACAAATCTCGTATTAATATTTTCCGAAGCTACATATGCCCATCTATGAAGCCTAAGCAATTGTTTTCAATTTTGGTTTATGATGTTTCATTGTTGTTCCGATCCAATCACCTATTCACCTTGTTATCAGGTTGCTGTTGGAGATGTGATATACATAGAGGCCAATAGTGGAGCGGTAAAACGGGTTGGTAGAAGTGATGCTTATGCTACAGAGTTTGACCTTGAGGCAGAGGAATATGTTCCACTTCCTAAAGGGGAGGTTCACAAGAAGAAAGAGATAGTTCAGGTTGGTTGTCTATCAATCCTAGCATCTAGAACCTCTTTCATGTTATAACAAGAAAGGAACGGAAAAAATTATCAGTATACCATGATCGACTTTTTTCTTGCTATCTTCAATAGTATTTCAGTTGGTATGCAATGTGTTTGTTGTTTCTTGTCTCGAGAGTTTAGTTCTGAAACCATCTTGTCTATTTGCTTTAGATGATAGACAATCTATATAACAAATGACATAGGTTTTGGTGTCATGTCATAACTTTGGTTTATAAATCTCGGTCGTACAATTTTCTTTTGTAAATCATGGCCCTTCATTTTAAAGAGTCTTTGAAAAGATAGATATTTAACAGTCAAAATAACTACCCACTCCCTAAAAACTCTCAAACTCTTTTTCTCTCTTTCCTCTTTTCTCCCTTCAAACAACTCGATATACTCCCGGTTATTATTTTAAATATATTTTTATTACTTCAGTATTTGTGTAAGACCAAAATATTTGATAATTTTGTATAACATAAATATAGAAATTTCCGTGCCCTACGGGCACGGGCTATACCCTAGTAAGTTATAAGTGATACTACTAGACGTTCTTTGTCACCCAATTTTATTGATAACATTAGGGATGGTTGGTGTCATGTTACTGATACTTTTTCATTGTTTTTTCTGCATCTTTTAATAAATCTCTCAGGATGTGACGCTGCATGACCTTGATGCGGCCAATGCTCGCCCACAAGGTGGACAAGATATATTATCTTTAATGGGTCAGATGATGAAACCCAGGAAAACTGAGATCACTGATAAGCTACGCCAGGAAATAAATAAGGTTTTTCTCTGAACATCTTCCTCTTTCAAAATTCTCTCTTTTCCTTCATTTCTCTTTTGCAGTCTAATCTATGTCTGTCTTTAACTAAAAAAACAAATTTGATGACAGGTTGTTAACCGCTACATCGATGAAGGAGTAGCAGAACTTGTTCCTGGAGTTCTATTTCTCGATGAGGTACTCTCTCTCTCTGATCTCTATTGAAAGTTCAAAATTTTGGTGTTTGAAGACTGGGTTGGATTTGGTGTTTTCTCTAATTTACAAATCTTATGTGCAGGTTCACATGCTGGATATGGAATGTTTTTCCTACATGAACCGTGCTTTAGAGAGCTCTTTGTCTCCAATAGTAATTTTTGCTACAAATCGAGGAATATGTAATGTCAGGTATGAAATTTGAGTATTTCTCTCGTGGCCAGAAACTCAAACCTGAGTCTGAATTTTATGATACTCTATTTTCAGGGGAACTGATATTAGTAGTCCTCATGGCATACCTGTTGATTTACTAGACCGTCTGGTTATTATAAGAACAGAAACATATGGTCCTGCGGACATGATACAGGTTCGTCGTCTATCATTGATCCACCTGAATCAGAAGTTCAGAACTGCGCAAAAACATAAATTATGTTATCACATTGACACATTCTAATTTT
>BEHA01000600.1:2748227-2760521 GCA_002897215.1 Eschscholzia californica subsp. californica
GGAATTCTACCTTGTGATCTCAGTATATGGTTGAAGTTTGAAAATGAAAATTCTTTCTTAAACTAGTCAGTCAATACACAAATGGCGGCTAGAGAGTCGTTGTATAGACCCACATCGTGAAACTTCGGACACACTACTAACCAGCGTGATTGACGGGATCAAAATCCTCAATTGACCTTCGCCACGACAAGTACCAAAGTCTTCACTCCAAGTCTTCTGGGTCGTGAATATTAATACCGCCTTTGGTGCTTAAAACTACCCTTTCCTAACATCAACTCTCTCTACTCTACTCTTTTTTACTATCAAGCAACCCGAAAATGACGAAACTGATAATCAAATTATCATTCTCTTTCATCTTACTGCTTCTTTTTCTAGACCTTAGTTCTTCTGCAGATTCACCAAGTCCTTCTCCTCAAATCAAACGGGTTCCTCCTCCACATTCTCCGCCCGTATCTTCTCCTTTTTATCCGCCACGGCATTCACCGTCTAATCCTTCTCCATCACCAAACCCACAATTGACTCCTCGGCCGCCGGCACAGCCACCAAAAGATGCTCCTGGTACATCTCCATCGAAACAAGAATCCCCTGCTCCATCACCACGTTCTAATTCAACCGATGTTAACCACGAAACAAAAGACGATCAGAAAATTGGAGATGGAAAATCAAAGGGATTTAAAGTTGGAAAGAAAGTAGGAATTCTAATTGGTGTTTCGATCGGTGCTGTTCTTGCTGTTTTGGGAGGATTTGTTTACAAGAAACGCCTAGATAATGTTAGACGATCAGAACATGCATTCGCAGCAACAAGATGAGAGGATTAATCAGTTTTTTTTATTACAATTTCATACTCATCTAGTCATCTCCATTTCTCAATATGGATCCTT
Organism: Eschscholzia californica subsp. californica; assembly: GCA_002897215.1. Classification (NCBI taxonomy): domain Eukaryota; kingdom Viridiplantae; phylum Streptophyta; class Magnoliopsida; order Ranunculales; family Papaveraceae; genus Eschscholzia; species Eschscholzia californica. Next base: position 2,749,109 of record BEHA01000600.1, read on the forward strand.
CTATTTCATTCACAATCTTCTATGAGTTCTGTTGTCAACCTTGTTGAGAATGTTAATAGTAATGCTCATGATTCATGAAAGTAAAGGACTCAAAACCTCTATTGTTTGAGAGCATTTTACTATCAATACTGGGGTTTATACAAAAGACCATGTTATAGTTATTGTCAAAGTGACTTACCCCCTATTAACAGTAGTATATTAAAGATAACTAGGGTTTGCGAAGGAAGAACAATGAAGAACTAGGGTTTGCGAATGAAGAACAATGAAGAGCAGACGGCTAGGGTTTCGTAAGAAGGGAAACGAGTTAGGTCTTCTAAACTCATTTTACTTAACCTAGTCAACAAGTCTGTGTTGACCCAGTCAAATCCAGTCAAAGCCTGGTCCTTCAAATCCAGTCAAAGTCTATCTTCAACTTCTCTAAAGGCAGCCTCCATAAACCTGAAATATTATTAGTAGTTAATAAGTTGTTAGTACAACTAATTCTGTTTTCATAACAGAATCTATTTTCTCTTTTCTGTTCCTTATAAATAATTCATGTAAACTGAGAGTTTAGTGATTGAAAATAAAATTCAGAGCTTGTGAGAAATCTTACATGGTATCAGTCTCAGTGTTAGATCCTAACTAGGGTTTCCATCAAGCTCAAGAACAATCGCCATTTAACATCTCGTAAAATCAAACATTCAAACAAGAAAAAGAAGAAGATTAAAATCATTTAAATAGCAGATAAAACCATCATTATTCAATTCTAGATATCAAGTTACTTACTGTTTTTTCGGCCTAAGCTCCAAACTTTCATCAATGGCTTCCGCAACTCAAGGTACTTTACCTCCTATCTCTGCTGTTACTAACTTCATATCTGAGAAATTAGATGATTCTAACTATCTCATGTGGCGTGACCAAGTAGAAACTATGTTAAAAACTTATGATCTCATAGGTTTTGTGAATGGTTCATTTGAAGAACCACCTCAATTAAAGTTCATTCAAGGAATTGACCAAGTTAATCCAGATTTTCAGATTTGGAGATCAAAAGAAAGTTTTGTAATGTCTTTTTTGAAAAGTACTCTATCCAAATCAATCTATTATGATATATATGGCTTACAATCTGCAAAAGAAATTTGGGAATACCTAGATCTAACAAATAATGAAGGATTAAAGTCTAAGAAAGATCAACTAAGAAGAAAATTACAAACTGTCAAGAAAGGAGATGCATCTATAGCTGAATACTTAAGAGAAATTAAGCATATTTCAGACTCCTTAATGACTGTTCATGATAGAGTTTCTGATTCAGAGTTAGTTCGAATTGCTTTAAATGGTCCTTCATCAGATTATGATCAATTCACTACTGCTCTTAGAGCACATAATGAGCTTTTATCACTAGCTCAACTTAAGTCTAGGCTCACTCAACATGAACAGTGGTTATCTAGCAAGGATTATGTTCATGAAGCTTATAATATAAACAAGTCAAATCAGAAACAAGTTTCAAGAACCAAACCTTCACCTTCATACTATAGAAATATGGCTTCCAGTTACAAGAAAGATGTTCCTGCTCCTGTCAACACTCAACACAAGAGTCAGAGAGCTGAGGACTTTGATTTCTCCTCAATTCCTTGTGGAATTTGTAAGAGATGGGGTCATTCTGCTGGTGTTTGTTATTTCAGATACAAACCCAACAATATAAAATCTCATTCTGGTTATCATACTGAAGAACAACCTGAAAATTTAGATTCTAGTTTTCCTGATCAACAGTTAGAATCTAGGTCATACCCATATGCAGAAGAATCATTATTGGAATGTAACAATGCCATGGTTTATACAAATGAGTACAAAGTGGATAGGTACAGCTATGATCAAAGTGATGATGAAGAAGTATATCAAGAATGTCACGCTGCTATATTATCTTCTGAAAATGAAGATATTTTCTTTGAGTGTGAAGATACTCAAATTGAGGGTGAATATGAAACTTGTTACACTACAAGTACTCAATCTCGTTCATCATCTGAAAAAGATCAAGCTTGGTTAGCTAACACAGGAGCTAGTAGTCATATGACTCATGCTGCAACTAACATTATCTCACCTTAGGCATACAAAGGGACAGAAGCTGTCATGGTTGGCAGTGGAAATTTTTTGCAAAATGAAAGTACAGGTACATCAAAACTTTCTACCTCAACTTGTGTTTTTGATCTCAACAAAGTTTTGTGTGTTCCTCATCTCAAAAGGAATCTACTTTCAATTTCTAAGTTCACTAAAGATAACTCTGTCTCAGTAGAGTTCACTACAAAAAAAGGGGCCAATAGGGACACACATTTTTATGTCTGTCCCTAATACAATGAAAACGGGGACAGTTTTGTTATATCTGTCCCTAACAAAATTCACAATAAGGACAAACAGGTGCATCTTTGGGACAGTTTCTTAGAGTAATGGGAAAAAATTGGCGCCCAATTTTGGCACAAAATTTCCGGCAAAATATTTCCCGCAATTTTGGCGTTCCTATTTTGGGGCAAATGTCCATTCGTTAACCCTAGCTATGTCCTGTGACGAACGATTTTTGGAATCCTGCCGATTCCCCTTCGCTCACGCAAAATCACCTCTTCATTTCTTCCTCCCCTAGGAAATCTCCTACCTCCCAATCTCCCAGATCAAACATTCTACTTCCCGAATCTTCAAAGAAACCTAGGCGAGTTTCAGTGTTTTCCAAATCAAACGAGTTTTGCGAGTTTTCACAGACTTGTTCTTCGAGGGTTTTGTTGTATCTTCGAATCTTCATCAACCACAGGTTAGATTAATCTTGAATCTTCTTCTTCTTCATATTTGTGTTTTTCTTCTTCTACTACTAGCATTGATTCAGTAATTCCAGTGAAATCGGCTTGAAGAAATTGGCTAGGAGAAATCGAGTAGGAGAAATCAGAAAAATGGGTTGCTACTATAGGTATTACTTTGATTAAGTTTCTTCCTTGTCTTCTTTGTTCTCTTCCTAACCATAGCTATTAGTAGAAACAATCCACTAAAACTACTTAGGGTTTTCAAAATCATAAACTTAATTTCTAAGATAAGAAAGATAACTTTATTCAGGGTTTCCTTGCTAGAAGATAAAGTATTTATGGATCATACTTTGAGAAAGATTTGTCTTCTGGGTTGTTATGACAACAAAAAATATATTGCATTTTGATTCAATCAAAGCTGGAGTGGTAATTGTATTCTTCGATATAGTAGAAATGTAGGTTTTTGACAGAGACTGGGTTGTTTGGATTTATGTCTTCCATAGTTTGTTTGATATGTTTTTAGTTATTGTTTGACTAAGTAATGCCTAGAAAATTATCACCCAATAAATATTTGATAAAATGTGATGGACCTAAAAAGTTACCTAAATAGGTTTCCACCCGCAAGTATACGGGCGTCAAGTAATAGTTCCGGTAAGACCGGTTCGTTCCTCAGAGACTAAGTTAAACTAATTCTAACCTTAAAACTATTGAGATTTAAAATTGGTTTTGATGGTGATGAAATAGAACTATAATATAAAACCCAAGAAAAATAAATAAATAAATAAATATTTCGATATTCAGAAAAAGGGAACCTAGGGTTTTCGAATCCGTTTTCCTAACAATTCTAAGGACAAATTAATTTTGGTCTAATTCGATAGTTCTTTGTATAACTCAGGTTTTCAGTCCATGAACGGTCTAAAGAAACCCGGAAGATATTATCGTTAAAACAATAAAAACTGTAATAAATTTATTATTAGAATAGTTATTTAAACTTCATCTAAAACCCTAGATATAAAAGACTTAGCTACTCATGCTAGAAACGATAAATATTCGAAGTAATAGAAGAAAAAGATGAAAGAAACTTACTTTTCTGCGATTTTCCCACCAAACAGACCCTTAAGGAGTTGATTTCCTTCTGTTTTTCCGAGAATCTACCAAACGCACCCTCTGGGAAAACGATTTTCTCGTCTTCCCGGAAATATTTTCCTCTCTGAGAAAATTATTTTCTCATCTTCTTCAACTCTGTTTTCTCTCTCTATGTTCCTGTTTTCTCTCTTTTTTCTTAATCTAATCTCTCTCTCTCTCTATGTTATCTCTTTCTTTCTCACTAGAAACAGAAAATAACAAGAGCAATCAAAGAATCAAGGAAGAAAAATCAAACTAATTCTTTAAAAACCGAGTTTCTGTTTTTCTCTCTCTCTACAAAACTCTCTTCTCAATCTCTCTGTCTCTCTCTCTATCTCTCACGAATAAAGAGTACAATCAGAAAGAAAAGAAAAAGCAGAAATACTCAAAAACTCTCTCTCTCTCTCTACTGTTCTATTTCTCTCTTAAAACTGAGATTCAGCTCTCGGTTTCTCTCTCTATCTCCTTTTCTGTTCTGTTCTATATAACCGATCATCTCTCTTTCTCTAATAATTTCTGTTAGGGTTGAGCTCCGGGAAGATGAACCCCCAGCCGAGAGATGTTTCTTCTCTGTTATTCCCCTTCTCCTTTATAAAACCAACCGAAAACCTCCCATCGAATCCGAACAACCCTCTCGGTTGTTATCTTCCTATCTCTCTCTCTCTAAATTTTCTTCTTTAAACCGTGGTAAAACCGATCTCTCTCCTTTCTGTTTTGATATATCTCCTCCTCTTCCGGGTCTATCTCTGTTTTGATTCTCAACAATATGTTCCTCCATCTCTCGGTTTCCCTCTCTAATTCAGTTTGAATATTAGTTTGAGAAGATAAGGGAGGAAGAGAGAATCACGTACGGGTTTGGCTGGTGAGAAGGGTCGATTCTGTGCTTCGCGGGACAGTTTAGTAAGTTGTATCCTTCCCTCCGATGTAGCCACGTGTTGTAAGCTAAGCTCAGCCGTTAGATGTAGTTGAAAACGCGACAGGAGTACGACACACCTTAGAGCGTGGTGTAAGGAATAATGCACCCCGGAAGATCCAGAGGTACCATAGTGTCTGACCGAAAAGAGCCCTCACTCCATAGAATGCACGCCACGTGTTTCGGGATGTCCTTTAGTGACTTGATTTTAACTTAAACTTTGACCTTGAATATTTTCCTCAACCGGACTCCGATTCGACTTCCGTCTTCGCCTACGGGCTCGTCTTGGACTCTACTTTCCATTCGAACACTAATGTTGACCGAGAAGTCAGAATCAACAAATGACCAAAATGCCCCTAGTCTGTATTCTTTCCGACTTTATCCGTTTTGCACGCATAACTCTGTAAAAAGGTACCTGAACATAAAAGAGAGTAATTCGTGAGAGTAACTGCTCTAGAGAGACTAACTCGTCTAAATTAAGAGACTCAGATGGGACATTTCCATGTCACATCAAAATGTCAAAAAGAAATACTAGGGGAATTTCGACCTCAAACTAGTTGCTTATTGTTCGAAAGTGACCATCATGAACTAATGATCCTGTTACATAGTAATTTATACTGTGAGTCAAAGAAATATAGCTATCTGAATTTAGCTTAGCACCTACATATAGACTTACTAGTTGATTTTTGGTGGTTTCCTATAAGTTGATTCACCCAAGAGACAAGAAGGAGCATTTGCTTTAGAAACAAAAAAACGAAGTCAAAGTAAATGCAAAAGCTAGAAGAATCTTTAGTGTTTGAATATTTATAGAGTAGAGATAGATGTAAAGTAGGGATATTTGAATCTTCAGTCTTCCTTTCTTTTACAAGTAACCTGCTGTGTTTTTTCATCCCCATATTATGTTTCTGTCATGCGGATTAATAAATCTTTTCAGTTCTCTACTTCACTTCCATGACCCAAAGAAAGTTTTCCTTCTATTTTTATGTTCTATAACAAGCATATGTTAATCCTATGTTTTCTCTATGATATCCTGGTGTGAAGTTAAAACAAAACTGCTTTGTGGGTTGAGTTCATAGGCAGAAAGCTAAAGAATTGTCGGAAGCCAAGGGTGGTATAGCAGTATGCAGTTTTACCATTGTTATTCTATTCCTTCTTCACCAAGTATGATGGGTGGTTTCAATGGTAATGGCATTTTTTTATTGAATATTGTAACTTAGATTTTTTTTTTGTATTCACAAATAAATAGAAAAGTACATCTAATTAAGCATGCTCAGTGAAGATGAAAAAAACTTTGAAGTTCCTACATTCTTTTTAACATTCTCCATATATGTTAATAGAGTTTCAGTATGAGGCCACAATATTATTAGTTTAAAAGGTTTGGAGAAGGATGATTTTAAATGTAGCATTACTCAATTCCTTAATTAAGGCACCCACCCACTATGCTCTTACCATTAGATTTGTTTTTCTCAAGCTTTAAAGGGGTGGGAATCAATTTCGCTAGCAATCAAGGACTAAGGTTTGTTACCATAAGTCAGGTTTAAATTCAATATAACGTAGTTACCATGATTCGAACTCCCCAATTCCTTAACTTCGTAAGTTAAAATCACATCTATGAATGAATATGGAAAAATTTAATGTGCTCAAAATTGTTGAACTGGTTTGTATGTTTTATTCAGCCGCTCAAAATTATTGAACTGACGTAGTTGTGCTTTCGTATTTTTTTTTCCACTTAAGACTGAATACATGATAAGTTAGTAAAAGTGATTCTATGATATATTGAATATATCAAATGTCAATATAATTTGATATTAAGCAATTGATTTGACTCTATTCACTATACTTTGATAAGTTTCAGGAAGTGCATCATGCGGAAGGAATGAGCGACATTTTGTGATGGAGATTCAAGCCGATGGTACAATTATAGATGTAATTGTTGTTGTATGTGTCAATTGTAGTTAGTTGATATTTGGGTTGACATATAGAAATGACGAATCTGTTTGTATCGTACTTGTTATTTGAATTCTATTTCCGTAATATAAAATGGTATTTTATTTTGACAACCCTTGCTTTACGCAATGTCAAGTTTATTTACTATATATCAATGAATTAATAGTCTATAAATTTGGGAAATTAGCATATATATAATGTATTTTGAAATTCGAATGCTAGTACCGGCGGCTTGATTTGTCCCAATTAGTTATTGGGGACAGAATCGCTCTGACCCATATACTTATTGGGACAGAGCGATTCTGTCCCCACATACTTATTAGCGACAAAAACCCGCTGTCCCCATATACTTGCTAGGGACAGAAGTGAGCCGTCCCTATATCCGTCCCAAATACTATTTGGGACGCCAGTATCTGGGACGGACACAAATCTGTCCCAAATGGTTATCTGGGACGGTTTTGGAGCTTTTAGGGACAGCTTTATTCTGTCGCTAAGGAGCATATTTTTTGTAGTGGTTTATGCCATAGGGGTATAGTATTAAAGACATCTGGTCCAAACAAATTCTAGCAGAAGGACCAATCAAAAACAACTTATACCCTATAGAAGTTCATCAAAATATTTCTCATAAAAAGCATGAAGTTGCAAATCTAAGTCAGACTGCATGTTCATATGATACTTGGCATGCTAGACTTGGTCATACACATGCTGATGTGATAAGCCAACTCAACAAAGATAACAAAATATTACTTTCTACTACAAGTCCACACTCATTTTGTAACTCTTGTGCATTGGGTAAAAGTAAGTGCTTACCATTTGCTTCATCTAGTAGCACCACCAACACTCCTCTTCATTTGGTTCATTGTGACATTTGGGGACCAGCCCCTGTCACCAGATTAAATGGGGCAAGGTACTACATATTGTTCCTAGATAATTTTAGTAGATTCAGCTGGATTTATGCTATGAAAGTGAGGTCTGGTAGCTTGAAGTGCTTTACTCACTTTAAAACAACAAATGAAAATCTAGTTAAGGTAAAAATAGTCTATTTTCAATCTGATGGTGCTCTTGAGTTACAAAAGGGAGATTTCAGGAAATATTTGGACTCAAATGGTATTATATTCAGAAGTTCCTCCCCATATACTCCTCAACAGAATGGGAAGGCAGAAAGAAAACACAGACATATCACAGAATTGGGTAACACTCTATCATTTCACTGCTCTTTACCAAAATACTTATGGTTTGATGCATTTAGTACTGCTGTCTACATCATTAACAGACTGCCCACAACTATACTTCATGGATTATCTCCTTTTGAAGTATTGTTTCATATGTCCCCTGATTATTCTACTCTTAGGATATTTGGATGTGCTTGCCATCCTCATTTAGGAGATTTGAGAAAGGACAAGTTAAGTCCAAAGAGTATTCTGTGTGTTTTTAGGCTACAACAATGAACACAAGGGCTACAGGTGTTATGATCATGTCTCTAAAAGACTTTATATCTCCAGACATGTTACTTTTGATGAGGGTAATCTTCTATATACCAACATCTCTAAGCAACAATCTGGTGGTGGTCAGAGTTCTCAGCCATTTATTTCACTACCTTTCCCTCCTCTTATCACTCATCAGCTCTCAGACCCTGAATTAGGTTCATCTAGCCTACATACTAGCTTACCAGCTAATTCTGGGTCATCACAGCTACCTACCTCTGAGATAGGGACACCTAACTGCTTAGTTAGACCACCAGCTATCTCACAAGGGAAACTTCCTTCTGAACAAATGATTACAAGAAGGAAAAATGGCATTATCAAGCCTAAACAGTTGCCCACTGACTTTGTGGCTCATTTCTCCTCACCCTACACTTTAAATGTAGCCTATCTAACCATTCTAAAGTTACCAACAGAACCTACTTCCTATAAGGAAGCATCCAAGCAAGTAGAATGGTGTCAGGCAATGAATGATGAGTTTCTAGCTCTACAACAAAACCACACTTGGTCTCTTATTCCATTTAACAAATCTATGAATATCTTAGGCTGCAAATGGGTCTACAAGTTGAAACAAAAGAGTGATGGTTCTATTGAAAGGTACAAGGCTAGGTTAGTAGTAAAAGGATTTCATCAACAAGAGGGTGTTGATTTTGCAGAGACCTTTAGTCCTGTTGTTAAGGCAACTACAATCAGACTTATTCTTACTATTTCTGTCACCAAATCATGGCACATCAAACAATTCGATGTGTCAAATGCCTTCCTTCATGGAGTTCTAGAGGAAGATGTGTTTATGGTTCAACCTCAAGGGTTTATTGAGCCAGGAAAGGAAGACTATGTCTGTCATCTACACAAGGCCTTGTATGGACTTAAACAAGCACCAAGGGCTTGGTTCAATAGATTTGCTAACTTTCTATGTCAGTATGGATTTCAGAAAAGTAAAACAGATCATTCCATGTTTGTGTTTCATGCTAATTCAGACATGATGGTTCTTCTACTTTATGTAGATGACATTATACTTACAGGCAATTCTACATCATTGATCAATAAGCTTGTCAATGATCTCAGTAAAGCTTTCAAGATGAAAGACTTAGGGGCTTTATCATATTTCTTGGGTATTGAGGTCTCTCATGATATATCAAAATCAAGCATTTTATTAACTCAGAAGAAATATACCTTGCAGTTACTTCAGAAAGCATCTCTATTGGACTCCAAACCTTCTAAATTGCATGTTTCAAGTGGACAGAGACTTTCCATTACAGATGGTATTGAACTTTCCAACCCTTCAGAATACAGGAGCCTTGTAGGAGCTCTCCAGTACCTCACATTAACCAGACCAGATATCTCCTTTGCCGTAAATTACACAGCCCAATTCATGCACAAGCCAACAGACAAACATATGGTCATTGTCAAAAAGATATTGAGATGCTTAAAAGGATCAATGGATTCTGGAATTCAAATATCTAAAGGAGACTTATCGTCTCTCACAACCTACACAAACTCGGATTGGGCAGGGTGTCCAGATTCGAGAAAATCTACTGGAGGTTTTTGTGTCTTTCTCGGTTCCAGTCTGATTTCATGGAGTTATAAGAAACATGCTACAGTAGCTAAGTATTCTACTGAATTTGAGTATAAATCTCTTTCTACAACTGCTACTGAGTTAGTTTGGGTTTCTTACCTTATGGAAGAACTGCGTTTTGCTCTCACGAAACCCTTTCGTGTGTTCTGTGATAACATCAGTGCGAAACACCTCGCCTCTAACCCCATCTTCCATGCCAGAACGAAGCACATCGAGGTCGACTATCACTATGTTCGAGATCTGGTTACAAATGGTACGATTGTTGTGGAGTATGTTTCCACCAAGGATCAACTTGCGGACATATTTACGAAGGGTTTATCTTTGGAAATCTTTACAACTCTTCGAATCAAACTAATGGTTCATCTTTCTTCTTAACCATTGGTTTGAGGGGGGCTATTAACAGTAGTATATTAAAGATAACTAGGGTTTGCGAAGGAAGAACAATGAAGAACTAGGGTTTGCGAATGAAGAACAATGAAGAGCAGACGGCTAGGGTTTCGTAAGAAGGGAAATGAGTTAGGTCTTCTAAACTCATTTTACTTAACCTAGTCAACAAGTCTGTGTTGACCCAGTCAAAGTCCGGTCCTTCAAATCCAGTCAAAGTCCGGTCCTTCAAATCCAGTCAAAGTCTATCTTCAACTTCTCTAAAGGCAGCCTCCATAAACCTGAAATATTATTAGTAGTTAATAAGTTGTTGTTAGTACAACTAACTCTGTTCTGAAAACATAATTAGTTATAACTAATTCTATTTTCATAACAGAATCTATTTTCTCTTCCTTATAAATAATTCATGTAAACTAAGAGTTTAGTGATTGAAAATAAAATTCAGAACTTGTGAGAAATCTTACACCCCCTTTTTCATGTCAATAGTTAACAAACTCGAAATATTCTTGCTTACATGTATCCAATATTATATTGTTTTATTTTTTTAAGAAATCTACTACGATCTACGTTAGTCGATACATCATTAAGATGTGATAAGCACGGTAAACGCCTAAGTTAAACCATTAATGAAAGAGTCCTAAAGCCCAACAACATGAAAGAGGCCTAAAGGCCAACAAAGTTATTACATTATTTATACCTTTAATAACCCAAGTTCAATAAACCATGAACTTTACCTCCTCTGAAATCGAACCTGGGACCTCTAGGGTTTTGGAGTTTATGTCAACACTTGAGCAAGGAAGTGTTGGCTATCCAATATTATATTGGAGAACGCCACCGGTCGTGTCTGTTGGGTTTTACACCCTTCTACTAGTGTCTATAGCGGAATTAAGACATCTAATGTCTACACTAGTATTCCCAGGATCACATGCATAAACCTATGATAATCATTAATTAAAACTAGAAAGATAAATACCTTATTCGCTAGTTTTCCCTCGAACCTTTCCAATTGCTTATGAGAAGACCAAGAGCTTCAAGTGTAGCTCCTCTACTTGGGACACGAGCAATCAATTTGATCTCCCACCTTGTTGTATAGCTAGTACACCAATGGTGGTTGGAAAGAAGAACTCCTTTCTTCTTGACTAGATAGATAGTTAATGGGAATTAGCTCACTTTCTCCTCTCTACTTGATGTGGTAGAGTAAGAAAGCTTAGAGAGAAATTCCACACCT
>BEHA01000600.1:2778954-2793017 GCA_002897215.1 Eschscholzia californica subsp. californica
CAACTCTTAGTTGACTGCAGGGGAACTTTACTAGGAAATAAAGAACCATAGATAAACAAGATTTGAACCCTCTGCAGCGCGTCCTGCTCTGACGCAATGTACTCAGAATAGCCAACCAATTCCAGTCTGCTAGGGAACAAGTCAATCCAAAATTGTTTTAAAGACATAGACAAACATAACATATAAGATGAAAAAAGAAACTAAACCTTCGCTGAAAGTTCTGAATTTCCAAGAAGTGGAACCAAAAGGCTCCAGAATTACCTCCCAAACTTCTCTCAAATGAAAAATTATACAAAACCATTTTCTAAAAGAAAAAAGTTTGATACCTGAAATATAGGGTTGCCAACCCGATTCGAGTTTGAAAACTCAACTGGGTCAGGAAAATTAATTTTAAGATGAGAAATTCTATTCATCCCTTCATTTTGATCCCTCCCCCAACCCTAAGCTGATGTGTCGACATATCACTCCAGTGTGGAACAATTGGAAAGAGAATGGTGAAAAAATGTACTCCATTGATATGTCGCCACAACAGCAGAGGGCTGGGGGAAGGACCAAAAAGAGGGACGAATAGAATTTTTGTTTTAAGATATTCATTTCCTTAATAGTAAAACATGAAAAGTAACTTAAGTGGCTAGATGTCCTGGCACAAATTTGTTATATCAAACAACATTTCAAATAATTCAAAAGACACCGCGGAAAACAAAGTAACACTACCACCAGAAGGTCAGTCTTGACATTTTGGTGGTCTCGAAATGAGTTGTTGGTATGTGACTTTATACTTTTTTGCATCATAGTGATAGGAATGTAAACAACTACTGATATGCAACAGTTTATAGGCCTAACAGAGAGATAAACTGTTGAATTTGAATGTTTACTATCTATTTGTTTCTAATCTTTTACTTAATAAATAATGTTTAAAATTGAAGATTATTTATATGTAAGGCAATCCTTCTTATTTACCCATCATGTACCAAGTTTTTTTTTTTTTTTTTTTTTGACTGAAGACATTCTTATTTATGTATCATGTACCAAGTTTTTTTTTATCAAGATAATCCTTCTTATTTATGCATCATGTACCAAGTTCTTTTTTAACTCCATACTTCAAAGATCGAAGATTATTTTTTAATTTAGTAAAGATAAAGAAAAGATCTTTCAAGGATAGTTTGTCATATTTTCAAAGTTGTTGCTTATAGAGCACAAACAAAATAACTTAAAAGATCTTTAGAGTTTGATGAGATATCATCACTTATTTGGGACTTTGTCCCGTCAATCTCGGATCTTTAGAGTTTGATGAGATATCATCACTTATTTGGGACTTTGTCCCGTCAATCTCGGATCTCGTTCTTTCTTCAACATTTTTCTTATGGATTTCGTGTTTTCTTCTATTTTGTAGTAAATTATTCGTTTGGGGTCGGACAGAGAGAGAGACGTTTGCTTGGTTTGATTGTGAATTTTTTTAGATTCCCATTAAAATGAGCTAATTCAGAATCGACCAATTAAAATAATATTCGACCAATTAAAATGAGCTAATTCAGAATTGAACACACAAGAAAAACAGACACAACCTAAGTAGTTCTCGGACTTGTCGGGCATAGAAATCTTATGAAATTCAACTTGAGAGGTTTAGTTCTAGAGTTAGATTTTCTGGTCTTCAAGAGAAAAAAAAACACGGCCTGTTAAGCCTACAACAAATAAAAAAAAGTTTACTCTCTAGAATTTTCTCCCTTGAGTGAAAAGTAACCAATTAAGATTATAGAATCTAATTAAATCATATCATCAACTAATCATGATTCTTCAACAAAAGATAAAACTAATCATGACTTAAATAAAAGACCCCACCCTTAAAAGACAAGGATTACTAGGCTCCCATGTATCCATACCTAACCCCACTACTAATTAGTGTTCTCTTCCAAGTCGCTACAAGATAAATTATCACTATCATCAACATTGTCACTTTATTTAAGAAATTAATAACATATTATCAAGAAGATAAGGATATATGTATATGCTTGGAATGAAAATCACATTAGTATAAAAAAAATACTATTATTATCTCTGTCTCACTAATGATATCATATATTATCAATTATGTGTGTTACTTCAATATAACACTATTTAATTTAAGTAAAGATTAAAATAGAATTATCAATAATACTTGACAGATGATGAGTTTTGTCTTGTTTGTTTTTTTCAGCTGGATTAAGATAGAATTAGTAAACATAATTATTCCACATAATGACATAAATCTAAAGGAAAAAAGAGAACAAGGGAAGAAAATAAAGACATCTTAATCACAACACATAGATACATTTAAACACAATTCCTTAGAAAATAAAGCAAAGAGCATGGATACAAATTAAACACTTCCCAATCACCTCTAATTATCTACAACTCTATGTGACCATCTTTTTTAACCCCTCCCCAACTTATTCTCTTTGAAGAGATAGAGAGAGAGAAAGTGAGACATATAGAGAGAGAGAAAGAGAAAATAAATGGACTTTTAGGAACACCCTTCTTACACCCTTCCACTATTTTTATTCTTTGCAAACATCATCATCACCATCTAAAGAAGAAAAGATATTCACCAAACTTTTGACATTTTAGTGGGAAGTGCTCCTAAAGGAACCCAAAGCTTTAATTGCAGCAGCCCTCAAGACAAACTGGTGGTAAATAGCTGCAATGGCTGCCCCAATGAAAGGTCCAACCCAGAAGATCCACTACACCACCAAAATTCACCAAATTACCCTTTGATTAGTATTTGCTAATAAAGATTTTATAAGTATTAACAAAGTTAATTATGAAGTACTCGAAATCAATTAACCGAAATGAATACCTGATCATCCCATGCTTTGTCTTTGTTGTAGATAACGGCCGCTCCGAAACTCCTAGCGGGGTTAATACCGGTACCGGTAATGGGGATAGTAGCCAAGTGAACCATGAATACAGCGAACCCAATTGGAAGTGGTGCCAAAACCTAATTATCATACATAATTAACCATTCATTATCTAATTAATTAACGCATACTACTATAGTAATTAGATATGACTAGGGTTATTTATGATAGAGTACTTACAGGTACATGGGAGTCTCGTGCGTTTCTTTTAGGATCAGTGGCAGAGAAGACGGTGTAAACAAGAACAAAAGTTCCGATGATCTCAGCCGCTAATCCAGTACCCTTATTGTACCCAGCGGCAAGTTCGTTAGCCCCACCACCAAATTTAACGTAATATGCCTTCTGGAAGGCTTTTACTAATCCAACACCACAAATTGCTCCTAAACACTGAGCCACCATGTATAATACTGCCCTAATCAGTGAAACCTTCCTCGCCAAAAATAACCCAAAAGTCACTGCTGGGTTAATATGTCCTCCTGCGCAAGTTAGCAAAAAATAAAGTCATCACTTAACCATTCATTTTAGTTAAGGGAGGTGATAAACGCTGCCCTATAATCGTTACAGGTATCCAATTTACACATAAAACCGAAATTTTGTAATAAAAATAGCCCTACAGAAGTTATGTCGGGTGCTTTTAGAATTTAGTTTGATACCACGGAAATATTTATTTATTTTGATATAATTCGACATAATTAAAATTAGGAGAGATCACTTCTATATAACCAGAATATAGTAGTAATAGACAAAATACAAACCTGAAATTCCGGCGGTGCAGTAAACGAGGACGAAAATCATGCCACCAAAGGCCCAAGCAATCCCAAGAATTCCAACACCACCACATTCATCAGTAGCAGATTGGCTCTTGTAACCAATGACAGTCAATACTGTAATATAAAGGAACAAAAGGGTAGCAACAAATTCAGCTATTATAGCTCTGTAAAATGACCATTTTGTAAACTCATCCAACCCTAAAAAGGGCACTGGTGGTGGTTCAGTGTAGTCCTTTGCTGAGTAATCACCCTGTTCAGTTGCTTCTATGTCTTTTCCCATCTCCAAACAAATAGAATTGAAGCAGCAGCTCACTGTCTAGACTCTAGAGAGAGGTTTTTTGAGAGAGAAGAAGAGATATGAATGTGAATGAGTTAGGTGTTTGGGTGAGTAAGGGTATTTATGGGTGGTGAAGTTTGAGAGTTGAAGAAAGATGGTGATTGATTAGGTTGATTTACTAAAAATATTGCCGCCCCTCTGCGTCTGCCCCTTATCTATTGTCTATATTCTATTTTGTTTCGCTTTCGTGGGAGATGGCTCCCACATGACCACTCACTCACTTTTGTTAACCATGGCCATCAATCATAACCCACCTAATGTCTATTATAATTTCTCAAGGGACACTGTCCCCCTCAAAAAGGTTAGCCATGACCTGGCTTTTGAGTTTGGTAATCGTAACCATTCACTCTTTGGATTTTCCTTCCGATAATTTTATTCTCTGAGTAGGCTAGAGAAATCCGACCGTCCACTTCAATTTTTACTTGAATTAAAATCCAGTTTGTCAGGCACTTTATAAATGCTTTACAAAAAAAAAAAAAAATTGATTCACAATATCTACTCATGTGATAGTAATCTAAAGTTGCTATCAAGAAATTTTGTCTTCTCAAATTAGTGTATTTGGTATTACATATAATTACGAAATTCTGACCTGTGCACACAAAAGTTCTACAATATCAAGCGTTAGATAAGTTTAAGAGATTTAATCTTAGTGATCGAAGATAAAGTTTGAGAGTTTTAATCTCAACTTTTAGAGATAAATTATGATATGTAGTTTCAATATTTAGAGATAAGTTTGTGAGGCGTAATCTTAACCACTAAAGAACAAGAAAAATAACTTTCGTTGTTGTTATATAAATAAAACTACTAAATTATCTTACGAGTATTTGTATTATTCAGCCACAAATTATTATTCTACATTAAAGTTAAAGTTAAAAGGAAATTTGCACCCGACCTGTCAAATTCCAGCCACAATTATTGTAAATTTTATGTCATGTGGGTTGTGAAAATCACATCATACAACTAATGAAAATTTGATGGGTCAATAGTATTCTACTTTGAAATGCAAAATTATATTATAGGGAGAGGATAAGAGGAAACTTGAATATAGGATTAATCAACGGTAATGATGCTGTGGGCGGTGTAGCTAAACTTCTATGGAAGAGTCTAGAAAAAGAGACAGGGCCCGCTTAGTGACGTATTTAAAATAGGGACCGACAACGCCAGCTCCTTGGTTGTGCTCGATGGGGCCACAAATTGTTCTGTTCTTTTGCTCCTAAAAAAGTATAGTCGCCCCATATGATTTTTGATCCACATTTAATTTTATCATTTTTGCAACCGTAAAAAAAAAAAATTCAATATTACCATTTAATCCTCTTGCGGGCGGGATTTCAGTCCGAAATATAGCAATTCAATCAAATTTTCTGATTTTCAACAACTGAGTGTGATCACGGTGAAAACTTAACAATCATCATCTATTGGGTTGTCGACAACTTTTTCCTAACAGTAGCCCGTAGATAAGAACATGATACTTGATATATGCTTCTTAGCCTTCTCACAGAATATCCGGGCTTTCGTGGCCATTGCTCAAGGAATTAAGGGAATTGACTAGGTTAAGTGCTGCAACTTCAGATAATTCTGTAGTTCGCAACATGGTTTTGCCTTGAAGCTAATCGGTGCCAAACTTGATAGATCGGGTAGGTTCAGTAAATCAGTGAGAAAAATTGTTCTTAATGAGTCCTAACTTTAGTACATGGAATATTGGCAATTTGCAAGTGATATGACGTGAAAACAACACACGTGATAGATTGAGTACCTCTTCTATTTTTATCTATATATACCAAATCAATGTCATTCATTTCCACCAAAAATCATCTTTTATCTCTCCAATCTTCATCTTTTAGCTCTACAATTGTTCAAGTAATCAAACAATTACTTCAGTAATCAAGTATTGTTTTTTTTTTTTTATTATTAATTTGTTCAAGTATACACTTTTTCATATGATCGTTAATTTGATCACTAAACATCTAGACTACATCTACAACTAAAATCATATTCATTAAGATTATATCTTCATTTAGTTTCTTTCTCGGTAAGGAATTATATATATTTTTTTCTAAACAAATACTCTTCTCCTACCAACTCATTTGTAGACACTCTGGGTAATTCAAAAAACTAGTAAAGAAAATTGAAATTCGATGTATGAAATTATTTTACGTTAGAAAACGAACAATGAAAGGGGGAAAAAATTATGAGGGCACTTTGATAGTTATGCAAAAAAGATTACGTGGGTGAGCCTTTGAAAGCGTCATTTATTTTAAAATGATTAGAGACTTGTAAAAATTTCACTACAAAGTATTAAGGTGTAGTAATCATTATTTGATATTTTTCAAAATTTATTCTAAAAATGAGAACTTAAATTTTTTTATTAACTTAATTTTGAGAAAAAAAAATTTTGACTCTGATTGGCCCATCTCTGGTTTGGCGGTTCAAGTCTGGGGGGCTGAACCAAGGTATAAACTAGCCCGCCCGGCTCGACTCGGAACTCTTTTAACCTGCTTTGACTAGGGGCTTTCCCGACCAGATAAGAACCACTAGCCGCAGGAGTAGCAGCAGGTGTCCGGTTATCTTCTCTACCTGAGGCTCGAGTCGAGCTCGTGGTCTTTGTCCCGGACGGGCTCGGGCGCGTCCTACACCAAAGGTCATCTTCCATTTTCTTCCCTCATTCTCCTCTGATTCTTTGAGGCTTCTCCTAGATTCAGTCCAAGGATTTTGATTGAAGGTCGATTTCGAGAGAGATAACAAGAAGAACACAACAAGTTGGCGATCCTTGGCTACGGCTCTAGGTAGTATGATTCTTCGTAATGTGTTGTGCAAAATACGGGATTGATGGATAGAAAAAGAAAACCTAAAAAAAATAATACGGTCGTTTCAATCTGGTGAGAAACAAAATTTTGATAAACTATATACCAGAAGAGTTCCAAAGATTTCCTGCAGTATACTGTGAATGAGAAACGAATTCTTCGAACAAAAAACATAATTGGTTTTGATACATGTAAGAGTTATTGTTCTTGAGAGAAAAACTATAAATGAACCTTAATCAGGTTATTTCTTGATTCGGTCTCTCTCATACGGGAAATTATATTAATGGTGAAATAATGATAAAATCTTACCTCTACCAGATAATCGAAACATTAAAAGTTTGTCAAACGTAAATGGAAGAAGACAAATTTATTTTAGTACACTAGTCCGAATTTATTTTTTGCTCATAAAGTTTTATGAACAACTATATTCTGTTGTGCTTGATCATATATAACGTATTATTTTTATTCATAACGCATGCCAAGAAACAAAAAGTTGATTTAGGAAGAAAAACAATTTTCAATTTGAGTTGAAAAACAAAATAAAATTTTGTCATACTGCTATGATCATTCATAATACATTATGAACAAATCATAAGGTTACGAGAATTCAAGAGATTTTACAGCTGTAGAGTATTTTGGTCAGAAAAATCAATTTTAGACCTCCCATCAATTATGATTTTTTTTTCCTAATCATTTTACTTAAAATTAAGATTAATTTTTTAAAACAAAATGGACGAAAGATCTATTTTTTATCTGAGTCAGGGCTAATTGGCTATTTCACCACTGAATCAAATTTTGAACTTGTTTTTCTTTATAATTACTAGTGTACTCAAGTGACTCCTTAAACTTTTGATCAATACATTATCTTTCTTTTGTAGGAAGTCCATAAAAACAAATTATTATACACATAGAAAGTGTTGTATGAAGATGTAAATTTAGGGTGCAAGACTCTAGTTTTGTTATCCAAATTTTCTCTATTTCACAGTAGTCTATATTGGCTTTCTTGATAGAAATCAAACAATATTAAAAACTTAGAACTAGCTTAATCCAATCATTGTAGAGATGAGGTGTTAATGTGCAATACCGAACAATATTCAATAACTTTAATTTATATTTATACAGTTTCCTCTCCATAAATCATTAGTTTAGGAAGAGTGATAATCTAAATTAGAACATACTTAATTAAAATTCTTGGTCGGGACATCATTCAGTTGTTTTATAATATGAAGGCCACAAAATTGAAGTATATTAATATTTCTAACTTTTTAAAACCTTATCTTTGAACAATATATATATATATATATATATATATATATATATATATATATATATAATATAAATGATATTTGTGACATGTCATAGTTTGTATCAATAAATTTGGATCACGATTCGAAAGGATTACTTCTTTTGAATGAATATGGCTCCTAATTTAAGTGAAAATGATAAAATTAAACTTTATGATCATAATGAAACTGGTGGTGACGAGTTTAGTGGTATTAGGAAATTGGGTTGAAGACTAAATTTTAGGCCAGCGCTTTGGGGAAAGCTAAATAGTTTCTAGAGTGTGAAGACTTGGTCAAAAATTGGTCAATTTTGTTTGACAATTTTATTTAGGGGGAAAGCAAAATACTTCTCTACCTCATCTCTCTCTCCACCTCACCTCTTTATCTTCTCCGATTACGTCGCCGACCGAAAAATTTTCTGGTCGGCGACCATGAAAAAAAAAAAAATTTCACTCACTCTCTCTAGAAACTCCGGCTAAGGGGTTTCCCTTCGTCGGAGTTTCTAGAGAGAGAGAGAGAGTGAAAAAAGCTTCTTTTTTTTTCATGGTCGCCGGCCGGAAAATTTTCCGGCCGGCGACCTAATCGGAGAAGACAAAAAGGTGAGGTGGAGAGAGAGTGAGGTGAGGTGGAGTGTTTTTTTTTTATTTCTCCCTACAATTTATTTCGCCGGAAAATTTCTAAAATTCTACATATTCCCTTTAAAATGTCACACCCCGAAAACTATTTAGCTTTCCCCAAAACGCTGGCCAAATTTTAACTTTTTTTTAGTTAAAAAGACATGTTATATTTTGTTTCGTTAAAAATTAGAAATTTGTATTTTGTTTAGTTGAAAACTCAAATTTTGTATTTCGTTTAGTTAAAAACGTAGTATCTTTTGCAAGTTGTTGAAAGTTGCTGCAAGCTTGTTGCAAAGATGTTGCAAGTTGTTGCAAACCTCTTGCAAGTTGTTGCAAAATTGTTTTAAAGTTGTTGCAAATATCTTGCAAGTTGTTACAAATTACGAAAATACATAGAGAGCTGAAGATTATTAAAATCTAGGTGAAATATTTTCACCAAAACAAAACATTTATAAGGAGTCTTGACCAAATTTTCCGTCTAGTAGTGGGTTGATGGTGGTGAGGGTGGAGTGGTGGTGGCGATGGGGAGGTGATTGATGGTGAAGAGGAAGAAGATAGCCGACTTTGAGTTGGAGATATTGATGTAGAGAAAGATAATTTTGTTTAAGTTTGTGGTCATCCAACTCAAAACCAATTGGCCATGAGTGGAGAGGACCTATACTTTATATTCTTGGTTGCTAGTTACCTATTCTCCCATGTGGGACTATTCTCACACGTCCCCTCACGTGTGGCGTTCTTTGAGCCTAACCCGTGTGTTTTTTTTATTTACGGGTGACGTGGAGCACGTGTGATTTTTAAGCCTATCACGTGTGGGCCCATCTCTGATACCATGTTAAGTTTGTGGTCATCCAACTCAAAACCAATTGGCCATGAGTGGAGAGGAACTATACTTTATATTCTCGGTTGCTAGTTACCCATTCTCCCATGTGGGACTATTCTCACAATTTTATCCAAATTCGCAAGTGTTATCCAAATATTGATGTAATCCAAATATTGATATAATAACGGGGTTATAAGGTTTCATTTGAGCATTTTCCCTCTGACATGATACTCCCTCCGTCTCATATTAAGAGTCCCACTTTGGAACTCCAACTTTTTTTCATATATTTTGTTCTTCCAGTTGTACCCTTATTTATTGTAGAAAAAGAGTCTTACTTTGAAGAGAGTCTCATTTTCCCACCTCACTAAACATCAAAGTGCCTTTATTGCAAATACTAATTCCAACAATTATAGTTGACTCAAGGTAAAGGACATTGTGGGAAGTAGATGAATTTTATATGATAAAAAAAGAAGTGGGACTCTTAATATGAGACGTCTCTAAAAAGAAAGTGAGACTCTTAATATGAGACAGAGGGAGTATTACATTTGGGATCTCAACAATTCATAACATAAATAAGCATTTTATCTTTTGGTTTCTGTTCCAAAAGCAAGTGCATAACTTCATGTAAAATGTGCTTCTATAGGCATCATTATGATTTGTAAAATTCATCCCATTGTACTTAGTTATTTTTTTCCAAGGATAGACCATCAAAAAATGGATGTATTTTTTTAAGGCACCACCCTTACAGTTTACAAACTCCAGTAGCCCTTCAAACTTGTATACAATTTGAATGGCCAAAATAAACCACTGCAGTTTGTAACATATGTGGTCCATAAAAGCACTTGAACGAAAGGAATTCTCTAAGATATTATGGAGGCGTATATGATACTTGGGCCCCAGGAGGGGGACGATGTAAGAAAAATTACCAACTTGACCCTCAGTCCGAGTGTTATATTTGGTTATTTACTAAAATCGCCTTTTGGGGGAGAAGCATGGATTGTTAGTGTGGACGATTTAGAAGATATAATTGGAGGACATGCATGGTTAGGTTCCATTTGTATACTTGGTGGAATCTGGCATATCTTAACCAAACCCTTTGCATGGGCTCGCCACGCACTTGTATGGTCTGGGGAGGCTTACTTGTCTTATAGTTTAGCTTCTTTACATGTCTTTGGTTTCATCGCGTGTTGTTTTGTCTGGTTCAATAATACTGCTTATCCTAGTGAATTTTACGGGCCCACTAGGCCAGAAGCTTCTCAAGCTCAAGCATTTTGTAGGCTCAATCAACTTCAAGAGTTTTTCTCTCAACAAAAAAAAAACTTCAAGAGTTTTTTTAAAAGAGGACAAGGAGCTAGCTTGGGCAGAGCTTCACTATCATAGGAACATACTTCTTAGCAGTGCCGTGCCTGAGAATTTGAGGGCCCAGTGCCAAAATTTAGTTTGGGCACTCTGTATAATCAAAATATAAATAAAATATACACAAAACAATAAACATGTTCAAAATAATTTGACCATGTAAAGATAATTGATTGTTTATTTATCCACTCAAAATGTGTTTAAAAGGCATTCGAAACAAAAAAAATTACTTGAAATTTTTCTCCTTATATTTTTTATAGCGAAAACATCAACTAACGGTTCGTAATCAATCTTGTCTAAGAATCCACTTTCAGTGCTGAGCAAAGCTAATGAAATAATTGTTCCACTCACAATTTTTAAGAAAAAAATTAACTATTAAGAACTCTAACAGACTAATTAATCTGATAAGAAATTTAGTCGTCATGGAAATAAATGATTTTTTTAAAATGGAAAGATATGATTTGTAATAAGAAAGGAGAGAAGAAAAAACAATATTGTAATGTGTAATAATAATAAAAAGATTGATCGAGAACAAAATATGATAAATATAAAAAGCCCAAGAAAAACTAGAAAGAAAGTTTCTAATACCAAAAGAAACTACAAAGTAGAGAAAGAGAAAAAAATTTAAGGGAGAGGCTGTAGGCGCCTCCCAAAACTACTGTAGGGGCCTCCCCTCTTTAGGCGCCTCCCAAAACATCTATAGGGGCCTCTTGAGCACCTCCATCTTCTTCTTCTCTTCTTCGTTTTTCTTCTTTCTCTCTCTATTTTCAATCTAACAATCAACCAACTAAAATCCATTAATCTTCAAAAAGATTAAAAACAAGATTAAACCCTGAACTCTAAACCCGTTTTCAATCGTTTTCGGCTTCCTTCTCTCTCTACTTTCTTTATCTTAAACCAACTCAAAAACATAATGAAAACCCTAGATTTTGCCAGCCAACTTCGAAAGCGTGATGAAGAACCCCTAGATATGTTGTCCAAATTCGAAAGTGTGATGAAGAAATCCTAGATCTACTGTCCAATTTCAAGTGTAATGAAGAACCCCACCATTAATGAAGATCCAAACCATTAATGAAGAAACCCTAGATCTACTTTCTCTATCTTCTCTCGGACTGATCAGTCCCAAGTCTAAAGGATGGCCTCGGCTTGGGCCAGTCCTAGACCTATCGGACTGGACAGTCGGACCTATTTCGGACTGGGCCAGTGCGAGGCAAAACTTTGAGCCTCGGACTGGTCAGTCCGAGTGGGGGGCGCTTATAGGTGTCGGGTGTTGACTACGGTCAAACAGCAATTGGAGGCCCCTATAGCATTTTGAAGAGGCACCTTTAACGCGCCCAAAATTTAATACTCCTAAGTTTTACCCTAATTACTTTACCCTAATGGTTGTAAAGTGGGGCCAAGTGAGTTTACCCAAATTTAATTGCTGAGCAAGATAGAGAGAGAAAAATTGAAAGGGACTGTCAGACATGGTTGTAAAGTGGGGAGATTTAAACCCTCCTTACTGAATTTACACCTTAAGAAGAGGTGGTCAATTGTTCCTCGTTTTCGAAACAAAATGCACAAAGTTTGGTTCCGATGTATTGAATTTCATTGATATAGCCTTCACTGGTATTGCAATGTTTACGACTCTCCATATGAAACAGAGTACCCTTGGAGCTAAGCTTTGAATTTGCCAAAGTTTACACCATGGGAAGGCTGCATTAAAGCTTTGTTGATTGAAGGCAACGCTTGCTCGACCATGATTGTTTTGTAGAGCGATTTTGAAGAAAATTTCCCCTTCTCGGTTAGAGTCCAAATGACTTAATCTTTTTGTGTTATTCTAGATATAGGACTCTTGAGTTTTTCCTGTGCCGAAAGATCATGAAACACCCTTCTGACTAACAGTCGATTCCAACTATGAGTGTCCTGATCAATAAGGTCGGATACCCAAAATACTGTTTGGGCTTCTTCATCAATTAAGTTCCTTCTTGGTTTGAAGTTTATAATGGTGGGTACCCATGGGTCACTCCACACTTTTATATCGTTTCCATCACCTACAAGAAAACATCTCCCTTTTTCAATGTAGCTTCTCATACTCAGCATACTCTTCCATGTTTTAGTAGCTAATGATGGGCTTTTATGTTTCCAGAAGTTCTCCTGTTTTAGGTACTTAACCTTTAGCAGTTTGACCCAAATTGCTTGAGGTTCGTTTAAGAATCGCCATACAAGTTTTCCAACCAAAGTCATGTTAACACTACTCAAATCCCTGATTTCGACCTTGTTTGAAATTCTTCTTTAATTTTTGCCATCCTACATAGTGCATCTTACTTTGATCAACATCATGCCCCCACCAAAAAGATGTTGGTATTTTTCTAATTCATCTAGTACCTTTTTAGGCGCTATCTTGGAAGAGAGAAAATACACTAGGATGCTTGCTAATTAATTCTTCAATAAAATTGTTCGTCCTGCATGAGATAGTGTATTACGCTTCCATCTTGACTGTTTGTTCGATACTTTCTGGATAATAAAGTCGTAAGAGCAACACAAGTGTTTCGACTTCAGCAAAAAATGTCCCAAATACTTATCTGAGTCTAACATTTCTGTAACTTCTACAATTGACATGATCTGATTCTTCTTGTCTACAGGAGTATTTCGGCTAAAATGGATTGCTGATTTATGGTAATTTATCAATTTTCCAGAATATTCTGAATAACTGTCTAGTATTTTCTTCAGCTGCATGATATTATCTTCTGTTGCCTGCCCAAAGAAAAATAGGTCATCCGCAAACATCAGATGACTAATAGGAGGGGCGTACCTGTTAACTTTTAGCCCGTTATATATCCCTTCATGTTCTGCTTTGTCTATTAATCTGCTGAGAATTAGGTTAGGTTAATTATGTTAGATGACATTAACATGACGTTTTTTAATCAAGAATGTTGATGAGGCCACAAAAATTTAGTTCGTACTTTGAACCACCGAAAACTCAGGACCGACCCTGACCGCACGCTTCGAAGTCAGCTACGTATCCACACCTTTTTGGCAAGAATGAATATTCAAACTACTTATCATCCTTGAGCTATATATGCATTCCTCCGATAAGAAAGCAGAGCACATGTTCTACTTCACATTCTTGTCACAAAACTCACAAATTATATGCAATGTGGGATGTTATGATCTCACCCACCCACTAGATCGAAGAACAAATT
>BEHA01000608.1:13664-34280 GCA_002897215.1 Eschscholzia californica subsp. californica
GTTTTCGCATTGAACTCCGTAAATGAGACCTGAGAAAGAAAATCAAACAAATCATCAGAGTAACCGCTCGAACTAGACTAACTAACCCGAGTTAAGAGATTCAGATGGGACATTTTCATGTCTCATCAGATGCAAATTCGACTCGACCTCACAGCCAAGTTAGTGGGCCTCACGGCAGAACTAGTTAGAGGGCCTCACGGCCGAGTCCATTTGGGTTAGAATTGAGAATTTCTATGTTTGATTATTTCCTATTAAGTCTAGGTTTAGAAGTTTCAACCTTTGAGTATCTTTGATATTTAGGATTCCTAGTTTGAGTCTATCTTTCTATGTTTGAGTATCTTTGATATTTAAGAATCCTAGTTTATGTCTATCTACAAGAGTATAAGTTCCTATAAAAGGGAGTCAAGTCTGTCATTGTTAATCACCTTTCGGAGAACTATTACTCAAAGTTTATCGTTTTCCCTTTATTTTGATCATTCTTTATTCAAGTTTTATTATCTTTATTATTTCCGTTGCGTCTACATTAAGTGGTATTCAGAGTCATCAAAGTTCTGGAATTCTTTTCATGAACTTTAGCTCTTATATATCAATGGATTTTTCGTCTTATAATGATGAAAGTTTTTTTGAAGAAAGATCGAATTGCGAAGAAGATGAGTTATCTTACCAAGATGATTATTTCAATGATCGACAAGAAGATAACTTATTCTACTATGAAAAAGAAAAATTCGATTAGTCAAATATGGATGATTTCAGATTCAATTGAGACTATTCAAAACACAACTACGAATACGAAAAAACGTAACGTGCCATTAGTCCATATTTTACGAAAATCCTAAAAGGCCGTTAGACATAGAGATGTCACAATTTTCCACAAATAGCGAACCTAGAAACGAATCTAGGATACATACTTTGTTTTATGAATGTCATATTTTGTACGTATGTATATGTGAATGCATAGAATAGTATTGCCTTTAGATAAGTAATCAACTCTTGTTTCTAAGCACAAGTGAGATCATGGTTCAAGTGGGAGTAATCAATGGAGGTTCAAGGACGTAAATCCGAACGAACCATAGGTGAACAAGACGTAACCTAAAAGATTAGATATTTTAGGGGTTATACTAGGAACTAATTAATTCCTTACGCAAACCCACATAAACTTTACGTAATAAGTCATGAATGGTTATGATAGAGTTTACAGTAACACATACTTGATAAATTACGTAAAAGTTCCCAAAAAGAATTTTGAGTAAAACCTACTCAGATTAAGACACCTGCTAAGCCCTTGTTCATCGATGGTGGGTCTACCTCTGCAGGTGCTATCTTTAACCTCGGAACAGTACGGGTAGACCTATGAAGAGGTTTACATGTCTAAATGGTTACTCGCAACGAGTCAGCAAAATGGTTTTAGACTTCGAGGCAAAGGATGAATATAACACATAAACGTGTTATTCATCAACCAAGAGTCATAGGAGTATGACCACTAAAGAGTTACTCACCCAAGACGATGGGGTTAAGGGCAGTGCCCTAGTACGCTTAACCTCAAAAAAATGGGGTCCTGGAATCGCATTATTCAATCGGGGATGATTTTCATTGAATAATGTGGCAAAACTGAGTTTTGCTATAATAATAAATTTTAGGATTTTGCTTTTCCTTTTAGTGTAGAGTATATATGACTATTAGAAAATGGTTTTCCAACCTTCGTTCATTCCTCAAGAAGAAATAAAACGAAACTTATTTCCTTGATTGGAATATTAGAATCCGAGAAACGCTCTCGAACTCGAAACAAAAGAAAACGTCCGAGAATATCCCATTCCTAATGTTCGATGTTACCTCCGTTTGTGAAGACAACTGAAAGGAACATTAAGAAACGTTTGAATCTAAGAAACAAGTTTTTCAGATTTAACAACCAAAGGAATGTAAGAAGAGTTCTTATGATTCATAAGGCATAAGGGTTAGAGTTTTAAAAGCAATGGCTAGGCCATTACAGAAAACTACCCTAAGTACCTGGAAGACAAAGAAACGGAATTCAGAATTCCGGTTCTTGTATCTTTGTAAACATAGTTAGTTTCGAAAATATAGTAGACTCCCTTCATCAGGTGTTTAAAACGGATGTGCAGCTCAGTAGGAGCTCAAGTGAATTACATACTTGACTAAAAGGAGTAGAAGCAAGTGATTGTTAAGGATGCTGAATTGGATCAAAGTCTTCTTGTAGACACTGATCTAGCTTAGAACTTAATAAGTGTTATTATGTTTTTCTAGAAACATCTAATGTTTTAAACCAGTGCTAAATTAACAAAGTCGGTTGTAGGAGAACTGAAACATTTACAATGATACTATAGGCTACAATCAAAGGATTCAAACCGGTCAACTCTGGTTTTGTCATTGCGTCAAATTGACATAAGACACATGAGAAAGATCCAATGGTATGGATTTCTAAGTCTAATGATTTAGAATCATACGACACATGTGAATTTTATTCAAAACGACTATTTGACAAGTCATCTTTTCAAAAGGAAGATATGACTAGTGAACTAATAATCTTCATACATACGGATGTATGTAAAACTATAAATACACTAACTAGAGTTAACCAGAATCCACCTGACAAAAATATAAGTCATTCGATTGGATCGAGATTATGAATATTTAAGTCAAGAATTTGACGACCATCAAAGAAGTTGAGAAATAGTTTCTCATCTTGCTCCAACAAACACATCATATGGGTGATGAGTCTAGTGGGAGTAATCGAGCATGTAAGACATGAGTCGATTAATGATGGGTATATGCCAATCTCCGAACAATTTCTGGGATATATTCTCGACAAGGTCCTTCTTCCTACCAAACCACATTCCGTCTAAAAGCTGAAAGAGAAAGTATTTCTTTATGAATAAAGAAACATAGGAGATTCTTCTACAATCCATCAGAGATCAAAGAGTTTGTTGCTCGTGACGTGTCTTGCTTGAAATAAGAGTTATTCCAATAAGACAAGTGGGAGAAATTTAAGATATCGAAGAAATTCGATAAGAGCAACAAACTGACAATGGTATTAAAAACCAATGGTGGTATACTAATGTCAGAAATTGAGGTTCATATCTACTCTAACTGATAGATATGAAAATAGTGGTGGAGATAGTAGATCTCTGAGATCCTTCCGCATAAGTCGAATTAGATTCGCAGGAGAGCCCTCAAGAAGTTGAGAGCGTTTCAAAGTTGCTCAAACACCATGTAGGCCTTGAAGGCTCATAGATCTGTCTCAAAAGACTAAATCTTACTGAAGAAGAGATGAGCTACCTACACAAAAGCTATGATGGAATCACTCTGAAATATGGCTTGGAGTCATAAGATCATAATGGAATTCACGTCTGAAATCAAGTTTGGAACTCACTACAAAAAAAGTGGTCATTAGGGACAGCTCAAAACCGTCCCCAATGAACTATTTTCTATCCCAAACAGTTACTAGGGACAGTTTTCAATCTGTCGCTGATACTGGCGTCCCCAATACTATTGGGGGCGAATATAGCGACGGATGGGATCTCATCAACATACTTTCATATTATAAACTTTCTTCGGATTAATTGGAGACGCAATAACACCTTTACAACTCTCATTCCCGAGAAGATAAAATCCTGAAACCTAAAGATTATGGGAGATTAGAGGTGTAGATACATCAATACAATCAAATAAACTCAAAAGGTTCTCATCAACATACTTTCATATAATAAACTTTCTTTAGATCTACACAATCTCATAAGCAAAACATACGAAGTTTTCTCACAATAATAAACTAGATATTGAAGTTAGTTCTTACCTTAAACACAAGATTCATACTAGATCTATGTCTTCTTCTTCAAGTTTCTTCTACACTATTCTCCTTTTACTTTCTCTCTCTAGATTGTTCTTAAACTAGTCAAAAAAAAAAAAAATCTCTACACCCTTTAAATTAATTTCATGAGACTTTTTCCCTTTTTACCCCTTCTAGTTTGATTAAATCATTTACTCAAGCCCATATTTCATAGTAGGGCCTAACCTAAATTTGGTTTAAAAGCCCACTTTCAACATCTCCCCTTAAAAACCAAATTTCCATAGCTTCTCATACCTAACATCCACTTCAATCTTTCAAGACATCGTGCTTCAAAAGTTGTTCATCAAACTTTTCTTTTCCGGGAACACTGTTTAAGATTGTCAACTTGACATCAAATTTATAACTTTTTCATGAATATTTACCCGCTATATAGATCCATATTTTCATATGAACAAAAAGAATAAATAGCTTACTAAAATTAATGTCGACTATTTGCTTGTAACTTTTATCTACAAGCCTTGCTTTGTACTTTTGGACTTCACCACTTGCATTCTTCTTTTGTGTGTACGCACAATTTACACCAATAGACTTGTACCTCTTTGCCAACTCATATGCATCGTTCTTTTCAATTGTATTAATTTCTTCATCCATTGTTTTTTTCATTTTTTCTTCTTGAATGACTTCTTCATGACTAGTAAGATCATAATCCATGAGAAAGCAACATAAGCTCACTTCTTTATTATCAATAACTTCATAAATCTCTCTCAAGCTTCTTATTTTCATTGGTCTTGCACTAGAACTTCCTTCCCATGATGAGGATGATGGAGATGAAGATGACGTGATGATGATGTTCTACACATTGCTGTTTGTGGCTCTCTTTGAATTTTGTTTAGTGCTTCTTCTTCTTTTTTTACCTTGAAGCTCAAGTTCAACTTGAATAGTTTCTTTTCCTATCCATTCCCGTGTCATTCCTTCTACAAATACAACATCTCTACCAAGGATAACTTTATTGGTAGTTGGATTAAATAACTTATAACACTTTGTTTGCTCACTATAACCAAGGAAGATGCATTTTTCACCTTTGTCATCAAGTTTTGTTCTTCTTTCTTCCGGTATCTTTGCATAAGCAATACATCCAAATATCGTTAAATGAGATACACTAGGCTTGTAATATCCCCCTGCCTCTTGCGGTTTCTTCATATAAACACTTTTAGTGGGACATCTATTTAACAAGTATACGGCACATGCAACGGCCTCACCCCAAAATTCTCTAGACACTTTTTTCTTTTAACATGCTTCTTGTCATGTTTAATATGGTGCGATTTTTCCTTTCGGCTACTCAATTTAGTTGTGGCGTGTATGATGGGGTAAGTTCGTGAATCATTCCATGTTCTTTACAAAACATATCAAAGTCTCTTGAAGTAAATTCCCCACCTCTATCTGATCTTTGTTTCTTGATAACATACCCACTTTGTTTCTCAACCATATTCTTGAATTCCTTAAACACTTCAAATACTTAGGATTTATTTTTCAAGAAGTATACCCATGTTTTTCTACTATAATCATCAATAAAAGTGAGAAAGTAATTGTTACCTCCATTTGTCATTGGCTTCAATGGACCACAAACATCGATATGCACAAGCTCTAGAGGATTGTAAGCTCTCCACCTTCATTCTTTAGAGAAAGTTATTTTATGACGTTTCCCAAAGATACATCCTTCACACACTTTATTTGGGTGATCAATATATGGTAAACCCCTTACCATGTAGCCAAAGCTTTCATTCCATCAAAATTTAAATGTCCAAGTCTCAAATGCCACAACCAAGATTTATCTTTCACAATAGAGTTTAAGCACTTTGCATCACCATGTTGAATGTTTAAAGAAAATAATCTATTCTTTGCCATTTTCACCTTAGCAATTAGAGTTCCACTTTTATGTCTTAATGTGAGATGAAGATCCTTCAATCTTA
The DNA here is from genome assembly GCA_002897215.1 of Eschscholzia californica subsp. californica. NCBI lineage: Eukaryota > Viridiplantae > Streptophyta > Magnoliopsida > Ranunculales > Papaveraceae > Eschscholzia > Eschscholzia californica. The sequence continues at coordinate 19,437 of BEHA01000608.1, forward strand.
TATCGTAGTCTTTTTCTAAAAGTTGCCCCAAACTTAAAATGTTATTTTTCATTGCGGGAACATAATAAACATCGAAAATATAGTTATGCTTTCCATTTTTGAGTTGAATGAGGATATTACCTTTCCCTAGCACCGGAATCATTGAGGAGTCGCCGAACTTTACACACCCTTTCACACTTTCATTCACTTCAACAAACAATTCTCTTTTTCCACAAATATGATTACTTGCACAGGTGTCGAAATACCAAGTATTTGTTTGTGATTCATCAAGTCCATCACAAGAAAAAAGTAATGTAGGATCTACATTAATTTCTACATCATTCTCAACAAGATTTGCATCTTCACGTACCTCATTTTTTTTGTTATACCAACATTCATTACTATAATGTCCTAGTTTGTGACAATTATAACATTCAATATCCCTTTTATCTCTACCTTGCATATTATAGGGTCTAGTAAAATTTTCCTTTTCTCTTGGTTCATTTGTTCTTCCTTTATTAAAGAATTTTCTTCCTCTTTGGCTTTCAAAGCCACTTCTACTATTATCATAACCTCTACCATAATCCTCATAGTCTTTTTCTTTTTGGGACGAATATTGTTTTTCTTCTAAGGTGACTTTTGCTTGAAGTATTTGATCCATCGAATAATTTGAAGAGCTTGCAACATTTCTATTCACCCTTTGTTCATGAATTTGCAATGTTCCCATCAATTCATCCACCGTCATAGATTCCAAGTCTTTTGACTCTTCAATAACAATGACCACATTATCAAACTTAGGTGTCAAAGAGCGTAAGATCTTCTCCATCACCCTAACACCATCACATTTTTCACCACACCTTCTCATTTCATTAATATTACACAATACTCTTGAAACATAATCGGAGACAAGTTCCCCTTCATTTATGCTTAACTTTTTGAATTCACCACGCAAAATTTGAAGACGAGCCTTTACCACTTTATCAACTCCTCTAAATGAATTCTTGAGAATACTCCAAGCTTCTTTCGATGATTTTGCTTGAGACACTTTTTCAAATGTAGGAGCATCAATTCCTTGATATATGAGAAACAAAGCTTTTTTATCATTCTTTCTTGATTCCTTAAGAACATTTTTTTGTAGATCATTCATAATATCCTCTTCTTCTAAACTTGGTTTTACATAACCAACTTGAACAATATCCCACAAATCTTGAGATCCCAACAATACACTCATTTGGATAGACCAATGTCCATAATTTTCCTTTGTTAACCTAGGTATTTGAGATTGTACCATATTTGCCATATTTCTTACAAGATCCCCAAATTTTTACTAACCCTAAATTCTCAAAATGTTAAAATGATAAGCTTATATGACTCTGATACCAATTTGTTGGAGATTAGAGGTGTAGATACATCAATACAATCAAATAAACTCAAAAGATTCTGATCAACATACTTTCATATAATAAACTTTCTTTAGATCTACACAATCTCATAAGCAAAACATACAAAGTTTTTCACATTAATAAACTAGATATTGAAATTAGTTCTTACCTTAAACAAAAGATTCATACTAGATCTATGTCTTCTTCTTCAAGTTTTTTCTACACTATTCTCCTTTTACTTTCTCTCTCTAGATTGTTCTTAAACTAGTCAAAAAAAAACTCTATACACCCTTTTAATTAATTTCACGAGACTTTTTTCTTTTTTTACCCCTTCTAGTTTGATTAAATCATTTACTCGAGCCCACATTTCATAGTAGGCCCAAATCTAAATTTGGTTTAAAAGCCCATTTTCAACAAGTTATTCATTTGGTTTCTTGCAAATTGTGGAAGCGATGGCAATGATTTTGGCTGTCAGAGCCCATGGAAACATTCAAGTGGTACTTTGATATCTTAGTAGAAGTTTGTATGGAGCAATTACACAAATTAGAAGAGAAAAACCATGATACAGTGAGGAGCTGAAACAACAATCAGGCGTCAATTAGTATAAGAGATTTTATATAAAATCTTGCCTTTCCATTGACAATTCTTAAGTACACTTTGAATAAAAACAAAACCTGATAGATATACTATATGAGAGATAAAGCAATTTTACTTGGGGTTTGGCGGAGACAAAAGAAGTCTTAGTTGTGCCTACTGTATTTTCAATATAGAGAAGGAAAGAGATTTGGAAAAAAGAACAGCGATGTGCCTACATCAAGCACGTCACAGGATTTAGTTATTCTAGATAACAAGGTAAAATAAATTGTTGGAGGAATCGTGGTTGATACAAGCCTTCGAACAAATTATGCACAAAAAGATGGCCACATATGCCTTGATGAGTCTTAAGTAGAGAACTTGTCAACGTAAAATAATCTAAAAACGAATCAAAACTTCCCAATTAAGTAAGAAAGCATGCACCACCAACCTTAAAAGAAGCATTAACATAACCAAAAGAATCTCGTGAGATATAGCTTCGAGGAATCCTACTCATCCAATAGTAGTTTTCCTGCAAGATCACAGATTTATCAAGAACAAAATGAGAGATGCATCTATAAACGACTAAATTGCGATAAAATATACAATTATTGGATTATAAATTTACCTACAACTCGTTTTCATGGGCATATTGCATTCAAAAATAATTGAAACATATCCGATCAGCCAATAGCAAAAACCTACCATCTACTAACAAGAAAATGTATATCAAATAAACTTCAGGATTGTGCCATCTATTTAAATTTCCAGTGTAAAATGTCATCGCTATATTTCCCATGAGAAAGACGCTTCACTCACTGGAACAAACAAAACAAACTAAGAAATCAATTAAGTAGAATATTTAATTTCATCTTCAAACAAGGGAAACCCAATAGTTGTAAGATTGTGGTGAAGCTCCATGAAGGAAAATTATAGTACCACACTGGTAATCAGAAGATCCTGCATACACACATTTAGACAATCATAAACAAAAAATTATAGGACAATAGGTAAAAGTCCTAGAAAGATTAGAGTCATCAACACTTGTTTTCCTCACAAATTTTCATGTTTTCCAGAGCTAACATAAGAACAATAATCTTCCCTTATCTTCTACAAAGCCAACACTTTCTCAACAGCCCAAAGGCCAAAAATCCTTCCAAAGAATGATCCATAAAAATTTCATCTTCAAACAAAATAAACCCTAAAACAATTTAGTGGATTGTTACTCCTAATAACTAGGGTTAGGAAAAGAAAAAAAGGAGACGAAGAAGAAACTCAATCAAAGAATAGAGGGTACCGATGGAAGCAATCGATTCCTCTGATTTCTCCAATCTCACTTCAATTTCTCTAATTTCCTGGTTAACAGTTGTATTAGAAGAAAAAGAATAATCCGCAGTCTCTGAAGAAAATAAATAGAGGATAAGTAGCAAAAGAAAGTCGAATCAGACCAGAAGAAGAAAAACGAGAGATGAAGGAAAAAATTGAGAGAGAGGGAGGGAGGAAAGAAAAAATAAAAATTTGGAAATGTTTTGTTTTGACCGCCAGTTTACTTTTTTTTGTTGGGCGGGAAATATTAGCGCCCAAAAAATCAGGCGCCTTCATAAGCGTCCCTATTGTAAATTTATTGGGGACAAACATTAAAAAATTGTTCCTATTCTAAAGATATTAGGGACACACGTAAAATAATTGTCCCTATTAGTTTTTTTTTGTAGTGACTTGATCTATCTGCTTAAAAGAATAGTTCCTGTTAAAATATATTTTTCAAAGAGTTTTGAAAAGCTGACAAGAATGGAAATATTAGTGTTTCTCAGAGCTAGACTAGAAAAGAAGGTAAAAGAGTTCTTGGTTTAGACCATGAAAAGACCATCTCTCAAGTCACGATGCTTAAGACCATAATGATCAATCACTAAGCAAAAGAATATGCACATGACACATTCCGAAGGAGAGTGGACCATCCTCTAAGTGACAATTGCAAGCTTTAGAAATCCATCGAAGGATTGAAGCATGCAAGTAGGAGTAGGAATCTTCGATTCTTCAAAGTAATCAAAAGTTGATTTCTTTAAGAATGAAGATAAATCTTGAATTCAGAAAGTTCAAGAAGGTTAGTGGGACTGACGCAGTTTTCTTTGGTCTGGTATGTAGACGACATACTAGAGATTGAGAACAACATTCTGATGTTGAAAAAAGTTTAGAACTGACTCAATAAAAAGGACCACACACAAAGGTGAAAGGTTGTTGGGCATTGATGTGACACTAAAATGTCACATTTGAAGAGCCTAACTTAGACTAATTATTCCTTTTCGAGTGTTATCAATAATATTTTATGTGTTTTTCATGTTAGGTACCTATTTTGGAGTTAGACATGAAAATCGAAATAAAGAGAGCGAATTATCACTATCATTTCTAGTCTATTTTGGTGTTTTTCATGAATATCCGACATTTTCATGAATATCCGACATTTTCATGAATATCCGACTTACAGGAATAAAGTATGTAGTTGTTTGTGGCTTTATACGAGAATATATGTCATGAATATCCGACTGAACCTCGTTAAATATGGTGTCATTTATTTTATATTCAACCATCTTCGATTATCACCTAATCGTGAATTTACATGGTATCAGTGAAGGTTAATCAATCCTGATTCAAGCTTCCGCAAAAATTTCCAATGTTTTTACTTTTGTTGTGATATAATAATCAATCAATTACTTTGACGAATTTTTATTTCTCGAACTTCTTCTCATGTATGACACCGCGTGGTCTCTAAGTTAGCTTTCCGAAGCATAACGTTAGATCTATCTAGAACTCAAAGGTATGTAATAAAAGTTTTCAATGATTTAACTAGGATTGTTTTATCTTATTTTTTACTTCATATTTTCTATTTGGTTCTTATGCAGGATAAAGGTCCCATAAAGGTGCATCACCATGCGCCATCGATTATGATCGGGTTGCCCCATCCAACATAATGTGAAATGTCCATTGAGATTGACTACATCTTGGGGGATCATGGAGCTAGAGGTCAAGGCTATCAGATTTTCATACCATAAACTCGATAAATTGTTGATCATTGCTTTTGTCGAGATGTATAGTATGAGGATACCAACCCTTTCCCCTTACCATATGGAGAGACTATGATAGCATCACAAAGGTGTAAACTCAAGTGTGAGGGTAAAGATAGCTGGAAAAGAAACTATACTAAATAGATGAAAAGATGATGCGAGGGGTTTGATGATTAAAAGATAAAAGATTAAAGAAGCAAAATGAAATGCAAAAAAGTAAAACGGGTGATAGAGGTGTCAAGGGTCTGGAATCAATCGTGATTTTATCTCCCGACTCCTACAGTAGACATTTCTAAGCATCACGTATATTTGGAGATCATACTTTGTCAAATGAGCGTCCAAGTAGGGTAATATAAAGTCATCGAGAATGACCCTTAGTCGCCTTACTAAGCGATATGCATGACATATCACATGAAAGTGGATCGAGACATGCAATAACAAATCGATATCGATCCTATCACCTAATAAACTAACTAAATGAGGTCCTTGACAAAACAGATGAAAAGAGATTAAAACTATAATCGAAATAACATTATAAACCAATTTTATAACAATTTATCGAAACACATACATAGTGTAAGAAATCCTTATTCAAGAACTTGATTTTATTTTCAATCGAATTCTTCTTCTATTACAGATATCTATATTTATACAATTAGAAAAGAAGAAAGTAAAACAGAAAATAGAAAAAAAGAAAAACAAAAAAGTTAGTTATGATAATAAACTGACTTCAACTCACTTTTCTTGTTTCAGCTCAATTGGAGTTATGATGGTGCCTTTAGCAACTCTTCTCTACTCATAGTTGTGATGGCCTTTAATTGTTTCTACTGGGCTTGACCGAGAGAGTATCTCTTTGACTGGTCATACTTAGTCAGAAATTACCTAAGTATAAAAGGCAAAATTATGCCCTAATTCCTTTTTGTAACCTTACACAAACCCTAGTTTCACAGCCCCCCTCAAACCGAAGGTGACGAAACACGATGAACCATCAGTTTGCTCCTGAAAAATGCAATGAGATCAGGCGAAACCCCTTTGGTGAAGATATCTGCGAGTTGTTCCTTCGTTGGAATATGAAGAACAAGCACAGTACCATTCGAAACTAAATCACGAACAAAATGGAAATCTACTTCGATGTGTTTTGTTCGAGCATAAAAGATAGGGTTTGAGGCGAGATATTTAGCACTGATGTTGTCACAATAGAGAGTAAAAGGAGTCTTCAAAGAACAACCAATTTCATCCATCAGGTACGATATCCAGACCAACTCAGTTGTTGTATTTGATAGAGACTTGTATTCGGCCTCAGTAGAGGATTTGGCAACAGTAGCCTGCTTTTTCGAACTCCATGATATCAGACTCGAACCAAGAAAAACACAATACCCTCCTGTTGATTTTCGAGAGTCTGGACACCCAGCCCAATCCGAATCAGTGAAGGCAGTGAGGGTTGACAAATCACCATGAGAAAGCCTAATACCAGAACCCAATGAGCCCTTTATATAGCGTAATATCTTTTTGACAATTACTAAGTGAGATGTTGTTGGTTTATGCATGAATTGTGCTGCATAATTAACCCCAAACGAGATATCTGGACGAGTCAAAGTCAGATACTGCAAGGCTCCAACCAAGCTTCTATATTTTGTTGGACATGAGAGCTCTTCCCCATATGTAAGTGATACCCTCTGACCACTTGAGACTGGTAGTTTAGAAGGTTTTGAATCTAATAAATTTGCCTTCTGTAGTAATTGTAAAGCATACTTATTCTGAGTTAGTATCATTTGTCTGTTGTCTTGATCATGAGATACTTTAATGCCTAGAAAGTAGGCCAGTGTACCCAAATCCTTCATTTTGAAAGCACAACTCAGATCCTTGATAAGAGAATTGATTTGAGAAACATCACTGCCTGTGAGGATGATATCATCCACAGATAGTAACAAGACAATAGTACCTGTTGTAGACTGAAAAACAAACATTGAGTGATATGTCTTGCTTTTAAGAAAACCATATTGCAGAAGAAAGGCTGCAAATTTGTTGAACCTGGCTCTTGGGGCTTGTTTTAAGCCATACAGAGCTTTATGAAGATGACAGACATGATCATCTTTCCATTCTATCACAAAACCAGGGGGCTAAACCATAAACACTGCCTCCTCAAGTGTTCCATGCAAGAAAGCATTTGAAACATCCAACTGTTTTATATGCCATGATTTAGTAATAGCAACAGTGAGAACAATCCTTATTTTGTTGGCTTTTACTACTAGACTGAATGTTTCTTCATAATCAACTTCTTCCTGTTGGTGAAAACCTTTTGCAACCAATCTTGCCTTGTACCTTTCAATAGAACCATCACTTTTCTGCTTTAATTTGAATACCCAACAGAGCTTGAAATTCATCATTCATAGCCTTTGTCCATTCAGCATGTTTGGCAGCCTCCTTATAGGTTTTGGGTTCAGTGGGTAATTGTAGAATGGACAAATAGGCAACATTTAAAGTGTGAGGGGATGAATAGTGAGCCACAAAATCAGATGGTAACTGTTTACTTTTGATAATCCCATTTCTGCCTCTAGTTGTGATATGAGCAGGCTGCTGAATAGGGATTGAACTAGGTGATCTTGCTGTGGTGTACTAATAGAGCTATTAGAAATGCCCAAATCACTGGAAAGCACATCCCTAGACGCTGAATTGGTTGGTGGACTAATAACAATATCAGGTGTCCCTAATTCAGTGTCAGGAGTCTGTCTAATAGACAAGGGAGGCAAGGGTAATGAAATATGTGGCAGACTAATCTGATCACCACTAGACTGTTTCTTAGAGATGTTGGCATAAGGAAAAGTTCCCTCATCAAAAGTAACATGTCTAGATATATATAATCTTTTGGTATTTTGCTCAAAACACCTATGCCCTTTGTGTTCATTCCCATAACCAAGAAAAACACATTGAGTACTCTTAGGACTGAGTTTATCTTGCCTAAGTGTTCCTAGATGTGGATAGCAGGCACATCCAAACACTTTTAAAGGAGAATAATCAGGTGTGACATGAAAAAGTACCTCAAAAGGTGAAGAACCTTGAAGTGTCTTAGTGGGCAATCTATTGATTATATAAACTGCAGTGTTAAAATAATCAAACCACAAAGTTTTGGATAATGAACAGTGAATAGAAAGAGTATTACCTAGCTCAGTAATGTGTCTATGCTTTCTTTCTGCTTTGCCATTCTGTTGAGGAGTATATGGGCAAGAACTCCTGAAAAGAATTCCATTTTTGTCTAAAAAACTTCTGAATTCCCCTTTCATAAGTTCTTGAGTCCCATCAGATTGAAAGTAAACTATTTTCTCTTTGAGAAGATTCTCAACAGTAGCTTTGAAATGACTGAAACACTTAATACTATCAGACCCTACTTTCATAGCATATATCCAGTTGTACTTGCTGAAATCATCAAGAAAAAGAATGTAATATTTGGCCCCATTTGGTGTGAGCACAGGGGCTTGTCCCCAAACATCACAATGTACCAAGTATAGTGGAGTATTTGTAGTGGTAGAAGAGTCCTCAAATGGTAAACACTTACTTTTACCCATTGCACAAGATGAACAGAAAATACTTTCATTTGAGTTAGATAGAGATATTTTATTATCCTTATGAAGTTGTTTAAGTACACCACTGTTAGAATGTCCAAGTCTTGCATGCCATATTTCATAACTTGTGGTAGTATGAGCTAAATGAGCTGAATAAGACCTATTTTGCAGAACACTGTTATGAACTTCTATGGGGTAGAGATTATTTTTCATTGGACCTTCAGCTAACAATTTTTTTGACCAAATATCTCTAATACTATAGCCCCAAGGCATAATCTCAACTGAGCATGAGTTGTCCTTAGTAAATTTGGAGATGGATAAGAGATTTCTCTTGAGATTAGGTACACACAAGACCTTATGTAAATCATAAGTATGAGTAGAGGTAGATAACTTTGAAGAACCAGTGCTAGAAATAGGTAAGAACTTACCACTGCCCACATGACTGCTTCAGTGCCTTGATAAGACTGAACTGAGCTGAGATTAGAAGCACTATCTGTCATGTGACTGCTGGCTCCTGTATCAACTAATCAAGCTCCATCTTGTATTGTTTCTGGTTTAGTAACAACATAACATGTTTCTGGTTCACAATCTAAGAATATATCATCACCATCATCATCATTGTTAATAACAATTGTTGTGTGACATCATGATAGATATCAACATCATCATCAGCGCATTTGAACCATACTCATATAAGATTGCATTATTGCATTCAAGTAAGGCTTCATCTTCATAAAGATAAGACTGAGACTGTAATAATTGTTCAGGAGGAGAATCTGTAGAACTATTCTGCTGAATTTGAGATTCAGAATGATAACCCATATGAGGTTTATTTGGTTGATAACTGAAATAACATACCCCAGCTGAGTGTCCCCATCTTTTGCAAATTCCACAAAGGACAGTAGTAAAATCAAAATCATCAGCCCTCTGCCTTTTAGGTTGATTAGGTTGAGAGCTAGAGACTTTAGAGGATAGAAGAATGATATCCTTATTTATATGAGATTGATTCTTATAATAAGTTGGTGAGGGTTTAAACCCTTTTCTTGGAAGTGGCTTCTGATTATACCTTCTAACATAATAAGCTTCTTGCTCACTATCTCTAGATAATAACCACTGCTCATGCTGAATTAGTGTGGATTTTAGTTGATCAAGTGTCAAATGTTCAATATTGACTCTTAAAGCAATAGTAAACTGATCATAATCTGAACTTTGTCCTTGAATTTCTAGCCTGACTAATTCTTGATCAGTTACTCTATCATGAACAGACATTAGAGAGTCTGCAATTTGTTTCAACTCTCTAAGATACTCAGAAATGGTGGCACTTCTTTTCTTGATTGTTTGTATTTTTCTTCTTGATTGGTCTTTTTGTGATTCAAGACCTTCATTATTAGTAGTATAGAGATAATCCCAGATCTCTTTAGCTGTTGTTAGACCATAAATGTCATAATACACTGACTTAGACAGACTGCTTTTGAGATATGATTGGACAAAATTTTCTCTACTTCTCCATTGCTGGAAATCTGGGTTTACTTGTTCAATTCCATGAATGAACTTAAGTTGTGGTGGTTGCTCAATAGTACCAGTGACAAACCCTAGCAATTCATAACTGCTAAGAAGGGTTTCAACTTGGTCTTTCCACATGAGATAGTTAGTATAATCTAACTTCTTAGTGATAAAGCTAGTAACAGATGAAATGGGTGGTAAATTACCTTGATTTGAAGCCATTGATGAGAGTCTGGATCAAGGTCTGAAAAACAATTAAGTAAAACTGAATCTTCTTTATTTTGGTGATGATGAATATGTAATATTCTGAATGTTGAATCTTCTTAATGTTTAATCTTCTAAATTTTAATAATCTTCTTTGTTGCTTGCGAGATATTTATTGCTGTTAAGCTCGTTGAAGAGGAAACCCTACATATTGATCTTCAAAAACCTAGACTGATACCATGTAAGAAATCCTTCTTCAAGAACTTGATTTTATTTTCAATCGAATTCTTCTTCTATTACAGATATCAATATTTATACAATTAGAAAAGAAGAAAGTAAAACAGAAAACAGAAGAACAGAAAAAACAGAAAAGTTAGTTATGATAATAAACTGACTTCAACTAACTTTTCTTGTTTCAGCTCAATTGGAGTTATGATGGTGCCTTTAGCAACTCTTCTCTACTCATAGTTGTGCTGGCCTTTAATTGTTTCTACTGGGCTTGACCGAGAGAGTATCTCTTTGACTGGTCATACTTAGTCAGAAATGACCTAAGTATAAAAGGCAAAATTATGCCCTAATTCCTTTTTGTAACCTTACACAAACCCTAGTTTCACACATAGTCATAAAATCATCAGGACATCATTACTTAACTTCAACACAAAGCAATTAGCAATTTACAGCATACGAGGAATCAAAGAAGAAGAAAAAGATATGGCAAGGTGTGGGGAACCCCCTTTAGCAGAATCCCCAAACTTGTTGGTCTTATTTTTTCCCCACTCTCTAACTATAAAACTTCACCCAAAGAACCCAAGGAACCGTAAAATTGACCCTAGAGAGACCTAAGAGAGGCCAAGACGAAACAAAGAAAAAGGCAAAATGGCCCACTGAATCAGTGTCCGTGGCCTGGGACGAGATGCTTGTGTTGGCCGGATGACACTCGGTTTCATCCTGAGATGTGTCCCAGGGCGTCCCGTGCTCTAGTCCGTGGAAACCTAGTATGCTGGCCAGTGTAGCTAGTGTGCTAGCCGACCAAACTGTGGCCGACAATCCTTCATACCTCTTCCTTTGAAACCCTACAACTGTAATGGAGAAGAAATGTTATGGGTTTTTTCTTTTTCTTTTTTCTTTTTTTTTTCTTCTTTATTTCTCATCTTCCTTCCTAAAATGCGAATGGGCTTCATTTCTTCTTCCTTTTCTTCCCAAGAAGACCAAAATATTCCTAGATAGAAATTTTTTAAGTATTGTATCTAGCTAACACTTATCGATAACTTGTTGTTACCCATTAAACCTAGAACTAGTCATTATACCTATTACCTAATGTTAAGTTAGATTGTGCCATTGTTGGTGACTTATAATCCCCATCTCTCTAAATTAGTGTAAGTTTTATCATACTATTATTCCTTGTTTTTATCTAGAAAAAAATAATTCCATCTTGAGTTAACTACTTCACATATTTATATCATAGACTAATAAATATCCTTAGATTTCAAACTTCTCCAAAGCCTACACATATATATATATATATATATATATATATAGTCTCAATAAGCATCAGATACTACTTGTAGGAATCCAAACTTTCCAGCCTCACACTTTGAATATTCATTTGTTGGTTGTCTCCATCTCGAAATCTCTTTCAAGACATAGGTAATCATCGAATCATAACTGGCCTCGACTTTTGTCAGGTCTGAAGCGAATTACCTAATTGTGGCCATATACTCTCTCTATATATATAGCAAAATTACTTTGGCCAAAAACTCTTTTATCATTGAAGATCGATCAATTATTTAGCATGAATTTTGTATGTAAGTTTGGAGGGATTTGTAGAAGTCATGTATATGCAAGATTTACACACGTTTGCACAAGTTAACACATAGTTGTGTAGTTTGACAATTAGTTGAAGTTTGGAAAGTGTTCACATGATTTTTAACTGTAAGAAAAAAGATATGAGAGGGAGAAGAGTTGTATTGATTGTAAGTTAAAATCTTAGCTATTACATATGAAGCCTTTATATAGGCTCAAGGAACCAACACTAATAATAGCCCATCCAATGTGGGACTATCTAACATGACTCATATGACACTCTATTCTCTAACACTCCCCCTCAAACCAATGTACTTATCAAGATATTGATAAGTACAATGGTTTGATACAATAAAACTTTACTCATTACAATAACATCTAAAAAACAAAAATAACTTAAAGGGAAAACAACTTTTGTTCTTCTCTTGAATCAATGGTGATTTGGCCTCCTCCATAGACTTCCTCCGTAATACTCCCCCTCAAACTAATGGGACTTGCAAGTGTGAAGACCATGAGCTTGAATAGATTTCCCTTGATGATGCTTCAAATTCTTACTACTAATGTTGATGTTGCTTTAATGTGTGTGCTTGAGGTAAATAAGATGTAGATTAGTTGTAGTTTTGGCCCACTTGGGCTTTAAACAAGAAAGAAGAAGCATGATAGCTAGGCCCACTTGAGAATGAGAAAGAAAGATGAAAAGAGAGAAAAGCTTAGCCTACTTGGGCTTGAAAGAGAAAAGAGAAAAACATAATAGATTGGCCCACTTGGGCTTGAAAGAGAAATAGTTGAAAGAGAGAAGCTTAAAAGCTTGGCCCATTTGGGCTTGAGAGAGAAAAGAAAAGCTTAATAGCTTGGCCCATTTGGGCTTGAGATAGAAAAGAAAAGCTTAATAGGTTGGCCTTTTTGGGCTTGAGAGAGAAAAGAAAAGCTTTAATAGCTTGGCCCATTTGGGCTTTAAGAAGAAAGATTTGTAAGAAATTTAGAGTGAGAAAGGTAAAGTATGAAAAAGATTTTAGAGGCACACTCGAATACATCATCACACCAAGTTATAGGCACCACAATTCCCATGAATTGTTTTTTTTTTTATTGAAAGCACCAAGTCGTCCTAGAAAGTATCATTCTTAATAGCACACAAGAGAAGCCCAACAATTTAACCCTTATGATCCGAAATCTTAAAGGCACCACAAGCTAAATGAATTAGAAAGTAAACCCTAAATCACTTTCTTTTGTATGCCATCTGCCTCCTTTCTCTCTAAACATCAACATTCTTTCTCTAAAATCTCCACCTACAACCACATCTGATCAATTGGTGAAACCCATTTTCGACCATATCCAAGAAATTCATCACAGAAACGAGTTTTACAATCTCACTTCAATTGGTATTATTGAGCTGCCATTGAAAATCTTATACTTTGGGTAAAAGGGTTAAAATTTGCAGCTTTAATTTTCTCTTGGTTATGCAAGCTAGTGATAAACAGAAGAGTTTGAAAGGACTAATATCATCCCAGGAAGCAAAACAAGTAAAGAACAATGGTGATAGTAATTAGTAACTTCAAAATCGTAACAAGTAGTGAGTTGTATTATCAAAGAAATTAATGGACGATTTTGAGGAACATAAAACCGATTCATGAAGATGGTGAACCGATTCTTGTTTGTTTGGACTTAAAGTAGAGAAAGAAAAAGGTGAAGTAGACAAGAAGCCATGTGATTTTATTCCTTCATCTTTTAAAAGACCAAATCACAAAAAGAGGCTTGATTAAGTTATTGAGAGAGAGATTTTTGGAACATGAGTTTTAAATAGAGAGAGAAAGTGAACATCCATTAAATGGTTTCTTAGATAAGTAACCAGAATCATCACTGTTTGCTGCCAGAGATTCCAAGAGAGATGAGAAAAGAGTAACAAGTAGAGATGGGGTTATCTGAAGCTGCTAGAGAAAGTTCTAGAATAAAGGGATTTTAGAAAAAGTGAAGTAGAGAAAGAATCCATTACAGATTGAGGTTTTAACATTTGTGGTTTCAAAAAGAAGAGAAAGAAGCCATTACTGGAGTAGAATCTGAGTTTAACATTGTGAGTTTGAAAAGAAGACCACCATGAAAGTTGAACAAAATAAATAGTTGTTTGCTTTACTCTTTTAGATCATCATCTCCTACTATTAATAAGTAGGGATAGATAGATCTAAGAGTTAAAGATTGATCTTCAAACCTTCAAACTTTAATGGTAAAAATCATATATTGTTGAAGACTTACATGAAGAATCAACTTTCTTTGAAACTAAACTTGATTAAAAAAAAAATCTAACTTATTTAGATTGAAAAAGTAAACTAGATCGACAATATTCCGGCAACTCTCCGGCGGACGGTAGTCATTGACTGACTACCGCCGCCGGTTAATCGGAAACCCAAAGATCTAACTCTTTAGAGTTTATAAGCTCTTGATACCATGTAAGAAAAAAGATATGAGATGGAGAAGAGTTGTATTGATTGTAAGTTAAAATCTTAGCTATTACATATTAAGCCTTTATATAGGCTCAAAGAACCAACACTAATAATAGCCCATCCAATGTGGGACTATCTAACATGACTCATATGACACTCTATTCTCTAACACTCTATTCTCTAACATTAACCAATACCATTAGAAAAAGGGAGATTTTAAAAGGCCTCCCCGTTTTTGTTAAAAGGCCTCCCCATGGTTTCGTTGACTTAGTAAAACACGTTTGACTTGGCTTGGTTAAAGGGCCCCCTCTTTGAATGGGTGAAAAAAACCCCCTTTAAGGGTGTA